>QEPC01005877.1:1218660-1251644 GCA_003113815.1 Sphenodon punctatus
GTTGGGGGGGGGAATATGGCCCCTACCGGCCCCTGGTGGCAGCAGGATGGCTGGGGGGGTGGGAGGGAGGTTGTAGGGGTGTGGGGTGGGGGAAGGCCACAGGGCGAGCAGCCAGGTTTTAGGGACTGGGGTGTGGTGGATGGTGGGGAGGAGGCGACTATAGGGGTAGTTCTGGGGAGTGAACGGTATGGTCCATGGGGGCAGATGGCTTGCGCCCCGAGGGGACCAAGGTGCCTGAGGCAGGTGTGGTTTGCCACCCCCCCCGCTGGGGGTGGGGGAGGAGCCAGGCCCAAGGTCTGCGTGTGGGGAGTTGATTTTGTTGAATGCAAGGTCCATGGTCAACAAGGCCCCGATTGTCCAGGATATAATCTTGGATGGGTCCGTGGACCTCACATGTATCACGGAGACCTGGCTGGACCTTGTTCCAGCCGGGTATGCTGTGCAGCATCCGCCCCACACAGGTGGCCAGGGAGGTGGTGTAGTGATTATTTTTAGAGAGGATTGGCCTGTTGGGAGGTATCCAGTTCAGGAGATTGAAGGTATTGAGGCCCTTCAAGTGGTGCTCGATTTGGCTGGGGGCAAGCTAGGGGTGCTGCTGGTATACCGGGTTCTTTCTTGTCCGGCTGCATCCCTGGCCGCTCTAGCAGAGCTGGCCTTAAAGGTGGTGTTGGGCTCCTCTAGGACTTTGGTCCTGGGGGACTTCAACGTCCATGCCGATGCCGGCCTTGTCGGGGCAGAGCGAGAATTCATGGCCGCCATGGCAACCATGGATTTGTCCCAGGGGGTTATCTGCCCAACCCACGTGAGGGGGCATACCCTTGACCTGATCTTCAACTCTGGCCTTGAGGCAGGGGGTCCGGTTGTGGGGGAGGTTACAGCAGTGCCCTTGTCATGGACGGACCATTATCTCTTTCAGGCCAATCTCTCCGCACACCGCCCTCAGAAGGAGGAAGGACCAGTTAGGATGGTCTGCCCTCGGTGGCTGATGGAACCTCAACGGTTCCAGGAAGTCCTGTGGGAATTAACCTTGGACCTGGATGGTCACTCTGTCGATGAGCTGGTCCAGTCTTGGAACATCTTGCTGGGGGAGGCCACCGACAGAGTGGCTCCGAGACGCCCTCTGCCTCGGTCTCGTCACCGCAGGGCCCCTTGGTTTACTGAGGGGCTGCGGTGTATGAAGCAAGCAGGCATGAGGCTGGAGCGACGCTGGCGGCGTACTCGCTCTGACTCCGACCGACTTCTCCATAGGGCCCATTTGTGGTCCTATGTTGAGGCTGTGAGGACAGCAAAGAAGGAGTTCCTTGCTGTCCTCATAGCATCTGCGAAGTCACGTCTGGCGGAGCTGTTTCGGGTGGTGTGGGGGTTGGTTAGTCCGGCCTCGCTCCACCTGGACAGGGACGTGTCCCAGGCCCGCTGTGAGGAGTTTGTCACCTACTTCGCAGACAGGATCACTCAGATTCAGAGCGACTTTGCCGCTGGATTAGGGGCAGTAGGTAGAGAGTGCGAGGTGATGGAGGGGGCACCCCGTCTGGTCCATCTTTGTGGGGGGAGTTTCAGGAAGTGACGCCAGCCGATGCGGCGGATGTCTTGGGGTCTGTGACGGCCACATGTTGTGAACTTGATCCATGCCCGTCCTGGTTGGTGAAAGCCTCCAGGGAGACGTTGGGGATGGTGCTGGCGAGGATAGTGAGGGTAGTGCAGTAGGGGAGGTTGGCGCCCAGTTTCAAGGAGGCTGTGGTGCACCCCCTGCTGAAGAAACCATCGTTGGACGTGTACGCCCTCGCCAGTTACCGACCTGTCTCTAACCTTCCCTTTTTAGGGAAGGTTATTGAACGGGCAGTGGCGCTCCAGGTACATCGGTTTCCTAGACCCGTTTCAATCTGGGTTCCGCCCCGGCTGTGGCACCGAGATGGCGTTGGTGGCCTTGGTCGACGATCTCCGCCGGGAGATGGATGCAGGATGTTCAACATTTCTCATCCTGCTAGATCTCTCGGCCGCTTTTGACACTGTGGACCATGGGCTGCTGTTGAGACAGCTGCGTGACCTGGGGGGTCTGGATGGGACTGTTGTTGAATGGTTCCGTTCATTCCTCTCGGGGAGAAGTCAGTGGGTGGTGCTGGGGGAGGAGACATCTTACCCCCGCTCCTTATCATGCGGCGTTCCACAGGGTTCTATTCTGTCTCCATTATTATTTAATATTTATATGCAGCCCCTGGGGGAGGTCGTGAGGTGGTTCGAGGTGCGTTGTCACCAATATGCTGATGATACTCAGCTGTACCTCTCTTTTTCAGTGGACCCAGACCCTGCTATCTCGGTGCTATCCCAATGTTTGGAGGCCCTGGCGGAATGGATGTGGCAGAGCAGACTGAAGCTCAACCGCGATAAGACAGAGGTGATGGTGGTGGGGAGAGCGAAGGAGGTGTCGGCCCCCCTTATTGGGGGGGTTCGCCCTCCCATAGCTCAACAGGTCCGGAGTCTGGGGGTGGTGCTGGACGCAGATCTCCGCCTAGAGCGGCAGGTGGAGGCAGTTGCAAAGGCTGCCTTTCGCCAGTTGTATCTGGTGCGGAGGCTGCCTCTGTTCGTCTCCGGCCCGGACCTGGCCTCCCTCATCCATGCCTTCGTCACCTCAAGGTTGGACTACTGCAACGCGCTCTACGTGGGGCTTCCCTTGTGTTTGGTTCGGAGGCTGCAGCTAGTGCAGAATGCGGCAGCCCGTCTCCTTTCAGGGACGGGTCGCCGGAAGCACATAACACCGGTGCTCCAGGCTGTGCACTGGTTGCCAATAGCGTGCCGAGCCAGATTCAAGGTGTTTACAAAGTCCTTCACGGTCTCGGCCCCTCATACCTCAGGAACCGCCTCGCCCTCCGTGCCCCGGAGCGGCTCCTTCGGTCTGCTGGGGGTGCCTTCTTGGAGGTCCCCTGTGTTAAGCGGCGGGCCACAATGGAGAGGGCATTCTCGGTGGCCGTGCCGTGCCTTTGGAACTCCCTACCAGAGGAAGCTCGCCTGAACCCAAGCCTGTTGGTATTTCGGTGAAGATGTAAGACCTGGCTGTTCGCCCGGGCCTTTGGGGAGGGGGTGGGAGTGGTTGATTTTTATGTCCCCTATCCTAATTGGTTTTATATCCCAGGCCCTGTTCTTAGTATGTAATTTTTGATATGGTATTTTATGTGTTTTAGATTGTTTTATATTGTTGTATTTTTTATGATTGGAAGCCACCCCGAACTGTGTTCAGGAGGGGCAGGGTACAAATGGAATAAATATTTCTTGTTAATGTTTCAGCATAAACTATCACACTAGCATTCCTTTTGTGTGGTGAATGAAATATGAGCTGAGGGAAGTCCCACTGTAGGCAATATTTTAGTTGGTCGGTTCTGTAACACAAGAGCAAATATGAATTCAGAATACTGGAAGTGAGTGGTTAACGGCTTGAAACTTGCCTAACTTTAGTTTACACTTAATAGTGAAGTAAAAACAGCACAATCTCTGTAGTTGCTACAAATTATACAGCTGTCAATACATAAATATTAAAATGTATAATATCGGCTTATTAAATCACTTACCTATAATGTGAAGCATCCTGACCTTCATTCTCTTTTACAAGGTTGATACAAATCTGTGTAAGTCTTTTCATACACAGCACCTCCTTGTCCATAATGATCCTCTGATGGATGACAGTGGTGAAGAAAATCTTGTAGTCGTTATGGTACGTCTACTCAGTGCAAGAAGGCTTATCCTTATCTGTTGACTTTGTCAAAAAATCTTGTGTACTCCTTGTAACATGTTCTGTGGTAACGGACTTCTAATGCCACACAATCCTGTTCTTCTATGTGGATTGCAATGCTGTAGTCCTCCTTTAGCTTAGTAGCTCTTTTCAATTGACTTGCATTAACAGTTTGTGCAAGAACTAGTTGATCCTTCTGTCATTTATGAGCCACAGTGATGTATTTGCTCCTCTTCTTGCGTGTGATGCAGATGACAGGAAGGACTGGTCTAGAGGTACGAACAGGGAGGCCAGTTCTTGACCTAAGTGTCTTTGTCTTGCATGGGGAAGAAGAGGAGCTACTGCTGGAAGATGTGGATTCTTTAACATGTTCTACACATATTATTGACTGTTCAGTACAGTGTTTTCTCATGCTCTCAATACACTTTTTGTCTATAAAACGCAAGTCAGAATTGTCAGTCAATTTATATTTTTACACTGGGGTTGGTCATCGAAGTCGTGTTGTTGATTGCAGAATGTAACTGCAGTTCTAGGCCACAAAGTATGCACCTCTCTTATTGGGTTCCACACATTTACAGGGTGTGATTCAACAAGTGCCTTCTATGGGAAAGGAAATAAAAAGGTATTTGCTGTGGCAACTGAGCATGAAGAGTTTCCTCATGCTTTCACTGATCTGGGGAAAGACTTCACACTGCAAGAATCAACATTTCATGTGCTGGAAAAATTTGTGTGTTATCTATATGGGCAACCTTCATCACCAAATGTTAACAATGCCCGATACAGGATTGTCCTCATTTCTTGAACGAAACATGCCTCCAAGAAATGATGCTCTACACCAGCACAGCAAAAAGGCCAACTACCAAGCTGCTATAATGAGGCTCACTCTACGTAACATGATGAATGCTCCTTCACCTGTTGGACATGGTTGGCATTTTAGACAAGGTGCGTGTCGTTACCTGGATGACAAAAAACCCTGTACCAGATAATATACTAAAGGCAGTGCACTATAGTTGCAAGCACATGAAATGTCAAGCGGGAAGGTGTTCCTGTCATTCTTCTGGGCTACCCTGCACTGATTGGTGTACATGCCAGAAGTGTGAGAACAATGAGAAGAAGATCTCTAATCCTGCAACTGACAGTGAGGATATATCTGATGAGAGTGACTTTGAATAGGATGATGTGATTTTGAAATTGAGAAACTAACATGGATTTGGGAAATATTTTCTAAAAAGCAAATAGTTATATACATTGAGAGGATAGATTAGTGATGACCCTTGAGGATTTTTTTTCAAGGAAAAAAAANGGTGCTGGACGCAGATCTCCGCCTAGAGCGGCAGGTGGAGGCAGTTGCAAAGGCTGCCTTTCGCCAGTTGTATCTGGTGCGGAGGCTGCCTCTGTTCGTCTCCGGCCCGGACCTGGCCTCCCTCATCCATGCCTTCGTCACCTCAAGGTTGGACTACTGCAACGCGCTCTACGTGGGGCTTCCCTTGTGTTTGGTTCGGAGGCTGCAGCTAGTGCAGAATGCGGCAGCCCGTCTCCTTTCAGGGACGGGTCGCCGGAAGCACATAACACCGGTGCTCCAGGCTGTGCACTGGTTGCCAATAGCGTGCCGAGCCAGATTCAAGGTGTTTACAAAGTCCTTCACGGTCTCGGCCCCTCATACCTCAGGAACCGCCTCGCCCTCCGTGCCCCGGAGCGGCTCCTTCGGTCTGCTGGGGGTGCCTTCTTGGAGGTCCCCTGTGTTAAGCGGCGGGCCACAATGGAGAGGGCATTCTCGGTGGCCGTGCCGTGCCTTTGGAACTCCCTACCAGAGGAAGCTCGCCTGAACCCAAGCCTGTTGGTATTTCGGTGAAGATGTAAGACCTGGCTGTTCGCCCGGGCCTTTGGGGAGGGGGTGGGAGTGGTTGATTTTTATGTCCCCTATCCTAATTGGTTTTATATCCCAGGCCCTGTTCTTAGTATGTAATTTTTGATATGGTATTTTATGTGTTTTAGATTGTTTTATATTGTTGTATTTTTTATGATTGGAAGCCACCCCGAACTGTGTTCAGGAGGGGCAGGGTACAAATGGAATAAATATTTCTTGTTAATGTTTCAGCATAAACTATCACACTAGCATTCCTTTTGTGTGGTGAATGAAATATGAGCTGAGGGAAGTCCCACTGTAGGCAATATTTTAGTTGGTCGGTTCTGTAACACAAGAGCAAATATGAATTCAGAATACTGGAAGTGAGTGGTTAACGGCTTGAAACTTGCCTAACTTTAGTTTACACTTAATAGTGAAGTAAAAACAGCACAATCTCTGTAGTTGCTACAAATTATACAGCTGTCAATACATAAATATTAAAATGTATAATATCGGCTTATTAAATCACTTACCTATAATGTGAAGCATCCTGACCTTCATTCTCTTTTACAAGGTTGATACAAATCTGTGTAAGTCTTTTCATACACAGCACCTCCTTGTCCATAATGATCCTCTGATGGATGACAGTGGTGAAGAAAATCTTGTAGTCGTTATGGTACGTCTACTCAGTGCAAGAAGGCTTATCCTTATCTGTTGACTTTGTCAAAAAATCTTGTGTACTCCTTGTAACATGTTCTGTGGTAACGGACTTCTAATGCCACACAATCCTGTTCTTCTATGTGGATTGCAATGCTGTAGTCCTCCTTTAGCTTAGTAGCTCTTTTCAATTGACTTGCATTAACAGTTTGTGCAAGAACTAGTTGATCCTTCTGTCATTTATGAGCCACAGTGATGTATTTGCTCCTCTTCTTGCGTGTGATGCAGATGACAGGAAGGACTGGTCTAGAGGTACGAACAGGGAGGCCAGTTCTTGACCTAAGTGTCTTTGTCTTGCATGGGGAAGAAGAGGAGCTACTGCTGGAAGATGTGGATTCTTTAACATGTTCTACACATATTATTGACTGTTCAGTACAGTGTTTTCTCATGCTCTCAATACACTTTTTGTCTATAAAACGCAAGTCAGAATTGTCAGTCAATTTATATTTTTACACTGGGGTTGGTCATCGAAGTCGTGTTGTTGATTGCAGAATGTAACTGCAGTTCTAGGCCACAAAGTATGCACCTCTCTTATTGGGTTCCACACATTTACAGGGTGTGATTCAACAAGTGCCTTCTATGGGAAAGGAAATAAAAAGGTATTTGCTGTGGCAACTGAGCATGAAGAGTTTCCTCATGCTTTCACTGATCTGGGGAAAGACTTCACACTGCAAGAATCAACATTTCATGTGCTGGAAAAATTTGTGTGTTATCTATATGGGCAACCTTCATCACCAAATGTTAACAATGCCCGATACAGGATTGTCCTCATTTCTTGAACGAAACATGCCTCCAAGAAATGATGCTCTACACCAGCACAGCAAAAAGGCCAACTACCAAGCTGCTATAATGAGGCTCACTCTACGTAACATGATGAATGCTCCTTCACCTGTTGGACATGGTTGGCATTTTAGACAAGGTGCGTGTCGTTACCTGGATGACAAAAAACCCTGTACCAGATAATATACTAAAGGCAGTGCACTATAGTTGCAAGCACATGAAATGTCAAGCGGGAAGGTGTTCCTGTCATTCTTCTGGGCTACCCTGCACTGATTGGTGTACATGCCAGAAGTGTGAGAACAATGAGAAGAAGATCTCTAATCCTGCAACTGACAGTGAGGATATATCTGATGAGAGTGACTTTGAATAGGATGATGTGATTTTGAAATTGAGAAACTAACATGGATTTGGGAAATATTTTCTAAAAAGCAAATAGTTATATACATTGAGAGGATAGATTAGTGATGACCCTTGAGGATTTTTTTTCAAGGAAAAAAAAATTGAATTGAAATTGCATTCAGTGCAAAAAAATTGCATTGAAACCTACTCTGTTAGACAGCTGGGCATGCCCATTTTTTGAAATTTTGTTATGTTTGATACAGAATAAAATGTTTTATATTTTGATATTTTGTGTGTTATGCCAATTGTCTGTAATGCTGCAAAATAAGGAAATATGCTGTTTCTCCCATCAAAGTACATGCAATTGTCATTATTCTTAAAGTAATTATTCTTCGATGTCCATGCATTGACAGTCCAAGTACGTTACAGGGTGTAAAAATGGATGACACGCTTTGCACCAATGTGCTGTGAATGTTACAGCTCATACAAAAGGAGGGTAATGTTTTTGCCTGGCAATTTCGCCCTAATGGTGCTTCGCCTGATTGTTGCATGCTTTCTGATAGCATGCTAACTGGGGAAAATTTTGGTGTGTAATATGCAGAAAATGGATCAAATCTCTGGGCTCCATAAGCAATTTAATCCATAACTGCTAAATGAAAAACAAGGGGTTTTTGGTGCATGTTGGACACATTTTGAACTTGTGTGCCATGCATAATCTGCAGCATGTTTTCAAAATTTGGTTCATTACATGTTGGATCTGTTTCAATCATTTTGAGCCCTCTTGGCCCAAGATTAGATGAAACCTGTTGAAGTTATAGCCCCAAATCCTTCAACCGTCAGGGTGCAAAAATTCATTGTGTGCCTATACCTTTAAATGTGTTTTGCCAAAAAACTGCAGGGACGTTTGCTGAGAACTTTTAGCCCAAGGTCTGGGGGGGTGGGGGTGGGGGGTTTGTTATTGCTTAGCAAAAAATGCAGCAATTACATAATCCCCAGGTTGCTGGAACGAAAATCATTTTCTAAGCCCTTTTTTCCAGTTCGCCACACAGCCTATTTTCAGGAAGTGCGTTCTTGAATGCACTGCATCTCGCCACTCATGTAGAAGCAGCCTGGGAGCCTGACAATCCGGATGGGGAACATGAGTTGAAGATAGCCAGCCAGTGGACTGGTATCTGGCTAGGTTAAGCTGTATGTTTATTTTTTTATTTCATTTATTTTATTTATTTTATGCATTTGTTAGTTGCCTCCCATGCCTACGGCATCCCAGGGTGACGTACAGTTTAATAAAAATATTCATAAAAAAACATTTTAAAACAACACAACAATTTAAAACTAAAACAGGGTTGAGAGAAATCAATAAAAATAGAAGGTAGGGATATGGACTGTGTATTGATAGAGGCTATGAGAGCTGTTGAAGCCTGATATAGAAGGACTGTGCTTTTGAATAAACTGGTAATGACTCATTACCTGAGTGACTGCGTGATCTGGGACCTAATCCTGTAAGCACTTTCCTACGACAAGGCCAGACCCTGCGACACACTCTCTTTTCAATTTAGCTGAAAGAAATTGCAGTATCAGTAATTCTTTCTATGATTTACTGATTTCTTTTGAGTAGGAATACCACAACAACAAAATTGGTTTTATAGGTATCTTAAGTTGTGTGATTTCAAATATTCTATCAAATTTTAGGGCAGTGCCATCATATATGTTAAAATGTCCCTATATCTCCACAACCTTGCCAGCATTTATCACTCCTTTTTTTTTTTTTTTAAGTAATAAACAAAACACACATTGTTACTGTTAGTGGAGTGAGATAGCACTGAAAACCATCTTGTTAATTTTTTGTGTGTGTTACACAGATTGATACTTTACCCCTCCGCCATATGCTACCATGACCACCAACTTCTTTTTCCTTTATTATTAATTATTATTATTATTATAAGCATTTGTATAGTGCCAGCTGTGTACCTGGCGCTTAATTAAGTATTAGCATCAGGGCTGGCCCAAGGCTTTGAGGGGCCATGTGCCAAGCCTGGCTGCAGGGCCCCAAAGGCCGGCAGAACCTTATGGCTGCACTGAAATGTAGAGCTTCCTTGCACGTTTGTTTTCAATCATGTGCGCCCGCCTAACACGCATCCCCACTTACCCCCCCACTCATCCCCGTGCACAGAGCAACTGGGGGAAACGGTGGTTACTATGTGGGTGTGGATGAGTGGTGGGTGAGTGGGGATGCGTGTGCAGCCATGTGCATGCCCCATCCATCCCCGTGCACAGAGCAACTGGGGGAAACGGTGGTTACTATGTGGGTGTGGATGAGTGGTGGGTGAGTGGGGATGCGTGTGCATCCATGTGCATGCCCCATCCATGCACTGGTGCACCCACGGACCTCCCCCACCTGGTGGAGCCATGTAAAAATAGCATGTGAGGAGCCACTCGAAGAAGAACAGAAGGTTGCTACCTTGTGAATAAGGTTCTTTGAGATGGCTCCCAACATTCTCACAACACCCACCCTTCCAGCCTTGCATGGAATTTTTTCCTTATATTTCTAGAAAGGGTTGGAAGGAACTGTCATTCTGAGGGGGGAGAGCACTTTTTATACTACAGGAGCTCGAGACCATCATGTGGCTATTATTTGAATAGGGTGAGTGTGCACAATTCAATTATGAGAATGTTAGGTGCCATCTCGAAGAACCTTCTTTACAAGGCTACAACCTTCTGATCAGCAGGTGGGCAGGAGCTGTTTGTAAACAAACAGCTTTATCTACCAGTCCCATCGGTTGTCTCAGCTGCTGCTGCTGAAGCCTACAGCAGAGGGAGAGGCAGGTGAGGGTTGGGGTCTGCGCGCCTGGGGCCGGCCCTGGGGGCAGACAGCGTTGGCAGGCAGGGGTGAGCTTTCTACCCTCCCCCTCCCTAAGGAAAGGCTCCCTCCAGTAGAGGCAGGCAATGAGCACTGAGCAGCCCCAGCCCGGCTGCCTTGTCTCACCAGAACTCTCCCCCTTTACACGGGGCAGACAGCGGGCTGCGGGGGGGGGGCGAGCTTGCTACCTTCCCCCTCCCTAAGGAAAGGCTGGCTCCCTCCGGTAGAGGCAGTGAGCACTGAGCAGCCCTGGCCCGGCTGCCTGATCTCATTCTCCGCACGGGGCAGACAGCATCGGTGGGGTGCCCGGAGGAGGCGGTGGCGCAGAGGGGAGGGGGGGCATGTGCCAGCCAGCAGGGGGGGACGCAGGGCTACGGGGGGGAAAAACCCAAGACGGGACAGGTGGCCGGGCAGCAGGCTTTGCTACCAGTGGGGGTGGGGAAACATCCCTCTCCATCCCGTAGTGGTGGTGCGGAACCCCCTCCCTCAAAGGCTGCCGTGGCGCCATGTACCTGGGCACCGGTGGCACATGCCTCAGGCCAGCTCTGATTAGCATTATTATCCTTAGAAAACACCTGCAAATACCTTTCTACTAATATCTGCAAACTATTCAGTGTACTATCCTTTTTTAAGACACAAGTGTAGTTTGACTAGTCTTGGGATGTAGCCATCTAACCCTCTGAGGAAGATTTTTGGCATCTTCATTTTGTAATTTTACAGAGTTACTGAGTCACCCAATCTTAGGAACCATGTGCTTGGAGGAGCTTGCACATATATTTCTGCTTTTCTTTCAGCCCTCTCCATTCTCCGCTGTGGGTCTCTTGTCCACATGGCCTGCATATGCATCGGGGCAGGCAATCCTAAAGAACCGAAAACCATGCTTCGTCCCTGAGAGGAAAAGATATGGGTACGTACAGCACTTTACGCAGCAGTTGATAGAGAACAGAGCAGGATCTGCGGATCTCAGGGTAATAGAGGAGTTATCTATGTCAGGGAATTCCCATGGAAGCTCCTAGTTCAGTTGCTGTGCTGGGAACTCTTAATGATGAGCCACTGAGTCTAGGCTGCATCTGTAAAACCCTTGGGGTTACATAGACAAGGCAATGCTGGTTCTGACCTGCAGTTCTGTGGAAAATGTCAACAGTTTGTTTAATGTTCATTGCTTTAAAAATGGTTTTTTATTTTGCAAATGGAATTCCATAATGAGTCTAGAGAGAGTGTGATCATCCTATTGGTTCCAAAAAGAGAGAGATAAGAGACAGAATAGTTATGGTGATATTTTTATTGAACCTACTTTCATTGGAATAGTACGTGCAAGCTGGTGGAGTCCTTCCTCAGACAAAGGGTATTTTCAGACATTACGAGATCACAGTGAACCCCCGTCAATACCCACATGGGGTCAAAGCGCCCTGAACGTCTGTTAGGTGGCCGCCAGATGTTCGCCACGGTCAATTCCCACATGGGGTCAGTTTCAACCACGCTTCCGGGGCTCCCCGCCAGACAATCCCCGAAAGTGTGATCAAGGAGATCCCCGGCGGGAACCAACAAAAAGTCACGTCTAGCCGGTAACCACAGCCCGGAATCCCCAGTGGGATTCCGGGCTGTGGTCAAATCAGGCGGGCACTGCGGCTGCATTGGCCGCAGCGCCCGCCCATCTCCCCCGAGGGTGGCGGCAGGGGAGCGTGGGGGGCGGGCCGTGCGGGCGCATGTTGCTCCGCGTGGCCCCACCCCCTCCCTGATTCCTCACCGGGATCAGCCGGCACGTCTGTTGCTGTGCCGGAGTGATCCCGGCGGGGAATCTCAGGGTTGTTTCCATGATGGGGCGAAGCCACCCCGTCACATCTGAAAACACCCAAAGGTTCCTCTGTCATTCTCACACTCATGTATGCTGGCCAGCAGAACTCAGTCCAGTAAAAGGCCATGGCTCTTGTTTTTCTCCTACCATTTCAGTGCATTGCTGAATATTGTGCAGGACCCATTAAAAATTACTGATGGTATAACAAAAAGGAAGACTTGCTTTAATGGCAGTTCTTTTTAATTGGTGTTAAGCAGCAGTGGTGGATGGGAGGGGAAAGGGAGATTGTGTGTGTGTGTGTGTGTATATATAAATATGCACGTATGTGTTTTACTACAGGATTTCTTTTCAGGAGCAGCTGACCCTTATAGCATAATATCAAGGATCTGGCTTTTTGTACTAATAAGGTGTCCATTGGTGAACACACATTATAGCAGAGCTGGAGAATATTGGTGCCAGCAGATGTTTGGGAAGCTTACACCCTCAGGCAAAACTACACACACACACCACTCTCACTATCATTGGGTGATTTCAGACGATGCGTGTCTGACATTCATCCCGGCTGAACCACAGTCAAACATGGGCCGCATTTGACTGTGGTGAGTGTCTGTTGGCTCGCCGCCACATGTGCACCACAGTCAAACGCGGACCGTGTTTGCATTCACCACACTTCTGGACCTCCGGACGTGAGGAGGTCAAGAAGTGTGATGAAAGGCCACCACGGTCTTGGGGAATGGAAAGTAACGTCTGGTTACTTACCATTCACCGCGGTCAATGGCATTCACCCCCACCCATGGTTGCGGCAGCGGCCGGATTGGCCGCTGCCCGTCGGGAGGGGGGAGAGCTGCCGGGGAACGCAGGGGGTGGGGCCGTGTGGCAGCACGCTGCGCCATGCGGCCCCGCCCCTCTGGGGGTGTGTGCTGCTTTAGACGTGACGGCCGGCTGCTTTCACCACGGGCCGTGGGGTGGTTTGGACCACGGCCAGGGGCAATGGGGCGCACGTCTGTTGGCGTGCCCCTTCACCCCTGGCCGTGTTCCGAACCATCCCATGGCCCGTGGTGAAAGCGGCCGGCCATCACGTCGGAAATCACCCATACCTTCCTGTTCCTTCGCAAGGTTTTGGTGGAAAACTGAAGTGGTTTAATACAGGGCTCTACATACATGGTTGGGAGAGACATGCACACAAACCCACACATGCACACAAACAAATGCACACGCACAGCACACAGAAGGGGGTTTCCTTTTGGACTTGATGTGCTTACCATTGCTGGGTCTTCTAGAGTGCTTTGCCAACTTTATTTATTTAAACCTGTACGCCGCTCTTCCAGTGATGGCTCAGGTTGGCTCACAATCAATAAAAAAAACCTAAAACGTATATTAAAAAAAAAACAGCTCTGCCCCCCCACAGGAATCCTACCACTGACCCCCTCCTCCAAAAATTTCCCTAACACCACCCACAAACCTGTTACTGCACATAACCTCCAAACCAACCCCAATCCCTGCCTGCCAAATGCCTTACCAAATCGAAAGATTTTTCACAACCTCTGGAAGATGCCCAGGCTCAGGTTCTAGCGTACCTCCAAAGAAAGGGAGTTCGATAGAACTGGGACAACAACCAAGAGCCCCCCACAATCCTGCAGACAAGAGTAAAAGGTGGAACCTGTAAGAGGGCATCCTGGCCAACCACAAGAGCCATAATGGAGCATGGTAGGACAGGCCATCTTTCAGATATGTATGGCCCAGGAAATTTAGGGCTTTAAAGGTCAAATCCAGCACCTTGAATTGTGCCCAGAAAGCAATAGATAGCCAGTGCAGACTTTGGAGCACTGGTGTAATTTGCTCCCGGCAACCCATCCCCGAAAGGAGCCGGACCGATGTGTTCTGCACCAGCTGCAACTTCCAAACAGTCATCAAGGGCAGCCCCACATAGAGTGCACTTCAGTAGTCTAGTCTGGAAGTGATGAATTCCATGAAGCATGGATGACAGTGGCAAGATCTGAATAGGGGGGAAAAAGGCCACAGCCTCCTCAACCGATGACAATGGTGAAAAGCGCTCTTGGCCACAGCTGTAACCTGATGGGCCTGGAGTCCAGAAGCGCTTGAAGGCTGCAAACCTGAGTGACCAGAGGGGACTGGACCCCATCAATAACAGGAGACCCAATCCCCTTCAAGCCACAGGGCCGGCCCACCATCATCACCTCAGTCTTGTCAGGATTCAGCCTCAATCAGCTCACCCTCATCCAGTCAGCCCCAGCCAGGTAGTGGGTAAACACTAAGACTGCAGGATGAAAAAGAGAGGTAAAGCTGGGTGTCATCAGCATATTGATGCCACCTCACACCAGACCTCTGAATGATCTCGCCCAGCAGCCTCATATACAGGTTCAACAAGAGGGGAGACAAGATGGAACCCTGCAGGAGCTCACAGGGGAGGTCATGAAGGGGACGACGAGCCACCGCCCATAACCACCCACTGAAACCTCCCCAACAGGAATGAACGGAACCACCTGAGAGCGGTCCCATGCATCCCTGCCATGTCCCGTAGTTGTGTCAACAACACCTCATGATCAACTGTTTCAAAGGCCACTGAAAAGTCTAACAAGATCAGCAGAGGACAGTTCCCCTTGTCAATCTCCAAGGCAGGCACAGATCATCGACCAAGGCCACAAATGCAGTCTCTGTGCCATTTAGATTGTGAGCTCTCGGGCAGGGACCGTGTCTATCTTGTTCTCTGTAAAGCGCCAGGTACATCGCTGGCACTGAATAAATGCTTATAATAATAATAATAATAATAATACCCAGGACGAAAGCCAGGCTGAAAAAAATATAAGAATCCAACGGCGTTGAGATGAGCCTAAAGCTGTCAGGCAACCACCCGTTCAGTAATCTCAATAACCTTCCCTAAAAAGGAAGGTTAGAGACAGGGTGATAGCTGGCCAGGGCGTTGGCATCCAAAGTTAGTTTCTTAAGCAGGGGCCACACAACCGAATGTTTAAGGGCATTCAGCACTCTATGCTCCCAAAGGGAGGCATTGACAACCCCAGCCATCAACGACCTCAATGTCTCTCAGCTGGCTTTCACCAGCCAAGATGGGCAAGGATCTAATTCACAATTGGTCACACGCATCACTCCAAGCACATCCTCTGCATCAGTTGAAACTGATCTAAACAAACAGAACAAGACTGAGCTTCCTTAACCCCAAACTCTGACTCTGCAGTGAAAATCCAGAAATGCATGCTGAAATGTCATGGTGAATACGAACTATTTTTTCTGCAAAGTAACTAATAAAAATGTCACAGCAAGCAATAGAGGATTCTAATTCTTGGTGTAGACAAGCCAAATTATCCAGGCCCCTTACCACCTGGAACAGCTTTGGCGGATGAGGCTTTGCAAATGCTATAAGAGCAGAAACCACCTTCACTGCTAACACAGTCCTGGAATAGTCCTTCAAAAACTATCTGTGCTGCAAGCAGTCGGCTTCAGCGCAGGTTGAGCACCACCTATGCTCTAACCGCCTACCCTCCTGCTTCAACTGTCTCAGGTCCTCTGTATACCGGGAAACCTGTACTGTTGGTGCAGTGGGAGCGTACCCATAGTCAAGATGTCATTCTGTAAAATGACCAGGACATCAACAGAGTAGCCGTCAAGTTCAGTAGGTAAATCCCCAGAGAGTTTTAGAAACCAATTGGATCCATTAGTGTCTGAGGGAGGACCATCTTAATGGATCCACCACCACGACAAGGGCATAAAAGGGCAGGGATCTGGACCTTCAGAAGGTAATGTCCGACCATGACAACAGTGTTGTAACAACACCCCCATTAACTGGAACCCCTATTTCCAGACTGGTGCAAAACATCAAATCCAATGGGGGAGCCAAGGCACTCCCACCCTCTGTCTGCATACCCATACCTTCCCATCTTCTTCCCCCAGTACCATACCCCCCCTCACAGGAAGGTTGTGGCACCCCTCCCACTCCTGAATACCCATACCGCCCCCCCAAAGGGGGGTTATAAGTAAATCCCTCACCCTGTCACCAGGGTGAGGGGTTTCTGTCACACAAAGGGGTATTTACTCGCGGCTGAGGCTTGACCCTGGCTCGGGGGGAGTGCAACGGAGTTTAAATGCCCATCAGTATAGAATTGTGGCCTTATGGATCTCATAGAGATCAGGCCTCTATCATCATTGGGCGCCAAGTGGCACAGGGAAGCCAAGCCTTGCCCCACACGTGCACTCGTCTCTATCTCTCTAGGGCAAGAAAGGGGCTAGGGTAGCGCGTGGACACACAAGTGTAGGAAGGGGACCAGGAGAGGATAGGGGAACAGGGTCACTCAACAAGGTAGGGACACAGCCCGGGAGCGGGAGGGGGGTAGGGCAACACACTCTCACCTGACACTCTCACTCCACAACACACTCAAGCACAGGGAAGATTGTAGTGGAAAACCAGACGCTCGGGGCTCTAGCAGATCACACGCACACTCAGTCAGTCTTCCGAAATTCAAACAGTAATAGCGCAACACTTAGCTTCTCTCGAAAGGGGCCGGTTTCTCTGCAATCACCAGCGCCGCACTGAAGCCTGTGCTGGGTTTTAACTTGAAGGCCCCACCCCTGTACGTGCTCATAGGCGCTCCGAGGACCGCAGCAGGGGCAGGGGCAAGCTCACATTGTGTGTGAGCACTGGGGGCATGGCTAAGGGCTCTGCAGCGGGGCTGGTTGTCCTGGGAGACGCCAGTAGGGGAGCACCATGCTGAAATGTCAGCAGTAGCGAGGGCTGCAGCGGAGCCGCTGCGGGTTGTTTCGCCGAGACTGAAGCCGCCGTCTGGAGGCAGGGCTTACAGTACACCCACCCCCCTCGAGGCTGCCTGCCAAAGGTCCAGGATGGACCAGGCTTAGAGGGGTGCTGCAAGTGGAAGGTGCGGGTCAAGCATGGATCAGTAACGTTGGCTGCAGTCTCCCAGGAGCGTTCCTCAGGGCCATACCCCACCCTGTCGATTAGGTAATGTAGCTTGCCACGCAACAATTTGGCGTCCAAAATAGCCTTAACTTCGAACTCGGGTCTGGCGGCTGTACTAACGATACGCCAGGATTCGTGGCAGGGTCCGAATCCCGTGTGGGGTTTGCCTTCTTTAGAAGCAACATGTGGAAGGTGGGGTGAATACGAAGATGAGGGGGCAGCAGCACAGTATATGTTACCTCGTTAACTGGATGGAGAATGGGATAGGGGCCTATTTATTTGACATCCAACTTGGAGGACGGCTGTGCCGACGGGTAATGCCGCCAGTCGATCCAGATAAGGTCACCGGGTACAAGGGGTGTTGCTTCTCGGCGATGTTTATCAGCTTACGTTTTATATTGTTGCCGGGCCTGTTGTAATACGCGCCGAGCAAGGGCTTGGGTGTCCTGGATTTGTTGGACTAAAGCCCCGGCGGCACCGACATTGAGTGAGGTTGTTTCAATAGTCCCTATGTGAGGATGAAAGCTGTAAGAGAGACTTAGAACGGGGAGGTACCAAGGGATGCGTTTGGAGCATTGTTATATGTGAATTCCGCTAGGGGGAGCCAGGTGTACCAGTCATCCTGCAGGTAGTTAATGTAATAGCGGAGATATTGTTCCATGGTTTGGTTAACTCGTTCGACCTGTCCATTTGCCTGAGGGTGATAGGCCATGGTTGGTTTAAGTGTTACTTGAAGGGATTGAAATAAGGACTTCCAATATCGTGCCACAAATTGCGTTCCTCGATGGCTGATGATCTCTTGAGGGCATCCATGTAGTTTGACTACGTGCCTAATAAATAATAGTGCAGTGCACTTGGCTGAAGGTAACCCCTTGCACGCGATAAAATGCGCCAATTTGGTAAAGTGATTGACCACTATGAGAACAGCAGTGTATTGTCAGAATGGAGGGAGTTCCACTACAAAATCCAGGCCAACACGTTGCCAGGGACCACGAGGTAACAGAGCAACTTGTAACAGTCCAACTGGGGCCTGCTGCGATGTTTTGGCTCATGCACACATGGCACTACTAGAGACATGGTGTTGCATGTCTTGGTGTAAGGTGAGCCACCAGAAGGACCGTTGTACGAGCTGTTGCGTGTGTTCGATTCCCGGGTGTCCAGCCGTAGGAGCGTCATGGTGGGCCCATAAAATTTGCAGTCGGCAAGATGGTGGGACCACTATGCGTCCTTCTTGTAAGTGCAGTCCTTCTTGTTTAGTATACTCTTGGGCCTCGGCAACTGATATTTCTTTGTCTCCGCACCGGAGTTCCTCAAGGGATAAGTAAATTGCTGCAAAGTTTTTTTCGCTCTAGGATAGGACCTTGGGGTGGCCCGGGAGGGGGTCGTTCTTCGTTATAGTGGGATAGCGCATCGGCGAGGACATTTAGCTTCCCTAGACGGTAATGGATTACGAAGGTGAACCGGGCGAAAAACAAGGCCCAACGAGCATGTCGTGCATTAGTTATGTGGACTGTTTAGAGGAATGTTAGGTTTTTATGATCTGTTATTACTGTTACTGGGTGTTGGGTGCCTTCCAAGTAGTGTCACCAAACTTCGAAGGCATCCTTAATAGCAAGAAGTTCCCGATCAAGGATTGTATAATTGCACACTGCGGGGTTCAGTTGCCTTGAGTAGTACGTGCAGGGCAATAAGGTATCTGCATTAGATGTTGCTTGCAGGAGCACGGCTCCAATGGTGACCCCAGAGATGTCAGCTTCCACGTGGAAGGGTTTTTCAAAGTCGAGGTGTTGCAGTAGGGGTGCGGTAGTGAACGCCTTTTTTAAGTACTCAAAGCTGAACTGTTGTTCGGGGCCCCAGTGATAGGGTTGATGTTTTTTCAAGAGCTGCGTCAGGGGGGCTGTGATCTCGGCATAATTAGGAATATAATGCTGATAATAGTTAGTGCTCCCGAGGAAGCATTGTAACGGCTTCACAGCCTTGGGAACTGGCCAATGGACCAGGGCCTTCACCTTTCGGGTATCCATCATGATGCCAGTCAGGCTGATAATGAAACCCAGGAATTCCACTGTGATAATTTGTTATCTTGGAGACTTTGTAGGACTTTGCACGCATGCACCACATGTTGTTCTTGGGAGGTCGAGTACACTAGGATGTCGTCTAGGTACGCGATGAGGTATACATTGAGGATGTCATGAAAAATATTGTTTATTGAATGCTGGAAAGCTGCCAGAGCGTTGGCTAGTCCAAACGCCATCATGAGGTACTCAAACAAGCCATACCGTGTATGAAAGGCCGTCTTCCATTCATCACCCTGTCGTACACACAAGAGATTGTAGGCTCCCCTTAGATCAAGCTTGGTGAAGATACGGGCTCCCTGGAGGTGGTTGAGCAATTCTGGAATCAAAGGCAGCGGATACCAATTTTTAATAGTGATGCAATTAAGTCCTCGGTAGTCCACACAAGGCCTCAGCCCTCCGTCTTTTTTAGGTACGAAGAAGATAGGTGCCCTGGCCAGGAAACAGGAGTGTCAAATGAACCCTTGCTGTAGGCTCTCGTCGATGTATTGCCACAGTGCTTGGTGCTCGGGGCCTGCTAGCGCATATATGCAGCCAAACTGGGGTTCTTTGCTGGGGAGGAGATCAATGGGGCAGTCATATGTCCGATGGGGTGGTAATTCAGTTGCTCATTTCTTATTGGGCACGTCATGGTAATCTGTGTACTCTTCTGGGAGGTAGCGAGTCCTGGACTTGTAGCATTCAGGCAGCTAGTTCCAGGTTTCACCTGCAGGCACTGGTGGGTACAACAAGAAGAGTCGAAGTGGAGCTGCTTGCTTGACCAGACAATGCGGGGGTCATGATGTTGTAACCAGGGAATGCCAAGCACAACAAGGAACGGTGGGGTGCAGACCACATCAAATTCCAATTGTTCGTGATGTGTCCCTATCACACAAAGAACGGGACACGTACCTGGTCCCAACACTAGCGGGGATCCATCGATGGAGTGAACGATTTCCGAAGGTACTTTGGGCTAGACTGGGATTTGCCGATCATGAACGAAGCAGGCATCTATGAAGTTCCCTGAGGCCCCAGAGTCGATAAGAGCCCATACTACCATGGAATGCTGTTGGGATACATACAGGGTGACTGGGCATTAGAACTGTGGTGGCATTAGAACTGAGATGGGGTCCACCAGGGGGCATGCGTGGAAAGTAGATGCACTTAGTGAAAGCTCCAGTGAGGCCTATGTTGTTACTCCTTTTTTAAAAAGGATAAACTAAAATTTACACACCCCGAAAGTAGAGCTGATGAAACAGGAACCAAGAAGGAGCAGGAGGAACAGGAAAACGGTAAAATCCTTGCCCGAAAAAGGTAATTTCAAAGGGGAGACTTCAGGGCCTTGCTGTGACAGTAGCCCAGAACATGGCAGCAGAGGCTTTCTTCTCTTCAGGAGAGCCACTGGGCATGCACACGCAGTAGCCGCGCCGGCGAAACGCTCCCGACGGCCTGACATCAAATGCCTTAAAAAAAAAAAAAAGCCTTTAAACAACTACCCGGAGCCGCACATGGGGAAGAACTTAAAGCGGAACCCCCCTGGCCCCCCAAAAGCAAAACAAAATGAGCCCCAGGGGCGGGAGAGCCCAGAAAAGCTGCAGAAGAAAGTGAGTGGAGGGGGAGGGGTGCCAGACTCACCACGTGCAAAGATGGCGGCGGCAACGAGATCCAGGCCGGGGGAGCAGCCAGAGATAGCGGAGCAACTAGCCTGTCTCACAAACACTATTACCACCCAGCATGAAGCCACCAAGAAACAATGGGAGATCCTGAACAATGGAATCCAGAAGGTAACGAGCGTGGTGGACACTTTAAATAAAAAATTGGATGGGATGGCGGAGAGGGTTACAAGTCTGGAAACCAGAATGGAGGAGAGGGAAGGCCAGAACCAGGCCTGGGAGGAGCGCCTACAGAACATAGAGAAGGCACTGGGAGGGGCCCAGCACAAAATTGAGGATCTAGAAAACAGGGGCAGACGGAATAATCTTAGGATCCAAGGAATCCCTGAGGCCACAGAGGCCCAGGGGGGAAGGGATCTAGTGCATAAAGTCCTGAAGGCCATCCTCCCACAGTGCACCAACCTGCATGAGATCGAAGTGGACAGGGCACACAGAACCCTGCGCCCCAGGCCTAAAGAGGGCGACCCCCCAAGAGCACTGATATTTAGATGCTTACGGTATCAAGAAAAAGAACAGATACTGTGGGAAGCCAGAAAGAGCAGAGACCTGAGATTTGAAGGGTGCAGGATCACTTTACAACCAGACCTGGCCCCAGCCACGGTGGCAAGAAGGAGAAAATGGTTCCAGATACAAGAAAAGCTAGCAACACATGGCATAAAAGCACAGATCAGATACCCTGCAATACTCTCCTTCATTCATAAAGATCGAAGAAGAAACTTCTCTGATATAAAGGCGCTGGAGAGATACATGGCTGCAAGGATGCCAGAACTGGGAAGAATAGCAGAGGAAGAAGCAGCAGCGTAGCTTGGTCAAGAGATGGTGGGAAGACGGCTAAACCGGGAACGAAGAGACACTGGGACAATATTAAGGCATTTCAAGAAATTGTAATGTATAAAATAATAAGGGAAGGGCTTGTCGGGGGGGATAGCGGAGAATAGCGACTCCATGGCATACCCCTGGAAGGTTCCTACAAAACCTTCAGATGAGAAAGGGAGGGAAAGGGGGGGGGAAGGGAAAGACGGAGAGGGGGGGACAGAAGATTGCAAGGGCCTTTAGACAAACAAAAAGAAATGGTAACAGGGAGAGTGACAGATCAAAAACTAAGTAAGGAATATGGCTGAGTTTACAATATGCACATTGAATGTGAAGGGACTGAATTGTCCAACAAAAAGGAAAAAAACATGGCAATATGTGAAAAGGTTAAAATCACAGGTGGTTGCACTGCAGGAGACACACTTACTGCAGAAAGATAATAGTAGGGTCAGAGACAAATATTATGACCAAGTGTACTTTGCTAATGCAAAGAAAAAAAAGGCAGGAGTGCTTATGGCTATGGCCCGTACACTGAACTTCAAAAAACAAAAAATAATTAAAGACCCAGAAGGCCGGTACCTGCTTGTGCAGGGACTGGTGGAGGGGGAGGAATACACCTTTCTAAACTTCTATGCCCCTAACATGGGACAGGTGGAATTCATGCAAAAAATCATAGAACTGATGAAAGCAGAGGGCAGGGGGACACAGTTCATGATAGGAGATTTAAACAGCCCATTGACAAAACTGGACAGGTCAGGGGGAGGGAACCTCAAAAAAGGGCAGAGGAAGATGGCCAAGATGATAGAGGCAGCATCAATGGTGGACACATGGCGACTAAAACATCCTAGAGACCGAGAATACACTTTTTTCTCCAACAGACACAGGTCATACACAAGAATTGACTACATATTTATGCAGGATAGGGAATGGAAACGCTGTCTCGGAGCAGACATATGCCCAGCGGCATTCACAGACCACAGTGCAGTAACAGCCTCAATAAATACAGGACAACAAAAAACACACAGACCACGAAGGTGGATATTAAATAAGGCATCTTTATTCAATCTAAATAACAAGGAGGAAATTAAACAACAGATAGTAGATTATTTCAAGCTAAATGATAATGGGGAGGTGTCACAGGCAACTGTGTGGGAGGCAGCAAAGGCATACATCAGGGGCCAATACATAAAACTGGATTCCTGGAATAGAAAAAAGAGAAAAAATGAGCTAAATGAGTTATACCTTAGATTAAAACATTTAGAAAATACCCTGAAAGACAAACCTACAAAGAAGGGGCTGAAGGAAAGGGTACAGGTTAGGGGATTAATAGACACAATGGAAACTGAGGCTGTGGTCAAAAAATTATGATATACCAAACAATTTTATTACATGAAAAGTAATAAAGCAGATAGAATCCTATCATGGATGGTCAAAAACCGTAGAAAAAAGGCCCAGATAACACAGATCTTACAGGCGGATGGTCAGAAATATGTGGCAGGGCAGGAGATGCAGGAACAGTTCCTACAGTTCTATAAGAAGCTTTACACATCAGACTCCCCCAACAGAGAGGAAATAAATCAATATCTGAGCAAATTAAAAATACCAAAAATAACAGAAGCCCAAAAGAACATGCTTAATGAGCCTATTACCCAAAAAGAGATTAAAGGGGTAATTAAAGACCTGCCAAAAAATAAAACCCCTGGCCCAGATGGCTTTATCCCAGAGTTCTATCAAGAATATGGAGAATTAATAATACCAACGCTAGTGAAAGTCTATAATCAGATCAAGGAAAAAAAGGAAATGCCAGAAACATTTTACACAGCTACGATCACTCTATGCCCCAAATCAGCGGCAACAGGAAAGGAATGTGGGGATTTCAGACCCATAGCACTACTAAATACAGACGCAAAGATTTTCACTAAAATATTAGCCAACAGAATGCAAGTTATTATAAAAAGCGTCATAGGGCCGGACCAAACAGGGTTTATAAGTGGAAGAATGGGGATAGACAACATCAGGAGGGCGGTAAATCTGATATACAAAAGCAATCAAGATAAGAAACCCACAGCTATGATCTCCCTGGATGCCAACAAGGTCTTTGATAGATTAGAAAAAGAATTCCTGATGGCCACCTTATCTAAAATGGGATTTTCAGGGGAATACTTAGAATGGGTAAAAAGCATATACAAGAGACCCACCGCACAGATAGCGATTAATGGGGAATTAACCCCAGTACTACAGATGAGTAGAGGCACTAGACAGGGGTGCCCGCTATCCCCCCTCCTGTTTGACATAGGGATAGAACCACTTATCCTGGCAATAAACCAAAATGATAGAATATCGGGGGTAAAGACCAGCACCACAGAACATAAAACTATGGTATACGCAGATGACATGCTGCTCTCAATTACCAACATACAAACCTCGATTCCAGAGCTCATGACAGCTCTAACAGAATTTGGGGCCTTATCGGGATATAAGATCAACACCAGGAAAACACAAGTCATGATCCTAAATCAGGCACAAAAAAGTGGGGGGGATGCCCTGGACCACTTCCAGATACAAAAAGAGCAAATAAAATATCTAGGGATCCAGCTCACTAAAAATACCAAAGACCTATATAAAAAAAACTACTTACCTTTAATTAGAGAATTCCAAGACAAACAACACTCATGGCACAGATTAGGATGCTCCTGGCTGGGAAAAATCAACATAATAAAGATGCAATTATTGCCAAAAATATTATATACAATACAAGCCATTCCAATATCAATCCCAAAAGAATTCTACCAGAAGTTAGACAACATAATGAGGTTTATCATCTGGGGGAAAAAGAGGCCATGAATCCGTAGATCAATTCTAAAGACGGGGCTGGAGAGTGGGGGATGCAATTTGCCAGATCTAAGATTATACGGCATGGCTTCAGCCCTCAGGACAATTAAAATCTGGTACAATGGGGATATTGAACCAAAATGGAGGGATCTAGAATTGGAGGTCATGGGCATCCCGCAGGTCAAAGACCTATTTGAGGGCATGGGCAAATTAGTGATAAAGGGAAAGGAGGAGAAGAACCACCCATTTGCGGGGGCAGCCATGAGGGCATGGTCCACTTGCCAAAAAAAAGCTGAAATAGTGCAAGGGAAAACTCCCTACACCCCGTTGACAAAAGTGGGACCCGATTGGAACAAAACAGAAATGGAGACATTAAAGAGGTGGGAGAAGAGAGGGATAGCCAGAGCCATGCACCTATTTGTACAAGATACCTTTAAAACTATAGATACATTGGAAACGGAATTAGAGGGGGAAAAGATAAACTTCTGGATGTACTGCAGACTACACAGTGCCCTGAATAACTCAAGGGACAAGACCAATTTCACCAGGACCCCTACGGGACTGGAGAAGTTCCTGTTTAATCAAACAGGACAGAAGGGGATGTTTTCCATCCTCTATAGAATAGCCAAAGCCCTGCACCATTTCCCAGATGCAGGATATATATCAAAATGGTCAGATGAACTTATGATAGACATCAATGAGGGAGACATGCAGGCAATCTGGGAACACATGAGAGGCTGCTCCAGGTCATTATTGGCAAAGGAACCACAAATTAAACTAATCCAGAGATGGTATAGTACACCAGTTGGAATAAATAAAATTAAAGCCACCTACCCCCCGACATGCTGGAGGGGGTGTGGGCAAAACGGGACATACTTACATTGCTGGTGGGAATGCCCTCGGGTAAAGGAGTTCTGGAAAAAAAATTGGGGTATAATTAATGACCTGCTGGAGATACCTCTGCCTTTTAGACCAGAGACTGCCCTACTGGGCTTGTACCCAGAAAAGATACTTACCCTGCAGCAAAAGAGGACGTGCAGAAATCTAATCCTGGCGGGAGTCCACACCATCGCCTCAACGTGGAAACATGCAAAAGGACTTACAAGACTTAATTGGCTGCGTCGTCTGTGGCACGTTGTCTCAATGGAAAAGATCACAGCTTGCCTGGAAGATGACCTGCAAAGCTTCTACACGAACTGGTCTTCTTGTTGGACAGTGTTGACACAGAAACTCAAAATGGACAAATACAAACACTCGACCTGTTTAAAGGAAATATATTAGGCCGGGAGGGGAGGGGGGGAGGAGGGAAGAGGGGAACTGGGGGGGAAAGAGGCTAGAGTGGACAGTTGGGGTAGTCCACAAAGGTAACAGGCTTGCATATGGAACAGATCCTACAGACAGATACCGCTCGGCTATATGTCAGAAATTGAGTGGTAAAAGATAACTTACCTATGTAAAGAATAATAACCGAAAGTAACAAATGTATGTCAGTTCTATAGCCAACTTAAATAAAAATATATTAAAATTAAAAAAAGAACTGAGACGGCCCCTGCCCGTCACAGTTCTTGGCGTTTCCCGAGTCTCTCCGGGAGTGGGGTGGGGTGGTAATGCCATACATTCTCCGATAAAGTGGGAAGGTTCCCCACAATAGAAACATGAACGGGACACACATCTCCATTCCCTCTTTTCCTTGGTCAAGGGGCCTCGGGAGGCCCCAAGTTGCATGGGTTCACGGTCAGGCATTGTGGAAGCCCCTGGTGGAGGGAGTGGCTTAATGAGAAGCGGTCGTGCTTCTTGCCTGCGCGCTTGCTTCCGTTCTGCCAATCGATCCTCAATTTGGAGGGTTAAGTTTGCTAACCCCTCCTAGGTCTCGGGAAGTGCAACAAAGGTGAGCTGGTCCTTTATTTCTTCCCCAAGACCTTTGCGGAATGTAACCTTCAGCACATCATTGGGCCACTGGAGCTCCAGGGCAAGCTGCTGGAAGCGCGTGATGTATTCCAGCAGACCTCCCCTGGATTGCCTCAAGGTCATGATCATGGTTTCTGCATCTCAGTTACGATGGGGGTGGTCAAAGAGAAAAGCAAAGTTCTTGAGGAAATCATCATATTTAGCCAGTAGGGGGCTATTCCCTTTTAAGACGGTGGTAGCCCATTCTAAGGCGGTGCCACTAAGATTCCCAATAATAAACGCCACCTTTACGGTATCAGTGGCGTCAGTAGTTGGTTGCAACGTAAAGGTGAGCTGACACAATGCCAGGAACCCTTGGAAAGCCTGTCTTTCCCCATAAAACTTGTCTATTCGGGGCCCCTTCGGCTCCTGGGGAGCTGTGGGGATGGGCGGAGCCACTGGTGCAGGGAGCAGAGGTGGAACAGCCACCACGGGAGGGGGTTTGCTGGGGCGGCGGCACCTTGGATTTGGGTAATGGCCGTGACTAACTCTCCCTGCTTTGTCTGAAGGTCCTTGACCTCCATGGCCAGAGACTGCACAGCTAGCATGAGCTGTTTTATCTCATTAGCTACATCCATGGTTAAGAAGCCTGTACCTGGGCCAAGGGAGGCTGGTGATTCTGTCACCAGGGTGGGGGGTTTCTGCCACACAAAGGGGTATTCACTCGTGGCTGAGGCTTGACCCTGGCTCGGCGGAAGTGCAACGGAGTTTAAATGCCCGTCAGGATAGAATTGTGGCCTTATGGATCTCATAAAGATCAGACCTCTATCATCATTGGGCGCCAAGTGGCACAGGGAAGCCAAGCCTTGCCCCACACATGCACTCGTCTCATTCTCTCTAGGGCATGAAAGGGTCTAGGGTGGCGCGTGGGCACACGAGTGTAGGAAGGGGACCAGGAGAGGATAGGGGAACAGGGTCACTCAACAAGGTAGGGACACAGCCCGGGAGTGGGAGGGGGGTAGGGCAACACACTCTCACCTGACACTCTCACTCCACAACACACTCAAGCACAGGGAAGATTGTAGTGGAAAACCAGACGCTCGGGGCTCTAGCAGATCACACGCACACTCAGTCAGTCTTCCGAAATTCAAACAGTAATAGCGCAACACTTAGCTTCTCTCGAAAGGGGCCAGTTTCTCTGCAATCACCAGCGCCGCACTGAAGCAGGTGCTGGGTTTTAACCTGAAGGCCCCACCCCTGTACGTGCTCATAGGCGCTCCGAGGACCGCAGCAGGGGCGGGGGCAAGTCCACGTTGTGTGTGAGTGCTGGGGGCGTGGCTAAGGGCTCCGCAGCGGGGTCGGTTGCCCCAGGAGATGGTGGTAGGGGAGCGCCAAGCTGAACTGTCAGTGGCGACATTCCGCCGGGGCGAAGGCTGCAGGGGAACCTCTGTGGGTTGTATCACCGAGACTGATGCCACCGCCTGGAGGCCGGGCTTACACACCCTTCTAACGCTGCCCAAAGAGAAGGTAGAAAATACTGTCTCTGTGTTTGCGCGTGTGTGTGTGTAAGCTGTGTTCTTCAGACAGCATGTAGTGCATTTGAGACTGAGATGAGTATAGACTGAGCCCCGTGTTAGTTCCCTCAGATATTCACAGGAGCAAAATGGAATCTAGCTGAATTGTGTGGTCAGGTGTGACTGGGAGGCATTTTAAACTGCCAGCTCTTCCTTTGAGCAGCTCAGGACATTGAAATTCTCCATATATTACACCAAAAAGCTGTATTGCTGCAGCAAGGCATTGCCCTCCAAAACCAAGTGGGGAGTGGGAGAAGCCCTGGAACTTACTGACTGGGAAGACGTAGAGGTGATCCAATTTTTACCTGTAATTTTTTGTCCATTTGCAGCAATAAAGAACAAGCTGTGCTCACTGTTTCAAAGCCACAATACCTGGAGCAACTGGAATCGTATCTGAGAAAAGAGCTGCAGTCTTTGGATCTGACCAAGGAGAATGCTCAGGAGCTTAAGCTACAGGTCTGGAGGCTGGGCTACTGGGACAGAGCATTGACAAGGGTTGATCGAGGGGCTCTGAGTTTGGGGCAAAGGGGACAGTCCCTCCTTAAATCTCAGCCTCCCATGACTGCCACCAAATTTAAGAAGGGGACATCTCCTGCACTGCTTATACTCTCCACTTGCATTTGAATTTCTTCAAAGCTGGATGAGTGGGCAAAATTGCCACCATTTGGTGGGGAGGAGGGGCAGGGTTTTGGGAAAAGAAAAAGCAAAGACCTATATCCTCTCTCCCCCTCCCCCCAAATTTAGGGCTGCTGTTACTCCACTAGATACTGGTAAATTCTAACCGCAATGTAGAGAGTTGTAGAGTTGGTTTTTCTGGCCGCTCCCCTTCTTGAGGCTACAAGAACCCTCAACCCGGAATAGTCTGAGCCAGTTATCTGTCTTTTACAGGTGTGAACTCAGTCCCTCGATGCTAACTGTCCTTTGCCCTAGCTCTAAGTGTTGCTACACTCTCTTCTTGTATCCTGTAAGTGCTCTGTTCCTAGCTCCTGCATCCCCTCTCCAATCCTCCTTGAAGCCCTGCCCCAGTCCTTCTCGAATCCTCTTGCTCCTCTGCTTCAGACTCCTGGATAGCTCTTGTATCCTACTCTCACGAAACCTCTTACTGCCTGCTCCATATCCCAGTATACCCTGTGCAACCCCTCCTCTTGTAGCTGCTCACTGGCCTTTACACCCCTCTGCTACCTTCTCTTCTTTAATACCCTACTGTTTGCTCCCATTCCTTGCTTACCCTCTGTAGGTCTCCCCCTTTTCCCTTGACCTCTATGATGAACGCAGTTCTCCCTCATTAGAAGTTTACTGAAAAGTCTCATTTCCTCCCCTCATGTCACTGACGCAATCAAATGCCCATGGGTGTGATTTGATTTCATTATTTTGCAAGGTGGTGGACTATTAGAGCAAATAGGACACCAGCCAGGCACGAGTAGTTTTCTTAACGGAAAAGCAGAAGGAAATGAAAGGCATCTGTGGCTGGTGTTGAGAGTGGCCTTTCTACTTTGTTTAACAAAGTAATAGAAAACAGCTTCTCAGTGTGATTATGCTATACTTAGTGCTTTACATCATTTCTCACACTTTCAAAGTGCTTATTTCTCTAACTCTTTAAGAAACCAGAAAGAGCCCCAGAATGTCACCTGTGGGTGAAACACAGTTGATGCTGTACTGGGACTGGTAGTGCTCAATATAGTCATTATCTGGAAAAGGGAGTAAAGAGTGGGATGAAAAATTTGCAGTTGACCCAAAGTTATTCAAGCTAGTTAAGGCGAAGTGGACTGTGAGGAATTACATGAGGATCTTGCAAGACTCGGTGACTGGGCAACTAAGTGACAGATGAAATTCAGTGTTGAGAAGTGCAAAGTGATGCACATAGGGAAAAATAATCCTAACTATATACACACAATACTGGGTTCTACACTAGGGGTTACTGAATTTTAGAGTCATTGTGGACAATTCATTGTAAACCTCAGCTCGGTGTGCAGCAGAGGTGAAAAAGGCAAACTATGTTAGAAGTTTTTTTGAAAAGGGATAGAAAATAAAATAGAAAATATCATAATGCCAGCATATAAATGTGTGGTGTGACCACACCTTGAATATTGTGTGCAGTTCTTGTCATCCCATCTTTAAAAAAAAGGTATAGTAGAACTGGAAAAGGTCCAGAAAAGGGCAACAAAAATGATCAAGTATATGGAATGGTCTCCATATGAAGAGAGCCTCAATAGGGTAGGGCTCTTCAGCTTGGAGAAGAAATGACTCAGGGGGGATATGATAGAAGTTCGTAAAATCATGAGCAGTGTGGAACAAGTAAATAGGGAGCTGTTATTTACCCTCTCAAATAGTACTAGAGTTGGGGACGCTCCATGAGACAAACTGGCAGCGGATTTAAAACAAATAAAAGAAAGTATTTTTTTTCAGTCAACTGACAATTCACTCATGGAACTTGTTGCCAGAAGATGTGGTCAAGGTATAGCATAGCTGGGTTAAAAAAGAATTAGATAAATTATTGGAGAATAAGTCCATTAATGGCTATTAGCCAAGCAGAATGGGGGATGTACTCTGACTGTTGGGAGCTGGGAGAGATCACTCCGGGTGTTTTTAAACAAGATGCTTGCACACGTGGCCACTCATTAAACACATATCCAACTGGTCATTTGAAGGTGGCACATGGGGATGTGTGCTCCCATGAGCCACACAGCACCCACTCATGGCCACTTGGGGGGCATTGCTGAAAAGTCTGAAGTGCGCCATTCAGGGCAAGCCAAAAAAGTGCATGGGGACAGGCGCCCACGCATGCCCTGCCTGTATGAACCAGGGCTCCCACCCACACCAGAAGACAGGTCCGCAGCTAACCACCTCCAGGGTCCCACCTACAGCCCTGCTGGGAGCTCTCTGGGGAACTCTTAAAGGACAAACGTACGAAATACAGCACCATGGTGGCTCAAAGCACACCGAACCCTCCTCGTGACACACAAGAGAAGAGCCAATGCCATGGAGGACAGCAGCTTCCTGCATGTCCCTCCCCCCGGTATGTACCTCTGTTGTTGCCTGGGACTGCCAGCAGCTGCAGCGGCTGCACTGGCTCCTGGGCAGGAAGGGGTTGCTGACTGCTGCAGCTTCATGTTTCCATGGTATCTGGGGCTGCGTGTAATGGCAGTGGGCGAGCAGTTGCGTGGGACTTGGGATGGGAAGTGTTGCTGGATGGGGGGAGGGGGAACCGGCTGCCCATGTGAGTTGTTTGCAGGCTTGATCCGTGGTGGCAGGAGTGCATGGAGGCTGCCTGCTTGATCATCCTGGGAGCTGCCCATTAGAATCTCTCCCTGCTCACTCCACGTGTGTGGGCATTCCGTAGCTGTGCCACTCGGCAGCCATGGACTCCCCGCTCAAACCTTGCTCGTTTTAAAAACACCATTATGACCTGTTGAGCAGGGTACTTCTCAGAAGCAACCAAGCATGGCCAAAGTCAGAAACAGGATCAGCATTGACAGATCATTGGTCCAACCCAGTATGACACTTCTCATGTTCTTAAATATGGCTTTTCTTATTATTATCAGTAGAAGTTTGTTTTGAAGTAGTGCCTAGAGGCTGGGTGTTGGGTTGTTGTTGGGTGGGGGGAGGGGGACCGACTGCCCATGTGAGTTGTTTGCAGTGTTGGTCCATGGTGACAGGAGTGCATGTAGGACAACCTCAACCCACTTGTACTAGGCACTGCATAGACACACAGAAAGAGAGAGCCTCAGCCCCAAAGAGACAAGACAGAGAGAGGGGGAGTGTCACGGGGGAAGGGGCAAACCCCGGGATAATGCCCTCCTAGGCTGGGGTCACCACTGCCCACACACCCCACTGCCCCACGCACCGACTCAGGCTCCCAACCTTGAAAGGGTCTCTCTGGTATGAGACACTAACACTCTTGCCGGGAAATGGGGGAAGAACCTAGGGAAAAGGGGGAAGCGGGAAGGGGACTCACACTCCACGTAACCACACCCCACTCAGGCTTGCTCGCAGTCACACCAGGGATACAATACAGGGAGTCAACCAGTCACACGCTACTCACAGGGAAGCAACAACGTTAATTTCCAGAAATGCACAAAGGGATTTCAATAACAACACTTAGCTTTCACTCAGGGGCCGGTCTCCGCTCAATCACCAGCACCGAGTGCTTCTCGGCGCTGGTTTTTGTGTCCCGTGCCCCGCCCCCTGCGCGCTCCCACAAGCGTACAGAGCGGTGCACAGGGGACATGGCTTCATCCTGCGCCCTAACTCCTCCTGTCCCGCCCACAGCTGCCCGAGGGCATGTCTTGTGCAGGCGGGGACACGCTCTGCGTCACTACGGAGGGGGGAAGCATGCTGGAGGGCCCTGGTGCAGCCGCAGCTGAGTCCGGGGAAACCGCCCGCTGCTGCTGTGCCTCTGCAGGGGGGTGGCGCCTGACAGTATCCCCCCTACGAGGCCCCCGCCCAACCCCCCAAGAGGGGGAAGGCTTGGAGGAGTGACAGTGGTGGAAAGCCTGGACCAGAAGGGGGGCATGGACCGAGGCCATAGGTTTCCAAGACCACTCCTCTGGGCCATAGCCCACCCAGTCAATGAGATACTGAAGCCGCCCGTAATGACGGCGGGCATCCAAGATGGCCCGAACCTCATACTCGGAGCCATCCTGCGCCACCTCAGATGCGGGGTGTGCCCTCTTCAACAGGGAGACATGAAAGGTGGGATGAATCCGCACGTGGGGAGGCAATTGTAGTTGGTAGGTTACCTCATTAAGTTGGCGAAGTGTCATGGCTGGGCCTTGAACTCCCAGCCTCGGGGGTTGCCTGAGATGCTTGCTGCCTCCTGCGCCACTGGGGTGTTACTGCAGAAGGTGGTTTCCCTCCCTGCCTTGTCATTCCCTCTTTTCCTTCCAGCTGTGCCCCGTTGCCCCTGATGGGGGGCGTGGACCCAGCTGCCCCAGCCTGATTGGCTCCTTAGAGTATTTAGGACTATTGGGAGCTGGGGCAGGTGCGGAGCTTCAGGTCATTCCCCTTGGCTTGTGTTTGGCTCTTGCCCCTTGCTCTTCTCTCCTGTTGCTGTTTGTTCTCTGCTCTGCTGTTTGTTCTCTGTCTGTATTGGTGTTGTGTCCCCTTGTGTTTGTTGTGTGTTATGCCCTTCCCACTCCTCTTGTGTGG
>QEPC01005877.1:1269740-1280033 GCA_003113815.1 Sphenodon punctatus
CAGACTGTGTTTTCTTCCATCTGTGGGAACTCCTTGCTGCTGGGTTGTGCCAGTGTTTCCCTGTGCTTGGGGTTTATACGTTATTCATTTTAAGCTTGAAGTGCATTTTAGACTGGGTTTTCTTTCATCTGATGTTAACCCTGGGAACTCCTGGCTGCTGGGTTGTGCCAGGGTTTTGCCACTGTTTCCCTGTGCTTGGGGTTTATACGTTATTCATTTTAAGCTTGTAGTGCATTTTAGACTGGGTTTTCTTCCATCTGATGTTAACCCTGGGAACTCCTGACTGCTGGGTTATGCCCTGGCTCCGCCCACCGTTGACCTGGATCCGCCCACCAGCTCGCCGGCCACCAGCGGCTTCGCCACCGGCAGGCCGGACGGCCTTACTGCCCCTCCAAACTAAAAAGCCACCAGCCGCCCCTGCTTTAAACCCGTAACAAGTTCATTTGCGTCCCCCATAGTATTCCTTCCATAATTCTTGTGCAGCTGTTCACATGTCAATGAGAGGCCAAGATTTCTGTATGCAATAAGGGATCTTGGGAATTGCCTATAGGCATTCCTGTGTGCTGGGGTGTGTGGACCCCTGCATCCTTGGGACACTGATGCATTGGGTTGCATGTGTCTGCTGTGCTTGTATTTGCCTGCTCTCTGCACCGGCCATTTTCTGCTCACTGTTGCTCTAGAATGGTAGCTGGGCCCAAACCCCTACAATGTGTGGTACCATGGTGTGGGATATTTGTGGAACGGTTTTGCTGGCTGATGTGTGGCTCAGTCCTGACATCCAGCAGCTGCTTTCAGATCCCTTTTCCACACATGATGGTTATGACGTGTTCTCGCATATCCTGTGTCTCCTGGGACACCATTTATGTGGCTATGAATGCCAGCTGAAGGCTAGTGATTTGGGTTCCTTGTCTCCGGCGGGAATGTTGTTATAATGGGAAGCAAGTGAAAGTGTTGCTTTGCATGACATCTGTGTCCTCCCAAAATATCACTTGTGCCTTTATGGGTTGTGGCCCATTCCTGCCCATCAACTTTGCAAGTACCATGCTGCGTGCCCGGCGTTATCAGAGGGAGCGTGGAGAGTGTGAGAACCACATGCATCAGCTGATGTTACTTGTGCCCCCAGCAGAGGGTCCCTATCTGACCATGGCACCTGATGCAGCGGAGATGGTTGTCCTGTTTGAGACTTGGAGTAGGGAAAATGTCGAGCTCGCTCTGGCCAGCAGGCATCCCATTGACCCGAACTTCATGATGGATTGATATATGCAGGCAAGAGGGTACCAGAGAGGGATGTTTGTATGGGCAGAGTATGCACAGGGTGCAGGGTTCTCCACTTGGGTTCCGCAGCTGCCACGACTTGGCCTTGTAGCAACTCTCTGTGACTGTGACCCCCTCTGTGTTCTGCATTCCTGCAACTCGAGCTCTGCCTGCTTGACTGCCCTTTGTCCGAGCCACCCTGGCTCCTCTGCTGCCCTCCCCTCTAACATCGCAATATGAGCCGCTTGTGTGAGTCCCCCCTGCTTGAAGCACGGGGTCCATGTCCCCCACCCCAGCAGCCAAGATCCCCCTTGTACAGGGCCCTGTGAACAGCCAGTGTTTTTCCTGGCCTCTGTGCTGTTTGGGACAGTACCATCAGCCTGGTGGGGAGGGGTGTCTGTGCATTGGAATGTGACCTTGCCTGGTGCTGTCATATTGGTCTCCATGTTGCAATAAATGCCCTCTTTTGTTCCTTGAGCTGCCCGTGATTTGTGTGCCATGCCTGGGGTTACCTGTGTTGCTCTGTTGCACCTTCCCCTGTCCCTTCTCCCCTGCCCTCATGAAGTCTTTTGGGGGATGGGTGGTGACGGCGGCTTTGACTTCACTTGCCCTTAGTTCGCCATGTTGCCACCTCTTGGGGGGGCGTGTCCCTCCTCGAACCATTGGAGCAGCTGTTGGTGCTGTAAACGGTGAGCGTGGTAAATTGGTGGAGGGACAGGTGGGTGGGGGTTGAGTGCATGGGTGCCATGACCTCCCAAGACCCTACCATGACCTCCCTGGCTGGTGTCCGTTTGAATCTCTCCCCACTCACCCATGGTGGGTGAGGAGTGCATGATTGGTCTACCCATCCCCAACAAACTTGCCCCTCAGCTGTGTCTATTTAAAAACAGCCATTTACAAAGCACTAATCTTTTCTACTCTAAAACACTGAGGCAGTTCTGTTTGGCTATTAAAGTTTCTATGACATTTTTCATAAAAGCAGGTCTTTGTTTTTGTGTATGACTCACTGCTGCTCTCCTGTCTTCCATCATTCACTCCAGAGGTGGCTGGATTTCAGAGTTGTAAAACTTTGGAATCCAAAACTATATATGCATGCAACACAGTAGTAATATTTGTTATTGAATTAAAATTAGCCTGCTTTTTGAGAGGACTTAGCTGACAGTTGTCTCCCAATCTGTTCAGTTAAAGCAGCGGTAGTAGTGCTGGGTGGGACAGCCAGTCTTAAATTCTGGATATTAAAAATGAAAACAGCCTGTGATAATGTTTCCCTCCTTTCTGTCCCCTATTAGCCCTTTAGAGAGATATTTGAGTTCTTCATAGAGGACTTCAAAACCTACAAACCCTTGCTGGCTGCCATAAAGAATGAATATGAAGTAACGTTGGGTAAGATATTGGATTCTGTTCTGCTAGGAGTAACAGTAATTTTAAACAAGTAGCTTTACACTGTTTATTCACTGGTTTGGAGATTAAGGGATGAAGCGTGGGAAGATGGGCTTCATTACAAAAGTTATTAACTGGCATCTCTTAATTACTTTTTGTATCTAATGTGAACTGGGAAGTCTCCCTGATCTTCCTCACTGATCAATAGAACAAAATCATCTATCTGCAAATCACAGACATTTGAGGTAGCAGCAATGCCTCAGCTCTGCCCTGGGGGGATATTTCTATTGCAGAATGTACTGAGCTTGTGGATGGTACTTAACACTGGAAGCTAGTGGCCTAGATTACTCCTAAAGAATGCTAAGAAATGAACTAGCTGCCGCAGGGCATGGTCCCTGGTGCAGAAGATGGAATAAATCCCCTGCTGAGGCAATCCATTCCAGTGTACTCGGTGAGCATACGTACTCTACATGCATGAGGGCCCCCCAGGCATGTGGGCCCCAGTGGGTCTGCTAATAACAAACAAGGAGCTACTGGAAACAAATATATGTATTAAAAATAAATCAACGTAAACATACAATACTGTTGCATATACATAACATCTCACCAAGGTGGGGATCAAAATCAAATCACCAAATTATCCGCATATAATGCTACTCGCAACAATAAACAAGTCAGTATAGCCCTAAACAACCCAACGCATTTCGGGCTAAAAAGCCCTTCCTCAAGGGTGAAGAGGTATATGAAAATCACGACACTAATGTCACTGGCTGTCTCTCACTAATTATCTCCCAAGGAATGGATCCTCCTATATCTGGAAACCTTAAAGATAAAGCCAGCAAAAATCCTCTATTTGCTAAGGGGGGATTCAGACGTTCTGATTTGTGCGATTTTTTTTAAAAAACGAATGTTTCATGCCCTGTCTCTTATACACATCTAGATGTGTATAAGAGACAGGTTCACAGCAGCCTGAAAGCAACATCGTACTGGTTTTAACTAGTGTGTAATCTTTTCTGATGTGAATGCAACCGTGCTTCCAAGTGCGCTGTTTTACTCCTGCCCCTACCGGAAGCAGTGAGACCAGCTGGAGCCCTGTAGTTGCCTCGCTGGGTGCAGGCTGCAGGCTGCAGCCAGCTTCTCCCCAAAAAAGTTCTTCCCCTCCATGTTTCCCCTCCATGCTTCTCCCCAAAAAAGTTCTTCCCTCCAAGGGACTTTCAATCATCTGCCTCTGCCTCTACCGTAGTGCTGCAGCAGTAGCAGCAGCGGGATACCGGAAAGAAACCAGGGAGAGAAGCAGCGCGCCTCACTATGCGAGGGGCTTCTTTCCAGCAGCCTCAGGCTCTCCGTTTTTATTCCCTGATTCTACAAAGTAGCAACCTTTGCTACAAAGGTTGTAGCAAAGGTTGTTGCAAAGTTTGCAAAGTTGCAGCAAAGGTTGTAGCAAAGGTTGTAGCAAAGTTGTACTTTGCTACAAAGTAGCAACGTTCTGGCTCCCCACAGGCCACTTCCTGTAACTGAAACGTACTGAGCAGCCGGGTAAGCACGTACTACAAGAAGGTCTGAATGCATTATTTCGCTGTACTTAAAATCGGTATGGCATGCATGTGAATGCAACAGGACTTGTTAACAGCGAACTATTGAGAACCAATTTTTAAAAATCCAGATAATTGCTGCACGTGTGAATTCGCCCTAAGGCTCTGGATTCCACTATGACCATGTTTTGGTGCTACCATTTGTTTGTTATTAGCATTTGTTTTGGTGCTACCTTTTTTTTTCTCTTTTTGTCAAGACACCCCAGTGGGTCTGTACCTGCTGTACTTATTATAGCTATGTTCCTGAGCTGCTCCCAACCCTGCATTTCAGTGTCACTATTCACATATGCCCTCACAGACAGACTCTGAGCTCTGACCTGCTACTCATTTCACAAAGGCCACTTCAGTCACCACTGAAGCAGTGTCTTAGATGGAATATTCTCTCTCCCATCTGCTAGGCAAGCCTGTCACCCAGCCCCTTCCCTCACGCTTAATAGAGTGGAGACAAGACCCATGTATTCTGGGGGGAAATTCCAACAGTGAGAGGGGGTGGCAAAAATGCCAATATAGCCACAGCCCAAGAGTGGCACAAATCACATGCACTGATGGAACATTCATGCATGAAATTGATCTTATCCTGGAGGGTCTTACCATGCAGCCTCCAACTCATTAACCTCCGGCAATATTAGCAGATGGGGATTGTCTCTCAAACTGTGGCATCAAAGGAAGTAGGTCTGTTTCTTGTATGAACCTGCCCTGAGTCTCGAACTCTTACCAGCACACACACCCCACAAGCAACAATGCCTCCTACACATTTTAAATTATCAAATACGTACATTTTCACAGCACTTGGGCTCAGATGCCAAGAAGATGATTTTCTGGGGGAAAGGAAGCAGCTAGCAGCTGTGTGTTGTGTATGTCATGAAGAAGAGAGCAAATGCCTGCTGGCTCTGTGCATTGGTTAGCACGGCTGAGCCAATGCTGCAATCCAACCTCAGCTCTCTGCACTGTGTCTCTGCACATTTATAGATTGGTGGTATCCCATCTGCTCCAAAATCAACCACCTTGCAAAGGAATGAAACCAAATCACACTCATGGCATTTAATTATGTATTCAAAAGCTTGAGGGCTGGAAACAGCCAAAATGCTGTCACCATCACACCATAGGTAGTTGTCCCTCAGCTCAACATCAATAGGGAATAGGGAAGCTCAACATCCTGCTGAAAAGAGAAGGTCCAAATTACAGGCAAAAAACCCAAAGATCTGGCCTGGATTCTTTAGTAGATGAACTAGAGAATGAGTCAAGGGAGGCAGGGGAGTCTCGTGGGGAAATGGAGGAGCAAAAGGGCAGAGGTGTGTTTGGGAGCAGGGAAGGAGCTCAGAGCTTAGTGGGGCTTGTTTCTGACACTGGGAGGCTTGCAAGTGTCTCACAGGGGCCAGCATATGAGCAACTCCCAGTGCTCCAGAAGCAGCAAGAGTTGGTCAGCCTGTGAGCAGCTTTTATGTCTCTTGTGTTTGATACCAAATACAAATTCAATAGGAGCAAGTGAGCAACTAACAGACCTGAACATAGTTTATCTCTGTAGCTGGGGAGAACAATAAAACACTGCCCCTTGAGATACAGTTCCAAAGAAATCTAGCATGGGAGATGTTCAGATCCCAGCCTAGCTAGCAGTGCTCAGCTTCATTGTTCTACGTAGCTCCATAGCACTGGCAAATAACGAATAGGGTTGGTCCTTACCATAGCCTGCACTCTCCTGTCTCAAGTTCACATGCAGGAGAAGATCCATTCCCTGGAACCCTTGAAGGCTCTGCTGGTCACTGTGTCTGACGAGTGCACCCAGCAGATTCTGGAACTGGAGGAGCAGGAGAGAGCTGAAATAACAACGCTGAAGAGCGAGAGGCTGTATTTGTTAAAGCTCATTGACAAAATGAAGGAGGAAAAGATTTCTCTGCAAACACAGGTGAGATGAGACCGTGGCCATTTGTGCCCTAAACAGCTAGTTGCAGATAGCTTGAAACCAGTGGAAGTTCTGCCACTAATTTTGGTAGAGGCAGGAAAAGACCCAATGGCCTGCTGAAAGACTGCCTTGCCTTCCATGCTCCACTGCAACCCCTGCAGTTAGTCAGGAGCGCTGTCCCCTTATTTCAAATTAAAAACAGGATCATGTACGTGAACAGCCTTTCTAAAATCTGGATTAACTTTCCAGTGAAATTGTACAAACAATCCTACAAAAATGTACAAACTCCTATCAAGATTTTGTGCTAATGCAGCAGATACAACCCGAGTCAGCAGCTATGGAATGCTAAAGCTGTGTGAATGGGATACACCAAAATGAGCTTATTAACATGGGTTAGTTTAAAGTGGAAGCGACAGAGCAGGCTGTGGGCTCTTTAAGAATGCCTGCTTGTCACTGTGGCCAGACCTCTTCCTGGGTCTATAAGAGTATGCTCTGGCCTCAAATCAGTTTACTGTGAATTGCCAAGGCCGAAATTGTGGTGCTGAGCTGGCCCAAGGCTGAGGTGAAGAGTATGATGGTAAACTGAATTTACTTTTTGTTGATCAAGACACTGTAAATAAATAATCTGCAACTGGTGACAGCAACCTTGCATTTGTGAACTGTTTCAGATGATCCTGCCAGGTGTTGGAGGTTGATGGCCAGCTTCCTTGTCACAGTAGATTAGAAGTAGAAGTGTGGGATGTGGGAGGGTTGTTGTTTTACAATGAAAGATGAGCTGGAGATTCCTGGAAGCTGAAATCTAGAAAATGTCAAATATTATTCCAAGAGCTAAATATACTAGACTTTGCTTTACCCACTTGTGGAAGATACTCTGGATACCAGCCTGAGTTGTAAATTCAGCTCCCCCACAAATCAGTGTTAGGATTCTACTGTCTGGGTAAAGCTTCCTATACCTGCCTAGAATTAGTCAAGTATCGTTCTTCTGCTTACAGTTGAAGTTGCACAAGGTCACTTGTACAGAGCTGGGAATGGATCTTGGGGGCTGGAATTTATGCTTGGCTTTTCAGGAGGGGCACCCTAGGTGGAATTATTGGAGTACAAAGCACTCCATCCCCTCCCCATCCAGTTCCCATCATGATGCCACCCACCATGGACTGCATATGTTGCTGTTGTGACTGGTTTTGCTGTACTATGTGCTGGGGATATTCCCACAAGTTAAGACCATTCTAGGGATGCAAAATAAGACACATAAATTAGGAATGGTCAGGATTAGGTTGTTGTGCAAAGTTAGATTTGGGTGTGGTGTGTGGAGCACAGCATGTAGGTAATATGCTCAGAGACCCCAACCACCTTCAGTGCAGATGATGAACAGCGAGTGAGGCAGAAGGATACAAGAAGGCATAGTCCCTTATATTGAAGTGCCTGAACTAGAGCACAAGCGTGACAGGTTGGGTTCTATTCCAGGCTCTGCAAGACATTGCCAGTGTGATGTTGGGCATGATCACCAGATCAGCAGGGCCAAATTAATTTTAATTCCAGTATTTCCTAACTTCTGAGTTCTTGGTGTTGTAGACATAATGTCAGCATGTTCTGACACAAACTATAAACCTACACTCCCTCCTCTTATGGAAAAGCTATTGGAATCTCTCTCCTCCCTCAGAAATGTAGTGTCTTGTTGGGTCCCCCCTCCCATACACAAAAAGTGCCATGCATTGTTACTTCTATCCCTTTGGTTTTCTCCCTTTTTTAAAATGTGAGCTGAATGGTGCCACTGACCTTCGCATTTTGAAATTAGTGGGTTCATTGCCCTTGCTGAGGCTGCAGCTCCTGACCTTGCCATGACCTCAGAAGCTTGTTTTCCATGCTGAGCTCAACTCTCTCCTGCAGGTAAGCAAGCTGCGGAAGAGCATGGCAGAGGAATATCTCCGCTACCTTAATGAGTGTGATGCACGCAAGCTGCTTCTTGCAGACCTCAGTGAAATGCGCAGTCAGCAGGAGGATATTATGCTCCACCATGTTCAAGGTAGGGAAAGTAGGCCTTTGTAAGTGGCCCCAATCCAAAGCCACAGAACAAGTTTCGGAGCCCACCATGGGCAAATCTGCTGGAAATCACGGATCTCAGGTTTACGAACCAATCCGAGTTTAGATGGGTAAATTGCTCTTGAAGTTGATTGCACTTGCAGCTTTCCTTGCTGGGATGCTTTCACCCACCAGGCTGATGTCCTTCAACCTGGTGGGAAACAGCAGCCATCGGGTCTGCATGGAGAGGTGTTGCTTGTTTGAGGAGCTGAATGTTGCACAGAGTGGGAGAACCCAGGGCAGTCCAATCAATACCAGCTTGCATCCCTGGATTTTAGAGAAGATCCTCCCTAGGATTCCAGCCTCAGGATCATCAGGAGCATGAGCCGCATAAGGGAGAGGTCAGTATCTAGCTCCAGAGTAGGTCCTGTTGGAGTTGGGTCCTGGAGAAAGCTCCCAGCCTCCTCAGCTGCTGCCTGGAAGATGCTAATCAAGCTCCCAGCCCCTGACTGGAGCTCCTGGCTGAGCTTTGCTCTTTCCAAGTTCTAGACTTCTTTCATTCTCTGGGACCTGGCTCCACCCAGGGTGTCTGAAGGGTTGCATCCTGTAAACACATGGGGTGACGTGTTGCAACAATCTCCTTGGTCTAAGGGGATATTGGCACACATGGCTACTTATTATTTATTCATTAGCTGACCAGGAAGTTTTTCAGGGACTAAGACACTCTCTCGCAGCTGCAGCATCCACAGAGATGTGCTTTAGGCAGGTTCCTCTAGTGGGCATCTGTAAGGCTTCCATCTTTTCCAAACACTGCATCTCAGAACAGATCAGGTCAGACATGCAGCTTGCGCAAGCAGTGCCCCAAGCATTGTTTGCTAAGGAGGAAGGAACACTAGTTCAATACATACAGCCACTCCAAGAAAAAGTGAAGGTTGCTTACTGGTAACAGACTTTCTAGGTGGTCTGTATCCTTTCATGCCTTCTGTCCACCTCCTTCTCTTGTAAGAGGTCCTGGGACTTTGAGCTGGGGGAGTGGAAGAAACCAAGAGGTTAGGAGCAGCTTCCCCGCTTCTCTAGGAACTGTTCTGTCTTCGATCTCTCCTTCGAGCCCCCTCCCATATCTTACCATTTCCTTGCCTCCTTCAACCTCTCCCACTGCTCCCCCTCCTCTTCCCCATCTCCTCATGTATTCCGCGATCTGCGGGCCATTGTACCCCAGGACTTTGCCTCCTCCCTCTCTCCTCTTCTCCCCTTAGTCTTTTCTTCATCCTCCCCCGATTCTGCCATCTCCACCTTCAACTCATCTCTCACCTCCACCCTCGACTCCCTTGCCCCCTCTCCTCCCGCCCAGCTCGCTCGGGTAACCCTCGCCCTTGGCTCACCCCCACCATTCGCTATCTCCACTCCTGCACCCAGGCTGCTGAACACCTCTGGCGCAAATCCCACTACCACGCTGACTTCCTCCACTTCAAATTCTGCCTCTCATCACTCAATTCTGCTATCTTCCTTGCTAGACAGCAGTACTATGCCTCCCACATTGAGTCCTGCTCCTGGGATCCTCGCCGCCTCTTTTCCACCTTGACTCCCTTCTCAAACTCCCCTGTCCTCCTCCTCCCTCTTCTCAGGATCATGCTCTCTTTTTCACCTCTAAGATTGACAAGATCTGCCTGGATATTGCTTCGAAGTCCTCTCCCCCTACTACTCCCCCCTCCTCCCCCCACCTCTCTCCTGTCCTCCTTCCCTCCCACCTCCCTTGAGGAAATTTCCTCCCTGCTCTCCTCCTCCAACCCTTCCACTTGCCCCCTGGACCCCATTCCTTCCCGCCTCCTGACCTCCATGGTTTCTACCGTCACCTGCACATCATCAACCCCTACCAGCTCCTTCCCCTCTGCCTTTAAACACACCACTGTCTCCCCCATCCTCAAAAAATCCACTCTGAATCCCTCTGAACCCTCTAATTACCGTCCTGTCTCGCTCCTCCCTTTTGCTTCCAAACTCCTTGAACTGCTCCCATTGCCTCGACCTCCTCTCCGCCAACTCCTCCCTCGACCCCCTCCAATCTGGCTTCCGCCCCCTTCACCCCACTGAGAACGCTCTTGCTAAGATCACCAACAATCTTATGGCTAAATCCAACCACCTTTAGTATCT
>QEPC01005877.1:1309132-1321128 GCA_003113815.1 Sphenodon punctatus
GGCCCCCAACCTCTGCTCCCCGAGTCCCCCCCCCACCCCCCCACCCTTACCCAGTGCCTCTGCTCCCCGACACACACCCCTGCCCATGTGTGTTTACTCACCATCGTCGGGGACTGGCACCAGGCAGTTAGTTCACTGCGTTCAGTGGAGGCGCTCGGCGGCAAGATGTGCTGCGGTGCGCATGCTCAGCTGACTGAGTCAGTTCAAGCATGCGTGCTGCAGCACATCTCACCGCCAAGCGCCTCCACTGAACGCCCAGGTGAAGCTTTGCATTGAGCCCTTTTGGCTCAATGCAAAGCTGCCGCTCAGGAAAATTTCATTTCCCAGCAGCGCACTTGGACTGAATGCTCAGCCACCCGGCTCACGTTCAGACCAAGTTTGTCCCTTCTGGAGCCCCAGAAGGAGTCCAGGCAGAGGCTAGTGCTCACTGACTGAGCGCTCTCTGCCTGCCTCTGTCTCTGTCTCTGCCAGTGGCTGAAATTGACATTGGAGTGCCATGCTGCTCTGACTGCAAGCCAAGCTGTAGCAGTCAGAGCATCACGGCACTCTTATGTCAATTTCAGCCGCTGGCAGAGACAGCAGCAGAGAGCGCTCAGTCAGTGAGCACTACTGTCAGTTGCACTGGGGATGGGGGAGAGCGAGGGCAGGGCACTGCCCCAGGTGCCCTCAGGCTAGGTCCGCCCCTGCTTTAGGGGCTCAGCCCCAACAAGTATCGCAGCCTAGATCATCAGCCTAGGAATAGGAGAAAGGGAAAGGCTATTGCAGAGGGTACCAGGAAGGTGGAAGAGGGGAGTTTGAGAAATGCACAGGATCAGGACCCTCTGATAACAGGGAAGGGGGATACAGAAGGAAAAGGTTTACAGACCAGGCCAATGACTGTTGGAGGCCAGAGGAAAGCGGGAGAACACATAAAGACACAGGAGAGGCACTGTGGGAACCATGGGGATGGGGAAAGGATTAAGGGCTCTCAAAAACTGGAACAACAGGCCCAGAGGGAAGGGATGTAACAAGGTATCGCAAGACTAGAAGCACAGGGGGTAATAGGGAAAGGAACAAGGGGCCACAAGGCTGGGAACACAGGTAGCAGTGGGGAAGCAAGGAAAACCCTTCCCAGGCACAGAAAGAGTTGCAGAGGAGGACACAGCTAGATAGGACACAACAAGACTGAAGGAATCAATACTTCTGTCAGTAGTAGCAGAAGGCTAGGCTGGCCATGGCTCAGGAGCTGCAGGTAACCTGCAAGAGCTAGAAGCTAACACACTATGGCATACCTTCCAACAGTACCTTTTTGCCTGCTACAGTAGCATTTTTTAAAAAAAATTGTACCAGGTTCCCTGCAGTGTAATGTTTGTACCAGGTTAAGCAGACAAAGGGGATCATTAACACATCATTAATCCAGCAGAAGGAAGAGACATGACTCCCTTGCCTGTTGTTTATTAATGGGTGAAGGAGTGGGCAGCACCTTTTCTCACGCTTAGGATAAGCACTGCTGTCAAAGAACAAGGAAAGGTAACAGCTAGGCAGGAGGGAACTGTATGCTTGGAATCAAGATGAAAAACAAAAAAAGGTAGGATGGATGTGTTTGTGAGAGGTGATTCTTTAGCATGCTGAAAGGGTCTGTCACTGCCTCCGTCAGTGATCCTCTGTGTGTTTTCAAAACTAAGATTTTAGAGCCAAAGTCAGTGCATATATTTGATAATTTTGACTTTTAAATAAGCTGGGTTTCAACTTGAACCATCTGTCCTGCACATGCAAACATTTATGTACACAGACCCTCTCACGCAGACATCTTTTTTCCCCAGCTCATCCCCAAAATCAGTGAGCTATTACAAATATTCATAAGCACACTCAAATTTACGCAAATGAAGGGATGGCATGAATATTTCTGTCAAATGTTGGAGGGTATGGCTATGGGCTTGCTCCTGCAGCAACTCACCCACAGTGCTTCACCACACATACTCCTGGTCCTTTTTGTTGCCCTTCTCTGCACTTTTTCCAGCTCTACTATATCTTTTTGAGATGGGGCGGCCAGAACTACACACAGTGTTACAGAGCTGTAGGAGCGGCTCTATAGTTAAGTGACTATTGCTTCATTAAAATCACGAATGTTTTTATTTGGGATGATTTGTCCTATCAGTGTAACATTTGGTGAGGTGTAGAATCTGTCCAAATATTAGGCAAATTGGATGAAAAACATTACATATGTTTGAATTTTGGAGGTAGAATGACGTTTTCTCTCCTATGCAACTTTTTTGGAGACTTAGTTCTAGAGCAGTATTAAGAAATCTAACAGTGTTCAAAAATTCAAGTGTAACCTGTTTTGGTTTTGTGTGTTTAGTTTTTGAAAAACCATTGTATAGTTTTGAAGTTCTGATGTTTTGAAGGGCCCGTTTTGGCAAACGCGGAGAGTGAGAAAAGCGGTTTCCATGCTGTTTCATTAACATTTTGGTGTGTTTTACATGAGGAGATAGGCTATCCTGAAGGCTATTGCTGTATAGACATGAGTGGCATTTATTGCATGCTATTGTTGTATGAATGTGAGTGGCATTTATTGCACACTATTGTATGAACTTGAGTGGCATTTATTGCAGCTATGGACAGGACAAAGCTGGGGCTGAAAGGGAAACTCACTGACTGGCTGCTCCAGTTGCCAAGCAAACTCCCCAGTAGATGAAACTGACAAGGAATACCAATTGGAAACAATAGAGGTAACAGGAATACCAGTAGGTAGTAATGGGGCTTTGAGAATGCCAGTAGCCCTTAAAGGGCAGAAAACCAATAAAATGGCAGGTGCTTAACTGAAACAAAGGAAGTGGGGGAGGATCTGAAACAAAGAAGGTGGCAGGGGGACTAAATAAGGCTAGGAGGGGGAAAGAAATGAGGAAGCCATGGAGAGGAGCTGGATGGAATTACAGGTTAGGAGGTGTATTGAAATTGTGTGGGGTTTTTTAAAAAAACCAAACACAACTGTATGGCATGGTAAAGGTAAACATAACTCCCATCCCCCAGAATTGGCCCTATGGACAGGTCAGGCCAAACCAGGCCGCTCACACACACACACACCTGCTGCCAATAACTTACAAATCTAGCAGCACTGTAACACACAGCCAAATTGTCAGGGCTGGGGCTCAGAGCACTGCTGAACAAGCCGGGGTGGGGGGCTCGCCTGCCACTCCCTGCCCCAACCCCCTGACTTAGCGCAGCTGGAGATGCATCCCCGCTGCATCCCGTCACCAGGACAACCGGCCCAGCTGCGCCTAGTGCTGCGCTGCCCATTGCAGCAGTGTGTCTGGTATTGAATTTGCAATTGTTGCCTTGTATGTTCTTCCTTTTCTGTAAGCCACCTCGAGTCGCCGTGGGCGAGAGAGTGCGGGATGCAAATTAAAGGTTGATTGATTGATTGATATTTGCAGGTGTGGGTGGTGCTTGTGCATACATAGGGTGGTGTTTGGGATAACTGATCCTTTTTCCTCCTTCCTTGGCGAACTTGCTGACTGCTGGGTGTGGGTGAGAGACGAGTGCGAGCATGCAACCCATCTACCTTCCCCTGTCCTGGGCTCCTTCCCCCATCCTGCATGTATGGAGTTCTCCCCTTCCTCAGCTCTGGGCCTCATGCCCCTGCACCCTCCTTTACTGTGAGTTCCTATCCCTTGCCCTCTGGTGTGAGTGCTTGGTGCGTGACCCTGTGGTGGGCAGAGCCTCACCTGGCCTCAACCTTCTGCTCTGTGCCCAATGATGATAGGTGCCCTGTTTCTGTGAGACATATAGGGCCACAATACTATCCTGATGGACAATTTCCCCTTCCCCCATGGGCACAGAGTGTGCGAGACTGTTTCGGGTACAAGTGGGCAGAGGTGTGCGTGGAACCTTTTTCCCAGTTCCCACTGACAGAATTACCGGCAGCAATATTCTTTTTTCCCTTCCCCCAATCAAGGGTCAGGCCCATGGATCTAGCATGAGGAATGGGGGAATTGTTGCATGCTGTGCAGGCCATCACCCTAGAGGTGAAGAACCTGCAGGAGAAACAGGTAGCACTGGCCACGGCAGTTGGCCAGATAGTCGCACACCCCTGTTGTAGTCCCTGTCCCTGTCCCTGCCCCTGTGGTGGTCCAGAGATCCCGGCACCACCGGGCAGCCTGGGTGGGACCCATGAGCCAAAAGGCCCCTGGGTGGAGAAATTTTCTGGAGATAGACGCTCGTTTCAGAGGTTTTTAGCCCTATGCAAACTTACCTTTATGATGCAACCCACCATGTACTCCTCTGATACCTTAAAGGTGACGTATATTATTGGGAACCTGGGGGATTTGGCCTTGGATTGGGCTACCACCTTATTGAAGGGGGAAAGCCCCTTGCTGTCCAACTATGCAAATTTCATTAGAGAGTTCACTTTCCTCTTCCATCATCCTCATCAGCGCCGAGATACAGAGACTGCTACTATGTCCCTCAGGCAAGGAAATGGTAGCCTTCTTGACTATGTTACCCGATTCCAGCAATTGGCCCGATTGCAGTGGCCTAATGAAGTCCTGACCATTAGGGACGGGACTACCGGTTTTTCCAGAATCCGATAATGCCGGTACTGGGCATACCGGATTATCAGATTCAACCCGGTAATCCGGCCTGGTTACCGGATTCCGGGTCTGGATTTTTTTTTTACATTGCGGCCATTTAAATGAATGGAATCAATGGAATAAATCCGGTACCGGTATACCGGATTTAATCCGGGAATCCGGTTTTTTGGAAACCAGAATCCGGTAAATCCAGTAGCCGGTAATTGCCCTGGGGTCCCACCTCTACTGACCGTATTTTTTCGCAAGGGACTCAGTGATGAGGTCAAGGACCAGCTAGCCTACACCACCCTCTCCGACACCTGGGAGGGCCTTGTTTCATTGGCCCTCCAGATCCAGAATCGCTTGACAGAATGACGGCAAGAACGGCGACAGGACTCCCGTAGTTTGGCACCCAGGGTGTTTCCAACCTCGTCTCCACCACCCGAGGACACCACAAACCCTGAACCGATGCAAATAGGTGCCTCCTGGGGACCGGTAGCACCAGAAGAGAGAGAACACAGATGAAGGGCCTAGGCCTGTTTTTACTGTGTAGGCCCAGGGCATTTCATACAGGAATGCCCATCCTTGCCCTTGCAGTGTCAGGACTGGGGAAACTCCCAGGGCCAGGATGGGCAGGGGTCCCGGCCATAGAACAACACGCGCCACGACCGACGACCCTCCAGCCACACTTGCAAGTACCCCTTACGATTACTATTACCCCCCCAATGCTCCTGTGTAATCTGGCACTTATCTACTCTGGAGCGTCGGGGAACTTCATGGACGGGGGTTTGGCTCAAGCCTGTGCCCTCCCATTGGAACGGAAGACATGCCCTGAGCTGGTGCACTCAATCGACAGCTCTCCCTTCGTGTCTGGGCCGATTACTACACAGACCACACTTCTGCCTTGTGCCATCGGGGCCCACCAAGAACTAACCTCGTTCAATATTATCAGCACCCCTGTCTTCCCTGTGGTCCTGGGAATCCCTTGGCTTCAGTGCCATGATCCCCATATCTCCTGGGCCTCCAGATGTCTTTGTTTTGCCTCCCCTTATTGTACCCAGACCTGTTTAGTGCCAGAACCCCCAAGAACCAACACCTTTTGTGGCAGCTCGACGTTGGGCCAGATGGACTTACCCCCACCCCGAGTACAGAAACTTCATGGATGTCTTTAGTGCTACACAAGCCGTGGAACTTCTCCCACATTGAGTCTATGACTGCCCATTCGACTTGCTACCGGGCGCATACTGGGTGTGGGTGGTGCTTGTGCATACATAGAGTGGTGTGTGGGATAACTGATCCTTTTTCCTCCTTCCTTGGCGAACTTGGTGACTGCTGTGTGTGGGTGAGAGACGAGTGCGAGCGTGCAAGCCCTTCTACCTTCCCCTGTCCTGGGCTCCTTCCCCCATCCTGTGTGTGTGGAGTTCTCCCCTTCCTCAGCCCTGGGCCCCATTCCCTCATGCCCCTGCACCCTCCTTCACTGTGAGTTCCTATCCCTTGCCCTCTGGTGTGAGTGCTTGGTGCGTAACCCTGTGGCAGGCAGAGCCTCACCTGGCAGCTACTTTTATTTTGCCCTGAAAGCCAATCAAAAGCTTGCCATCTGGCATGGCCAGCCAATCAAAATTTGCCATCTGACTTACCATCATTCAGCTGTCCCCTCCCATACCCTCCTTATGCGAAATATGGCACTAAGTTTCATTTCCAGAAGTTCAACTGTCCACCAGCCCCCCATGTGTGCAGCAGTTTCCGAAGTTTTCCAAAGAACAGCCTTGGTCTTCAGGACTTCCGACTTTCCAAACCAAATACTGTAATCTTCTGCAATTTCCAAAGTTTTCCGAAGACCAAGTTACAGCCCTAATTAATGACTGTTAGCCAAATAGGTTTTGGAAACATAACCTCTTACTGTTGGGGGCTGGAACAACAAGGAATAGATTGCCCATTGTGACCTGTTGGGTACTTCTCCCAAGAGACAGAGATTGACTATTGTTGGAGACAGTGGGCTTGATGAACCGCTGGCAGACCGGTGCTACCATTAGGCTGCTCAGGCAGTCGCCTAGGTTGCCAACATGAAGGGGCTCCTGGGCGATTCTTTTGCTCCTGATCAAGCTGCCGCACTGTCACCACTCATGATAAGCTCTGCGTTTGATGGCACAGGAGAGGCGCCCCCTTTAATTTGCTGCCCTAGGTAGCCTTGGCAATAAGCTCTGCACTGAATTGGGGGTGGGAGAGGTGTCCCCTAGATGGCTCCACCTCTGATCTAACTTCCGCTGCCTTCTCTCCTGTTCCTGATCCAGCTGTTGCTGCCACTTCTTCTGCAAGTTGAAGGTGTGCCTTTCTCATCCCTGATCCAGCTGCCACAGCTGATAAACTTGGGGCCAGGAGGCAGGTGGGAGCTGGGCTACCAACCCTTCAGTGCCCGAGAAGTAGACTGTGCATGTGCGTGTTGTGCACTAACTGTGTGCACATGCTGTGTGTAACATGCATGTGGGTTGCATGTGAGGTGCACAATATGTGCACAGGTTACACAAGGGGCACATGTGCTGGGGTTTGCCTAGGGCAACAAAAGTCTTTGCACCAGTCCTGACCACTGGTATGAACCAATACAGCACTACTTGTGTTATATTCTTCGGAGGATTAGGCTGGCTATTGGGGAGGCTTGGAGGCCAGACATTAAATCTTAGAAAATCACAGAATGAAGACAGAATGTTTGGGTATGGCAGGTGTAAAGCTATTTCCTCACAAGAGTGGCATTCCTCCAAGGTGGAGTGACCACCCTACCCACCCCGCCATATCCCTGTTCTGAAGAAGTTTCCTTACATATGGTAACAGAACTCAGAACAAACATTGCCTTGGTGAATAAAGCTCCCTCCCAAGGAGTTGGGCTCCTTGTAGTGCCATAAATCCCACTGGTGCTGCAATCCTCCAGCAGAACAAGCTGTTCAGATCAGACAGTTATCATGGGAAGAACAGGCACCAACAAACAAAAGGGCTGTTTTTGCACCCTTCTTATACCACAAGGAAACCTCAATGGGCACAAACAGGCTGTAACGATGTGTAGCTCACTTGCAGAAAGCAGCAGATTTCCTTTCTTCTCTCGGTACAGACATGCACCCCTCAAAAAAGAGAACCCAGAGTGCCATGCTGTGATCAAGGGAGCAGAACACTAAAGATGCAGAGCTGTGGGATGTATTCTCAGACTCCATGGGTTCTTTGCCACACTCCAGGGCTTTCCTATTGGCAGAGATCTGTGTTCACTGCATTTTCCCCATTGGCAGCTATGGCAAAAGTGCAGTGAACATGGGTCCCTGCCTATGGGAATGCTTACAAAAAATGCCCCATACCCAGGGATAGTCCACATCCAGGTGAGGCTGCCTGTGGGTTAATTTACCCAGTGCTAAAACTGTTTGTGTGACTGCTGCTACCCTGAAGGTTAAATAACTTCACAGTGAATGTAGTTTGCACAGTTAGGGTGTGAGCAGGCCTTGCTTAGGTCAACTTCCATCTAAAACTTTTGCGGAATAACAGAGACACTCTATGCCTCTGTCCCCAGCTCATCCCTGCCTTGCTTGGCCTTGTGTTCCAGATGGCAGTTTTGCAGAAGGATTTTGATGATCTGCAAAAGGAGTATGATATGCTGCTGGAAATCCATGGAGAGACTGTACAAGAGCGAGACCAGTTCTACAAGGAGCTGTTGCAGGTTCAACGCAGCTGCACACCCCGCCCTGACTGGGATAAATGTGCAGGTATTGGACTCTGTGTTTCTACCCTGTGGGAGGTGATTAGCTGGACAGGCTACAGGGCTCCATGCTTTGTTGAATAGGACTGCCAGCTCAGGTTGGACATATTCTTGGAAGTTTCATAAAATGGTTTTTAACTGAGCTGCTCCCAAACTCATCCACTCTGGAGTGAGCACTTTGTGCATCACATTCACACAATAATCAGTGGCTGAGACTCTCCAGGGATGGGTGGGACTAGAAGGATAGCTGGGTGGCGGGTGACTCTCTTGTGTATTTTGGGGCAGGGATCCTGCAAAGGTTTTGTTCAGTATAAAATGTCTCTTTGGGTCATTGAAGGACATTGCCCAGCTCTAGCATGCTGCCAGGTCTTTCCTGAGCTTGTTCCTGCTCTTGCAGAGGTGATTTCCGGAGGTGCTGAGCGGTGGGACATTCTGGCTGAAGGCAAAACCAGTGAGCAGTTGATGGACGTGCTTTTGGAGGAGCTAGGCGAGGGGGTGCTGAAAGAGAAGGACACCTTTACCGGGATGGTAAGGCTGGGCTGCTTGTTACAGCCAACAGAGCTTGAGATTCACTGCTAATATGTGTCTGTCATTCTCAAAGTGGAGAAGAGCCCTTTCTTTGGAAATCTGCAGCTGGTTTCAAGGCAGATACTCCAGGATCACTAGCTTGTTACTGGAAGACATACATTAAGGAAGACCAGCTACTAGAGGGGCAGAAATCTCTAAACTGAGATTTACCCAGGGGAAAGTGTTGGCTGAGGAATCATTCAATGGAAATCATGACACAGGAGAGGGGAAAATCAGAGCAGTGAACTAATGAAATAAGCTTCCAGGGGCAGTTTTGGGAGCAAAGAATCTGAATAACTTTTAAAACAGAGTTGGATTAAATGTATGACATAATTTATGAGGTGTTCTTAATTCAGTGCTACAGGAGGAAATCTGCTCCAAGAATATGTTGTGTTTTTTTTCTTCCTGAAGCATCATAGGGTGTTTTTAAATGAGCAAGCATGGCTGCAGAGTACCCACGCACATGGAGTGAGTGGGGAGGGATTTAACGGTGGCCACCGTGCTCACATAGGCAGCCTCTATACATTCCCGCCACCACAGACTGACCCTGCAAACAACTCACATGGGCAGCTGTTCCTCCTCCTCCCACCCAGCAACACCTCCCACCCCAAGTGCCATCCAACTTCCCATTCTCTGTCATGACACACAGCCACAGACACCATGGAAACATGAAGCTGCAGCCGCCAGTAACCCCTTACTGCCCAGGAGCCAGTGCAGCTGCTGGCAGTCCTGGGCAACAACGGAGGTGTATACTGAGGGAGGATATGCAGGAAACTGCTATCTGAGCTGCTGTCCATGACATTGGCTCCTCTCTCGTTCGTCATGAGAAGGGTTTGCTTTGAGCCACCATGATGTTGTATTTCACATGCGTGTCCTTTAAGAGCTCCCCAGACAGCTCCCAGCAGGGCTGTGGGTGGAACCAGGGAGGCGGCCGGACATGGACCTGTCTGCTGGCATGGGTGGCGGCAGGGGATGCATGAGCGCCTGTCCCCACACTCTTTTTGGCTTGCCCCACATGGCGTACTCCAGATTTTTTTTGGCAGTGCCCCATAAGTGGCCATGATGTGTATTCTTCGATGTCTGTACACAGAGTATGGGAAATAAACAGGACGAACTTTTTCACTCAATGCATAATTAACTTATGGAATATGTTACCAGAGGACGTTGTCAAGATCAGTAGTATAGCTGTGTTTAAAAAAGGACTGGATAAGTTCTTGGACAGTAGGTCTATTAATGACTATTAACCAAGTAGCTTACGGAATGAACTTCTTACTGTCGGGAGCTGGGAGTGAACAATGGGGAATGGATTGCCCATTGTGACTGTTGGTTATTCTCCTATGTGATCAAGATTGGCCACTGTTGGAGGACAGGATGTTGGGCTTGATGGATCATTGGTCTGACTCAATATGGCACTACTTATGTTCTTAACTTGAACTCATAATAGAGGAACATAAATATGATTTAATAGGTTTTACTGAGACTTAGTAACTACTGCAACTTACAATCATGACTTCCATGACTGGAATGTACTAACTGAAGGATATAACCTGTTCAAAAATAATAGATGCAACAGAAAGATACGCCTGCACAGAAATCCTTGAAAGTGAGCATGGCAGTCCTTTTGAGAGTATCTGGGTAAAAATTAAAGGTGAACGAAATAAAAACAATTCATTGTTGGAGTCTATAAGAGACCACCAAACCAAGCAGAAGACATGGATGATGCCTTCCTAAAATAGATTGTAGATCCTTCAATCAAGAAGGAAGTAGTAGTAATGGGGGACTTCAACTACCCCGATATCTGTTGGAAGACAAACTCTGCTAAGCAAGGAATGTCCAGTAAATTCTTGCCTTGCCTTGCCTTGCCTTGCTGACAACTTGTTCTTTCAGAAGGTGGAGGAAAGAACAAGGGGCTCGGCTATCCTAGACTTGATCCTAACCAACAGGGAAGACTTGGTTGATAAGTTGAAAGTAGTGGGAACTTTGTGGGGAAGTGGTCATGAAATGTTTGAACTCAATATCTTAAGAAAAAGTAAAGATGAGAATAGTCAAATATGTACCTTGGACTGAAAGCTGACTTTAATAAACTCTGAGAAATGCTAGGCAGCATCTCATGGCTAGATAAACTAAAAGAAAAAGGAGTCCAAGATGGGTGGGAGTTTATGAAAAGTGAGATACGGAAGGCACAAACAAAAACAATTCCAATGAGAAAGAAAAATGGGAGATATCTAAAGAAACCCATGTGGCTGCACAAAGAGCTTTTTGATGAACCAAGAATTAAAAAGGACACATATAAGAAATGGAAGATGGGACAAGTCATGAAGGACATATACAGACTAAGTAGCCCAGACTTGTAGGGATGGTGTCAGGAAGGCAAAAGCACAGCATGAGCTGTGGCTAGCAAGGGATGCTAAGAAGAACAAAAAGGAGGTTTTCAGGTTTGTTAGAAGTAAGAGGAAGAAAAAGGAAAAAGGAACTCGGTGAGATGTTAACAGATGACAGAGAGAAGGGCAAACTACTCAACATCTTTTTTGCCTCTGTCTTCTCCCAAAAGGGAATCTGTGTCCAACCTGGCAAAAGTAGCATGAATAATGAGGGGAAAGGATTGCAGCTCAGGTTAGATTAAAATGTTGGTCGGAGAATACCTAGCTACTCTAAATGAGTTCAAGTCTTTGGGGTCAGATGAATCACATCCTAGGGTACCAAAAGAACTTGTTGATGTACTCTCAGAACCTCTGTCTGTCATCATTGAGAACTCTTGGAGAACGGGTGAGGTACTGGAAGATTGGAGAGAGGCAAATATTGTCTATGTCTTCAAAAAGGGAGAAAAGGAGGATCTGGGAAACTATAGACAGGTCAGCCTGACATCAGTACCTGGAAACATACTAGAACAGATTATAAAGTAGTGAATCTGTAAGCATTTAGAAAACAATACAGTGATTAGTGATTACTAGTAATTACTAGAACCTGGCATGGATTTGTCAAGTAATGCCAGACTAATCAAAGGTTCAAAGATTTATTAACAATAAGTGAATAAAATTGTGCAATTTTAATGTCTTCTACAATTTTCTGCAGCACACAAGATGAAAGCATTTCTATTATTTCATTCTGTATCGTAGGGCTGAGATAGGTAACTGAACCTTTGGGTTTTT
>QEPC01005877.1:1340954-1457358 GCA_003113815.1 Sphenodon punctatus
CCAGGCCCCCCAAGCCAGGCCCCCCCAAGCCCAGCCCAGCCTCCCCAGCCAGGCGGCCTTCCCCCCCAGCCACGTGGCCCAAACCCCTACCCACGAGGCCAGCAGAGGCGCCTGCATCGGGTGCACCCCCAGCTTAACCACCCCACCCCGCAGCCTGCCGCCATCCACCGGCCCTTACCCACCGAGCCTCCATCCCAGCGCAGCCGGCTGCCACTCTCCTCGTCCGTCCGCTCGGCCCGTCCTGTCTCCTCCGCTGCCACCAGTCTCTGCCACGCCCGGCCCCTGCCTCAGCTGCTGCACAGACGTCTGAGCCTCTCGCCTGCGCTGCACGAGCCTGTGCGCTCTCCCTCCAGGAAGTTGCTTTTATGCAACTTCCGTCCAGGAGAGGCAGAGAGAAGGGGGCAGGGCTTGCCCAGCCAGCGGGTGGATGGGGGGGGGAGAATGGGCCGACCCAGCCCGACGGGAGGTCAGGACTCGGGACCCGACAAATTTTTTTTAATTAAATTTTTAAAAAAAAAAAATTAAAAAACCAAACCACGGCGGGACTGGCCCTCCCTACCGGCCCGGCCCACCGGGAATCTTCCTGGTGGGTTGAATGGCCAATCCACCCCTGACAGACGGTCCAGTATGCCCTGCTGAAGTGCTACAGGAACAAGGCAGATCTCAGTCTAAATGGTGCAGCAGGGCTAGACCCAGGACATGAACCAGTGCCAGCAGCAGGCCAAGGACTTGAGGCACAGATACAGAGATCCAGGACAACAACTTTACCTCCTGCTATGGGAGGCAAACATTGCTCTATTATGAGATCATTAATTGGTTCCTCTGTGTGACTGGAGCCATCATTGTATCCCATCTATATGGCTGCACCTTTGCCAGGGACCAGAAGCGGGTGGATATGGATCCCCCACTGTCTGCTACCACTGCAACTGCTCCCCTCATGGAAGCTGCGACCAGCGGCAGACATTCCTCCATGCCTGTCCCCACTCTGAAGCCAGCACGGTTCAACATGGACGCAGACATGGCCACCACCAACTTGCAGACCTACTATTGGTAATTTGTAACCAATTGCTAAAATCTGCCACTGTACCTAAGGATTGGAGGGTAGCAAATGTAACACTAATATTTAAAAAGGAATCCAGAGGTGATCCTGGAAACGACAGACTGGTAAACCTGATGTTGGTGCTGGACGAAATGGTTGTTAAGAACAGCATTACTGGGTATATTGATAAACATGGCAGAATGGGGAAGAGTCAACATGGATTTAAGCAAACGGAAGTTGTGCTTCACTAATCTATTGGAATTTTTTGTGGGTGTAAATAAGCATGTGGATAAGTGTGAGCTTGTTCGAGATAGTGTATCTAGATTTTCAAAAGGCATTTGATAAGGTCCCTCATGAGAGACTCTTGAGGAAATTATGGGATAGTGTCCTATCGTGGAACTGGTAAAGGATAGGAAGCAAAGAGTAGGACTAAATGGAGTTTTCTCAATGGAGCAAGTAAATAATGAAGTGCCCCTGGGATCTGTACTGGGACCAGTGTTGTTTAATATATTAATTAATGATCTCGAAAAGGGAGTAAAGAGTGAGGTGATCAAATTTGTAGATGACACAAAGTTATTCAAGGTAGTTGAAATATGAGAGGACTGTGGAGAATTGCAGGAGGATCTTGTGAGACTGGGTGACTGGGTATCTAAGAGCATTTTCAGACAAGACACTTCCCACTCACTATACATTTTACAGGGCTCCTATAGGGCAACACTGCAGCCCTGCAACATGTATAGTGGGTGGGTGGTTAGTGGGTGGAGAATGTCTTGTCTGAAAATGCTCTAAATGGCAGATGAAATTTAATGTTGACAAGTGGAAAGTGATGCACATAGGGAAAAATAATCCAAACTATATGTACAGAATGCTGGGTTCTAAATTAAGAGTTACCATTCAGGAAAAGAATCTAGGAGTCATTGTGGACAATACTTAAAATCCTCAGCTCAATGTGCAGCAGCAGCCAAAAAAACTAAACAGGTTGTTAGGAATTATTCAGAAAGGGTTAGAGACTAAAATGGTTTGATAACACCTTGAATATTGTGTACAGTTCTGGTCACCCCATCTCAAAAATGCTATAGTAGAACTAGGAAAGGTACAGAGAAGGGCAACAAAAATGATAAAGGTTATGGAGTAGCTCTTGTATGAAGAGAGGCTAGATAGGTTAGGTCTCTTCAACTTGGAGAAGAGACAACTGAAAGGGGATATGATAGAAGTTCATAAAATCATGAGTGGTGTTGAACGAGTAAATAGGAACGGTTATTTACCCTCTCAAATAGTACTAGAACTAGGGGCCTCTCCATGAAACTAAGTGGTAGCAGATTTAAAACAAATAAAAGAAAGTATTTTTTTCACTCAACACACAATTAACTTGTGGAATTTGTTGCCATAGAATGTAGTCAATGTAGTATAGCTGAGTTTTAAAAAGGATTGGACGAGTTCTTGGAGAGTAGGTCCATTAGCAGCTATTAGCAAAGTAGGTGTAGGGGATGTAACTTCTTACTGTAAGGAGCTGGGAGTGAACAACAGAGAATGGATTGCCCATTGGAACCTGATGGGTACTTCTCCCAAGTGACCGACAGGCCACTGTCAGAGACAGGATGCTGGAATCGATGAACCATTGGTCTGACCCAGTATGGCACTACTTATGTTCTTACATTCTTGTTTTTAATGGCTCTATTGATATAACAAACAAACAAAAAATTGAAACAGTTCACCAATGCTCATTAAACTGTCACTGATGGTGGGTGTTTGGGATAGCATTGCAGTTGATGTGCCAGTACAAGGTGTCCTGGATCTCTCCAGGTATGTGCTGCTCCACTCAGTTCAGCTGGTCATGGAACAGGGGCACTTACTTGCCCTAACTGACAGAGGTTCTCCAATACAGCCCCACCCGTCTTACAGACATTGTGGAGAACACAAGCAGTGGTTTTTAGCAGTGGAGCAGTCTCTAGCTGGAAATCAATCCTAGCAGCTATTAAACTCGAAATCAATCCTAGCAGCTATTAAACTTCAGTGCTGCTCTCCACAACAGAATGGGTAGTGTGCTGAGCTTCTGGTTAAAGTACCCTTGCTCTGGGGTGCGGGCAACACTGTATGCCTTCATGAGTTAGGGCTTCAAGGGGTAGGCAGGGTCCCCAAGAACAGGCCTCATGAGCACCCCCTCAAAGCATGTTTCATTGGAGGGTCCAAAGACTCCTGTGTACGTGTAGCCCAAGAAGAGGGAGTGATGGAAGATGTAGGCATCATGGTTCTTTTTGGACCACCTGGTCAACAGATCCACAAAATAGGCACGGTGGTCCTGGAGAACCAAGGAGAAACCCCCCTTCTGGTTCAGGTAGTCATCCTTGCTATGGGGTGGGCAGATGATGGCAATATGCCTCCCACTGATCACCCCTATACAGTTTGTGAATCCCTCCCACTGAACATTTTCCATCACCTCTGCAGGGTCAGCCAACTGCACTACCTGGTTCAGGAGCACTTCCACAATCACTGTGCAAAACTCCGGTAGTATGGTGCCCACCATGGAGGTTCCAATGCCAAATTGCTGGGTGAAAAGAGCAGCAGAAGTCTGGAGTGGTGGGCTTCCAGATTGTGATGGCAATGCGCTTCTCCATGGGGATGGGTGAGCACAGCACCATGCTGTTATCCAGTCGTGGTGTGAGGACTGGCCACCTGAGGGCATTTTGAAGTTTGCAACCTACTCAGTGTCTCCCCATGAGGAAAGCACGTACTCCCACCACTCTGTGCTTTTCACCTTCACCTAGACAAGCCTCTTGATGGGTACAGCCTTGCTCATGACATTGATGGTTGAAGCCACGTCTCCCGATAGGTACCTCTTGGCGTGCACCAGCTGCCCTTGCACAGCTTCAGTCCTCCCCAGCATGGTCTGCTGTTGCTGGAGGTAGGCAAGCAAACAGTGCTAAAGCAGAAGCTGCCTTCTAGGGGTGTGCATTTCGTTTTTGTTGTTATGATAATGAAACAAAAAAATTGTTTTTCATTTTCTTTAATAACAAAAACGACATATAATAATAATGAAAACAAAAAGAAAAAATATTTTTTGTTTTTGAAATAATGGGAAAACACTGAAAAACGTATTTCTGGCTATAACTTTTTTGTTTCATATTCAATTCTGGTACAACTTGGGGAGATTGTACCTCCAATGGAGGACACTATGTGTACCATATTTCAAAAAGTTTGCATAAAGTGAACCGATTTTAGAACCAATTGTTGTGATTTTAAGAAAAGCTCCATACACATTCCTGGCTACATTTTTTTTATCTTCCATCCAATTTGCATGAAACCTGGGAAGCTTATGTCTTTTCACTAGTGTATCTATCATGCCAGATTTCAGAAGGATTGGATAAAGTGTCCTGATGTTATAAGCTATTAACTTGAAAATACATTTCTAGCTGTAATATTTTTTTTATTTTTAAAAAAATAAATTTTATTAGTTTCCAATACCAGAAGGTACAATTTATATCTACAAAACCATTGTCTTCAGACCAACTTAAACTATACAAACCATAACATAAATGAAACTATTTACAATTATATAGTACCTCAGAGTGGACCAATTCGGGAGTACCCATCACAGCATTGGTCCATTTACTACAGATTCTGTGAAGTTCCAACCCATATCAAATTAAATCATATTTAAACATATTGTTACTTTGCTATCTGACATGTCCGAATTTTGCTGCAGTAGAATCCAAACATTGTTCCATATAGCGTAGAATTCCTCTAGCATATAATTCAGCTCTGCTTGTATTCGTTCCATGGTAACAGTCCACCAAATTCTTTGCCACCATTTCGAAATAGCAGGGTTCTTTTTAGACTTCCAATTACACAAAATCGTATGCATAGCTGCAAGTCGAAGTTGCTGGCAAGCGAGTTCTCTTTCCTTAATGATCTGCAGGTCAGGAAAAACGCCAAGAATTGCAAACTCTGGTTGCATTGTAATTTGCTGCTGCGCAATGATACTGATGTACTGACCAATTTTATTCCAAAATTCCTGTATGGTGGGGCAATCCTACCAACAGTGCCGTAAAGTACCTGTTTCATCACAACCCTGCCAACATTTCTTCGGATAATCCTTATTCATACTGTGAAGTTGTTCTGGGGTAAAGTACATTCGGTATGTTGCCTTAATTTGTGGTTCTCTTACTGTTAGTGACCTGGACCCTCCCTGCATTACCGACCAGATAGCCTGCTTTTTTTGTTTTTATCTATTACCTGTAATATTTTTATATTCCATCCTGTTTACAAGTAATTTGGTAGAAATTTATCACAGTCCTTCCTGTCATCTCTCCCAAATTACAAGACAATTTAATAAAGGGACCCAATTTTATAAGCAATTGAAGTTGTCCCCTTGAAGACCATTATTCAGATAAATAGCAGCACATGCAGTGCCAGTCAGAAGCAGGCACTTGGCTTGGCAGGGGGAGGGATGTTGTAGGAGGGAGGATTGGGAGCAACCCAACAGACTGACAGACATTCACTGGCCAATTACTGTATGCTTCCAGCTTTACAGGACCAATCGGCAGTGGCTTCGAGGCGGGCATAGGGGGCGGCCCTCAGGCAGGCATAGAAGGGACATAATTGGGACTTTGGGGGTAGCATCTCAGCAATCAGGAAACATGGTCAATGAGGAGGCTGGCCAATTATCACAATCACATCCTGCAGCACTGTGACAGAGGACATAAGAGAATCTCTATTGGCTCTTTCCTGAACAGATGCTTCTGACTTCCCAGTAACAAGGGGGGGAGAGAAGTGGGATGATCACAGCACAGAATAAGGATATTTCGTTTACATTTCTGCTGGCCAATTGGCATCACAAACCGATCTCGTACCACAGTGACATGTAAGAGAATCCCTGGCATAGGCTCATTCTCTACATATGCTGTGCAGGTTTATAAATTGCTAAGTATCAGAAAGATGTGATAAAGTGTTCCAGAGATGATCCTGAAAGTGTGAGATACAGCCCTGCCAATTTCATGTACACTGGTTGGACTACAAAGATGTTACAGTCAGACATACGTTTATAAGTTAATTGCTTATACCATCAGGACCCTTTATCCAATCCTTCTGAAAATTGGCATAGATAGTACACATGGGGGGTGGGTTGGGAGGGTTATAAACTTGGCAAGTTTCATCCACGTGCGATGGGAGGCAAATATGTTACAGCTAGGAATGTATATGCAGATGTTTGCAAAATAGCATAATTCCACCACTTATAAAATCAGATACCACTCTTTCTGGAATTTGGTAAACTTAATGCCTTCCATTGAAGGTACAATCCCCCCACGTTTCATCCAAATATAATGAAACACAAAAAAGGTACAGCCAAAAATGTGCTTTCCATTTAAATCAATAGAAAATGAAAGCGAAAACGAAATTCTGAGAGTTATAAAAACAAAAATGACAGATTTAAATAATGAAAATGAAAACGACATGCGTCCCTGGTGCACACCTCTACTGCCTTCACAGTGTGGTGCGCTCCGCTATCCTGACCAGAGATCAAGCTATACCCTTTTTATGCCTTCATATCACATTGCATCAACAGAAAAAGGCTTGCATCTGTTGGCTTGCTCACAGGTTCTTCTCAGCAGTGGAAAGGCCTGGAGCAACATAACAAACACAAGGAAGTTCTTGGCATGCATCTCCATGACTGCGGTTCTGGGATCCGTGAACTCTGCAGACTATGCACCAAATGTTTTGAACTGTGTGAGCTGTTATTGGTTGCTATTGGTTACAGGCCAGTTATTGGTTGAAAAAGTTTTTTCAAGTGTTTGTGTTGCTGCACCAGCACTGCTAATTAGGGATGGGCTAACAGAATGTGGTTCGGATGTTCGGTTCGAAACTCAAGTTCAGGTTTGATGGTTCGGTTCAGCCGAGATCAGGTTGCCAGACTTGGCCGAACAGTCAAAAAGAGCACTACCGAAACGGAACCGAAACCTAATTTTTGGCCCTGAAAAGACGTTTTTCCTGCCCCCAAACTCATCCGAACACGACCAACTGTTCGGTCATTCGAGAGTTTGATTCAGACATTTGGTTCAGACGTCCAAACAGACCGAGTTCGGTCCGAACTCTGAACATCCGAACCGTGTTTGCCCATCCCTACTGCTAATCCAGATGACTATTAAACTGCATAGACATTTCTGTCACAAGCACATCAATGCACATGCCAAGTCATCTAAAATGTTACAGATGTTAGCACCATAGAAGCATGGAATTTTTTAATCGGAGTGGGGGGAACCACCGAATATTAAGAAATGGGCAGGTGGGGGTATACACAAGGCAGTGAAGGTCACACTGTGATCGGAATGTATTTGGGAGCAGAGCTGCCCAGTGGTTAAAAGCTACTCAGATTTTCTTATCTTTTGAAAGTTAGTTTTTGCTTGCAATGAGCATGAGGGATCATAACACCATAGAAAGCTATTGCTGCAGGTTGTTTGCCTGGGAGTGCCAAATGTCCTCACCTTTTGTCTGTGGGTGCTGTGGCTGCCTGGTGTATGGGGCCCAGAGAAGTTGGGAGGTGATGGATACCTTAGCCTTTGCTGACATTTGGGTAAGGCCTGATATACAGAGAGAATGTCATACCCATCTTTCAAAGCAGCCTATGGGCCCATGGCATGGCACATGTATGCAATGAGGTTCTATGTATACATGATGGAGTACAACCCTGCTGCAGTTCCAAGTTCAGTAGAATGTAAGTAGAAGCACCAGCTCTCTGAGATGAGAGAGTGGATGCAAATGGGATTGCGACTTCTCTGGACGTTTGTGCACTGCCAAATGTAGGCCAGGCACTAACAGATAGAGGTATGCACCAGGGGCCCATGTCAGTTTACATTTTTCTTTTTCATTATTTAAATATGTCATTTTCGTTTTCATAAATGTCAAAATTTTGTTTTTGTTCTTGCTTTCATCTTCAATTTTCATTGGTTTCATTATATTTGGCTGACACTTGGAGGAATTGTACCTTCAATGGAAGGCATTAAGTGTTGAATTATATTATTTTGCAAAAAACTTCATAACATTCTTAGCTGTAACTTCTTTGCCTTACCTTTAATGTAGATGACACTTGGCACGTTTATACCCCTTCCCATGTTTACTATCTCTGCCAACTTTCAGACAGATTGGATAAAGGGTCCTGGTGGTATAAGCAATTAACCTATAAATGTATGTCTAACTAACATCTTTGTAGTCCAACCAGTCTACATGGAATTTGGCAGGGCTAGATCTTGCACTTTCATGACCATCTCTGCCAAATATCAGAAAGATGTGATAAAGGATTCCAATCTTATATGCCTGCACAGCATATTCAGAGAAGGAGCCTATGCCAGGGATTCTCTTTCGTGTCACTGTGGTATACGGTAGGCTTGTGATGCCAGTTGGCCAGCAGAAACGTCAATGAAATATCCTCATTCTGTGCTGTGACCATCCCAACATCTCTCCCCCACTTGTTACTGGGAAGTCAGAAGCATCTGTTCAGGAAAGAGCCAATAGAGATTCTCTCATGTCCTCTGTCACAGTGCTGCAGGATGTGGTTGTGATGATAACTGGCCAGCCTGGATGTGTGAATTATGTCTCCTGATTGCTGGGATGCTACTCCCAAAGTCCCAGTTATGTCCCTTCTATGCCCGCCTCAGGGCCACCCCCTATGCCCGCCTCAAAGCCACTACCGATTGGTCCTGTAAAGTTGGAAGCATGCAGTAGTTGGCCAGTGAATGTGCCTGTCAATCTTTTGGGTTGCTCCACATCCTCCCTCCTACAGCTTCCCTCTTCCTCCCATGCCAGGTGCCTGACCTGTCTCTTATACACATCTAGATGTGTATAAGAGACAGGTCCTGTAAAGTTGGAAGCATGCAGTAGTTGGCCAGTGAATGTGCCTGTCAATCTTTTGGGTTGCTCCACATCCTCCCTCCTACAGCTTCCCTCTTCCTCCCATGCCAGGTGCCTGCCTCTGACTGGCACTGCATGTGCTGCTATTTATCTGAATAATGGTCTTCAAGGGGACAACTTCAATTGCTTATAAAATTGGGTCCCTTTATCAAATTGTCCTGTAGTTTGGCAGAGATGACAGGGAAGGTATGTGATACATTCCTGCCAAATGTCCTGTAAACAGGATGAAATATAAAAATGTTACAGCTGGAAATGTATCTTCAAGTTAATGTTTTATACCAGCAGGACTCTTTATCCAATCTTTCTGAAAATTGGCAGGTGTGTTAAGCTTGTGGAGGGACATACTATTAATAGGTTCCATGCAAATTGGATGGAAGATAAAGAAGTTGTAGCCATGAATGCATATGGAACTTTTCTTAAAATCACAACTTTCAATTGCTTCTAAAATTGGTACCTTTTATTTACTCATTTCAAAAATTGGTACACATAGTGCCCTCACGGTACAACCTTCCCAAGTTACATCAGAATGTAAGATGACACACAATTCTCCCCCCACCCCCCAGCGCATATTCTGGCTGTGGGGAGGAGAATGTGCAGTCAGGATATGCACAGGGGATCTGCCAGTCTGAAAGCCCCACAGGCGGCTTTGAGGGTGCTGGGATGCAGAGCTCGAGGCCACTTTCAGACATTCCTCTTCCCTCCCCCCCCCCTGCATATTCTGGCTGGGGGAGGGGGGAAATGTGCAGCCAGGATATCTGTGGGAATCGGCTGGTGTGAGAGGGCTTTCAGACCAGCTGCTCCCTGTGCATATTCGGGCTGCACATTCCCCACCCCCCGGCCAGAACATGCACGTGAGGAGCTCTGAAAGTGGCCGTGGTCAACTTTCCCTCCTGGACACAATGCATTCAACTACTACCAAAGATAGAGTGATTCAACTGCTGTGGAAGAAGCAGTTACTAAACAATCCTAAATAACCTCCGTTTTAAGTTGGGTACCTGCAGTTCAGATAACAATGCAAGCTGCAATAGACGCACAGAATTGATTTCCCCAAAGCTCCTTGTTCTGAAATTGCCTGTGCCCTACCACTATTTTTAAAAGCTCTTTCATAAAGCTTTTCTTTCTTTCTTTTTCTGTGACTTGGAGGAGTTAATCCTTCTAGACACAACAGCTTCTGTTGTGACATAAAGCCCAGCAACTGTATACCATTAGGAGAATTACCAGACTAGCAATGGGAAATGGTTAGCTACATATGTGAGGAGTCAAGGAGCAGATTCCATCATCTCCCTATTCACTATCAGCCAAGGACAGTCTAATTATCTGTCTCATTTCAACCCCAGCTTCCCACTAGATCATCTACTTTGATGGTCTCCTGCTCGTTACATTACAGCTGTTTGGCAGAGAGGCAATTCATGCTGGACTTAGCACCCCTGCCTTGCAGTTTGGGGCTCTGCATGTTGTGCTCTTGATGCAAGAATGCAAAATTACTGGGGTGTTTGTAGGAGGGCCACATCAGTTCCCCCAGAAATGTGAAGGAACTCTGAGGGACAATTATATGTTCTGAAAAACGTGACAGATGGGAGGAAAAAACAATAAACAACCCTCTTTGCCCCAGAAAGAAAAAAACAAAAAAGGGAGTTGGTTATTGGAAACATTTTCTTGTGGGACACTGGGTTTGTATTGAATTCCTGCAAACTGCAGCAGGGCTGATTGTCGCCGAGGGTAACTGTAAAGTTTGGGGAGAAGAGTTGGGTTTGCTTCCAAGATTACCAGAGTAGAATTAGCAGCACTAGCACCCTCTGGGCACCTCGGAAAACACTGGAGGCTCTTGGTGTCACTTTCTTGCAGAGGTGATAGGTGGGGTGGGGATTTGAAAGTCTTGTTTACCCATGGGAGAAGCTGTGCATCCACACTGACTACACCCCCCACACACACACCCAGCTCCAACTCCTAGCCCTCCAGCACACATTGATTTTTAGTTCCCCAGTCCTTTCATTTTTAGTGATTGTATCAGATCAATAGTATGATCTTCACATGGATGTTTGATTAAATTGGGTTACAGGAAACTAAGGCAAATTGATTAATCAGTTTCATAGAAAGGCTTTCTGGGGGTCCCAGAGAAGTTTTGGGAATGGATACAGAAGTTCCCATGCCTTACTGTAAGTCTGTCGCCATGCTGTTCCATTCTTGCTGTCTGAGACACCAACATTTTCAAACCACTGAATCTGCTAAATGAAGGAGCAGCTCATGTATGTGTCACTTTATCTTGACATATACACATGCATACACTCGCACACGTGCATCCACACCACCGCATATACACCAAAACATAAGTATAGCAATTATGAATCTCATTACTGCATTATGAATTAAATATGAATATGAATTTTAACATAAATTAAATATGAAAATTAAATACTCATGCTTAATTCTGCATAATGGTTATGCTGCTCAGCATTGTACTGCACAAGCAGAAGGAAATTTCAGCAACGTATTGTATCCATCAAAAACTAAAATCTTGCCCATTTCAGACAGAAGTTAAAATTGTCACAACTTCAGTCATGCAAACAAAAGAATAGAAATTGTAAATTAAGGCTCTTGCCTTAACTTCTGTACCATTTAAGCAGTAAAGACATTGTACAGTCTCACATTACTGTGCTTGTTTACAACTCAGGATCCATGCACCTACACTTTCCCTTGGTCTTTCATCCCCAATCCTCTTCCTCTGCAGGTTGGCTGCAACACTGAAGCTGGGGAAATTAGAAGTATTTAAGTTGGTTACATATTGAAATTAATATCATAGAATGCCCATTGGAAGGCATGGAGGTAACAGCAATACCAAGTCAGAAATAAATCCTATTATCATTCACAGATCACATTAAGTGTTGGGGTCAGATTACAACAACTGATTCAGAAGACTTATAGGATACCATGGAGATCACTACTAACATTCCATCCAGTTCCCATAGCTGGTTCTCTGTTGTTCCACTGTCTCTTTCCGCCATATCTGATATTCTATCTCCTCTGCATTGTTAATTTTAGACATTCCACACACAGCCCCTTATTCCTGTTCCCTAACAGAGATATAGCTCATAGTACCTTCTACAAGTCTTGTGTTCTCTGTGAGGGGAGTGCAGGCTAGTGGGTTAGATGGCGGAGGATGGGGTTGTTCCTTATTATTTATGCTTGCTGTATACATTCTGTCACAGCCCAGTCATCTTACAGAACGGAGCAAGGTTTCGCTGCTTGATCATACCTTCTGTTTCTAGTAGATTATGACCCCTTCCAACCTTCTGTTTCTAGTAGATTATAACCTTTCTGCCCTTTTCCCATACATACTTACCCCCTATCCTTATGTGCTCCCCAGATTTGTCGATGCATACACATCACCTATTTCTCAGCTTTCTCCTCCATAAACATACCACAGTACCTAGCTTCCCCCTCTCGATGAAAGCACTTCCCACACTGCCCCCACTCTTGTATGTGTACACATCCAACAACCTTCTTGCGCACACATACAATTTTCCAGTACTTATGTGTCCCATTCTCCACAACCAAAATGACTGGATAAAAGGGAAGAAGGGGCTTGTTGGCCCCGCACCCTCTCCTGTCCCCATCTTTAGTGTTGCCACCACCCTGCAGAGGAAGAGGATTGGGGATGAAAGACCAAGGCAAAGTGTGGCTGCATGAAGCCTAAGTTGGAAGTGAGCACAGTAATGTGACACTGTACAACATCTTTACTAGTTAAATGGTGTGTAAGTTAAGATGGGAGCCTTAACTTACAATTTCCATTATTTTTGTTGCATGATTACATTTTTCACAGCCTTAACTTCCCTCTGAAACCTACTGGTTTTTTTTTATTTTTGAATCTAGTAGTCTAGCTGATCAGTCAGGTAGGACTGTATTTGACCAGACACTGCTTTATTATTTATTTCTTTAATTTTATACCCTGCAATTCCCCTAAGGATGTATTTTGCTTCCATGTTTGTGTTTTACTATCCAACTGGGGTAGTTCTGTTTTGTTGAGTAGTTCCCTAGATATATTCCAGGGAACAAATCTCAGTAAACCCATGTTCCATTGGGGCTAGATCCCAGGTTTGTGTGACCAAACGTAGTGTTTGCCCCCATGTCAGGTAGCTAGCATAATGTGTAGAAACACCGTTGGCTGCTACCACAGGAAACACTGCAAATTGTGACAAAGCAATTAAAGACAAGTTCCTGCCTGCAGAACGTCTCTGCATAGCTCTCCCCCAACTGTTCCTGTAGCTCTGCTATCATGATACATGTGTGCCCCTGATATTGCACACAGACTGTGCCCCAGAAGACAGACATTCAAGTCGCATGTAGATGATGAGCATGCTGGGGCACAGGGCAATGATCAGGCAGCGAAGGTCTCCATATCCCTAAGGCATTTTGGGCAATTTGTTATGAAGGTGTTTTGTCTAAAGCCTTTGTCCCAGAGCATAATGGGGAACTCCTCAGCAGACACAAGACAGCCAGAAACACTCCAGAGAATAAATGTTTGTCAAGCAGCAAGCTTTGGCTAGTCAATTTGCCTGCTAAAAGGAAGTCTCACAGAGAGCTTTACATAGGGTAAAAACAGAAGTGACCGCGGTGCAGCGGAGACCCTGGCCAAGTCAGGTTGCCGCTGTGCCACTGACACTACCGGGGTCAGGTCAGGGAGCTGACTGCATGTGACCCTGGCCCTGCACTACCCCCCTCATGGCAACCCAATAATGGGCCAGTATGGTGGCCCTGAACCAGAATGGGCCATGGCAGATCAGAACATACATTCTAATCCAGCGGCATGCTTTTCCTGATTGACCGCAGGTGGGCAGGCAGTACCCAAGCTGTGACGTTGGCACTTTGCCGAGTCACAGCCCAGGCTAACTACTGATATGCCTGGGGTCAGTCCAGGGCAAACATCTGGGGACCCAAGCACAAATGTGACAGTGACCTGCAGGCCACAGCAGGACAAAGCTGGGTAGAGCAGGTCATCTCGCTTGTTTTTACCCAGTCAGTTTCATCAGCTGGGAGCAGAGCCTGCAGCTGGGAACTTTGACATGTCAATTTTACTCTGGGACTTCACCTTTTTATACTGCCAGCCAACAGCCTCCCCCTGTTGGTCAGAGTCTGTAGGGTGGCAGCATAACATGAAACGGCATGAATGTTTGTTCATGCTGCTCCACCATGGGATGCTGCTGCAGTTGATTTCCATGGAGTTGATTTCCCCATGGCTAGCTGTAATGTTTAGCACACTGTCTGGGAATGGATTCGGAATGAAGGAGGTTCTGTACACGCGTTATTAAGCTGCCTGCCTCAAGGGAAGCAATGAGGTTTAATTCATTGACAAACTGAAGAACAGATCAGGATGGGGTGGGGGTTTGCTGTTGTGGCACTGGGATTTCTAGTGTGATGCCAGATGTTGTCTACTATCCTTTTTGCCTGTCATCATTCCTGCCTTCTGAAGGTGGTACAAGAAGTGAACAAGGCCCCTTTTGTGTTTCATAGGTGGATGAAGGAATATATCATGGGCAGAGCCAGTTCATTGCAAACCTGCTAAAGGAGCTGATGGCCTATGACAGCTTAAACAGTGGGAATCTAACCAGCCAGTTGTTCACGTAAGAGGGGATGGGGAGACCACTGAGCTCAGTGACTTTTCCCTCTGTATGGAGCACAAGACTGTTTTTAGGCATTGAGATTATTACCCAGGGGCCCCAAATCTCAACTTTGCATCTGCATGGATCTACCACCTGATAGTCCCATGGAGAGCTGTATTTTTTCCATGGGGTCACTACTGCAGGTCTCCCTAGTGTTACCCTGTTTGATCTGTTCAGGTGTTACAAAAATACCACCACATGGTCAACATAAGTCACTAGCTAATTGCAACATCTGAATATATCTTTAGTTGAAAATGTGGTTGTGTTGTTTTATCAGCATCTTCATATTGCTTTATTGCTGCAGTTGGAGATCGGACTTAATAGTGTACTGTACCAGTCAAGAACCAGCTAGGGGGAAGTAATCCTCATGCCACATCCAAGTTGGCTGTCAAACTGAGCAGCACTCACAAGTGCACTTCTCTGTAATAAGACTTGAATGTGGAAAGGTTTAACCACCACTTAGTGCTCTGACTCAATAAGCCCCCACTTGGTCTCCCTCACTTAAGCAGCAAATAGCAACCGCTTGGTTCAGCTGGAAACCTGGGAGCTATCCCAAACAGTAAGGCTGAATGGAGTAGAAGCTACATGTGGCACCCCACTTGCACAAGTAGCTGAGATCATGCGTGGCCTGACTAGCAGGTTTCTAAGAGTTCTGACCCCAGTACACTGCGCACTATAGATACCTAGCCCTTAGGCCCCAAGGCAGTTTGCACATATGTATGTGCCACATGCATCAGGCACACCAAAAGCTGTGACCCCCACCACCACCACACACACACATAATGCTTAGGACATTTCTTTATCTCACAATTTAGTGTGGCTTTGAGAGCAGCTTTTCCCTTGAAAAATGATGTTCAGATCCAAGAATTGATCGAGGCAGCTGGTTACAAAGCAGAAAGCAGTGACGAGCTTGTCAACTACAGATCCTTGTTCAATGAGGTAGGTGGCAGCTTCATACTGGTTACTCAACCTGTTCAGTCTCACAAGCTAACGGGGAGTTACTTCAATTTAGGGATCTTGCTGTAGCCTAGCAGCTACAGCACCATAGAATCCCCACCATAGAATCTATTGTCTAAAGGGAAACTGCAGGAGATGATGAAAAAGGGCTTGGGTCCATTTGAGCCAAAATAGACAAAGCTAGAAAATATTTTTAGTGCTTTTGGCTTGCTTTCTACATTGAAAATGTAGGTCTTGCCCGCTTAGAGGTATCTGGTAAATAGTCACATCACACGAGTGACTGCTGAAAGGAAACTTAAAATCTATGCTGTTACATCACTCAAACCATGTGCTCCAAGAGTCAAGAAAATTAGAACCAAACTACTACATCATCTAATTTGGCTTTCTGATTCACAGACCACTGAACTGCACTGATTGATTAGTACTGTATCAAGCCCACTAAGCTCTTATTTGGCTAAAGCAGGCCTAGGAGTTTTGCAGAATCCTAGGCCAATGGTTAATCACTTTTGGTATGCAAATATCTGCCTCGTTCCTAGCTTGAATTTGTCCAACATTAACTTCCAACTGCTACATCTTGTTCTGTGAATCTCTATTTGATTAAAGAGCTCTTTAGTGCAGAGGAGATCCTGCAAGATCCTGAAACTGCACCGTGGAAAACAGATTGGACTATTTCAAGGTTACCATGCCACACTTCTCAACAAGAGCCCAGACTATAGCAACAGCCACGTTTTAAACCTTCACAATTAATACTTCAAAGTAGAAACCAAAACCTCTTCTCTAGGCAGGTCTGAGAACTGGACATGACATATTTGGCCAATCCTAGCAGCACAGGAGGTCACATTCAAAATGAAAACATTTTAGCTTCCCTAGTGATAGACTGGTGATCTTCTGTCTCTCTGATAAGAAACCCTCAAATTCGGAAACAGTAGCTTGTTTTGCTCTTAGGGCTAGCTTTTTACAGAAAATGCTTACTCTTGCGAAGCCCTGATTGTATTTTTTTACTGTATACCATGATATTTTGTGCCAGTTTGTTTTATAACGAATTCTTGTCATGGCTAAGGCCAACGCAAGAATGAAATGAAATTTTGTTTTTCAGGTTAAAAAGGAAATGGGAGGGGACTGCGGTTTACTTATGTTCTTGATTTGATGTGTGTTTATATAATTGTTTATATTTGTTTATTTATGTTTTTGTGTGTGTTAATTTGGACCATGGCGGAAGCCAGTGCCACCAATAAAATATTTTATTTGTTTAAAAAAAACCACATTTTAGCTGTAAATGAATTTAGCAGCCAAATTGCAATAAGCCTCTGCTAGACCTCAGATTCTGCCTGGTGTTGGATCATTTTGAGCAACCCCTGCAGAGATGGTTGTTCTTGGGTGAGGATTGGGTGGCAAGAGATCAACACTGAAGTGCTGCCCACGTCTCAGCCATTGCCCCCTGGAGATAACGCTATGTAGAAGCTCTATGCATGTGCAATTTAGAAAGCTGTGTGAGAGAAGCATTTGTCATCCTACACATCTCTGAAGTGGTACAGGCTTACTGTGCAAAGTGGTATCTCCTTCCTTTTCCTTGCCTGAGGGCACAGCTCCCAAGCTGGCTCAGACACAGTGCCTCCAATTCCCTGGCAGATGCCTCTGCCCATTTGGGGCTGGCTATGAAACAGCATAGAGATTCAGTGGTAAGCAGCTTGTGCTCTCATGCAGGATGAGGAGGGGAAAGCTGAGCCCTTTATCTGGAAGTTAAAGAGCCAATACATCAGTGAGAAGCAGGCATATCTGAGAGAGCTGAAGAACGAGCTGGGGGACCTGTTGTGAGTATTTTAGTTTGTCCTATTCCTCACTTCCCTCCTTGCAAAGTGATTCCTACATGGGGAGGTGCAACCCATGCTGCTGCCTGCGCTCACCAGAGCTCAATGAGGGCAGGGATGGGAAAGAGCGACGGTGGCACTGTAGTCGTGCCCAAGATGATTGGTTGCAGCACAGAGCATTTTTGAAGTCTTGTGCCATGGTGGTGAGGGTAGCAAAGAAGCAGTTCTTTGCTACACTCACATCCAGAGAAACTGTTCCGGGTAGTGAGAGGTCTGGTGAGTCCAGCCTGTCTCTGCCTGGAGCTGGATTTGTTCATAGCCTGTTGTGACAGGTTTTTGAAGTACTTTGCAGACAAAATCGCTTGCATTGAGCACAACTTCAACTCTGTCATTTTAGAGACAATGGCAGAGCCAGAGTTTAGGAATGTCTGGTCACATTTTGTGGGATGAATTTCAGTTGGCGACGCCTACCGATGTGCTGCGGTGTGTTTGTGTCACAACTTAATTAGATCTGTGCCTGTCCTGGTTAGTAAGAACTACCAGGGAGACAGTAGGACCAGTGCTGGTGGGGCTTATCAATGCCTTCCTTTGGGAGGGTGCCGGCTTCTCCTTAAAAAGCCATCACTTGACGTTGATGCCCAGGCGAGTTACCGGAGTGTGTCTAACCTTCCTTTTTTAGAGGTTAGTGAATGGGTAGTGGTTCGTCACTTCCAGGCGCATTTGAAGGGCATCGGTTTTCTTGATCCCACATTCTGGCACGGAGACAGCACTTGTGGCCTTGGTCAACCACCTCCTCATAGAACTGGATAAGGCTTGTATGACCTGCTGGTTCTATTGGATCTATTGGCGGCTTTTGATACCGTGAACCATGAGCTGCTGGTGACGTGCCTGCGGGACATGGTGGACAGGACCGTCTTGCAATGCTTCCATTCATACATCGCAGAGAGATCTCAGTGGGTGGTGCTAGGGTACTATACTTTGTCTCCTGAGGGCTTCCCATGTGGGGTCCTGCAGGGTTACATTCTGTCCTCTCTTGTTCAACGTGTATATGAAGCCACTTGGGGAGGTCATGTGCAGCTGGGGGGGTTCACTGCCATCAGTATGCAGACAACATCCATCTGTATCTGTCATTTTCATCTGACCCAGACCCTGTTGTCTATTGCTGTCCCGCTGTTTGGCCACTGTGGGGGATTGGATGAGGTCGAGCCAATTGAAGCTCAGTCTAGCATAGAGGTGATGCTAGTAGGTGAGGCCGGTGGTATGAGTGAGGAAGTTTTCTCCGTTATCGGGGGTATCCGTCCTCCATTGGCTCCATATGTGCAGAGCCTTGGGATGCTCCTGAATTCACAGCTACACCAGGATTCTCGGGTGTTGGCTGTGGCCAGGGGCGCCTTTTGCCAATTACATCTGGTGAAGAAGCTCCGCACATACGTCTCAGACTCTGACCTCGCCATTGTCATCCATGCGTTCGCCACCTCAAGGCTAGACTATTGCAATGCGCTCTACGTGGGGCTGCCCATGTTAACTGTTGGGAAGCTGCAGCTAGTGCAGAATGTGCCAGTCCGCCTTCTTACTGTGACAGGCCACAGGGAGCATATAAACACTGGTGCTCCAAACACTGCACTGGCTGCTTATTGTCTTCTGGGCCTGATAAAGTGCAGACCTTTAAAGCCCTTCACAGCCTAGGCCCTGCTTATCTGAGTGATCACCTCATCCCCTGCGTGGCCCCTGTGGTCATCCAGGGGCACCCTCCTGGGTCTCACGCTATTGGCAGATTTGGGCAAACAGGAGGGCGTTCTCAGCAGCTGCACCATTGCTCTGGAATTCCATTCTGATGGAGGTTCGCCTCAACCTGGATCTTCTTGCCTTCTGACAAAGCTGTAACACCTGGATCTTCCGTCAGGTGCTTGACGGGGGAGTGTTAGATGGGGGGGGGGGGGGGGGGGGGTTTTTTGTGCATGTTCAATTTTGTTTAGTGCTTTTGTGGTTTTATATATATATATATATTATATATTATATATATATAAAATAAAACCACAAAAGCACTAAACAAAATTGAACATGCACATTTAACACAAGTTGCTGTTTCACACTTGTGTAAGCTAGTCAAGATTAATCTCATTCTTCACATCACAGCTACTCTAGCAAAAATTGTATTTTTATTGAATTATTTGTTTTTATTCAATTGTAAGCCACCCCAAGTTGCTTTTGTGAGAGGGACAGGGTAAAAATGGAATAAAATAAAGAAAGTGCTAGCCTGGGCAATAGCAGAGACCTTCTGTTCTGGCTCCCACCACCACATTAGTCAATAACCCATCAGTGGTGCATTAGCATGGCTAGCCTTTCCCCTGCAGAAGCTTGCACGTAGGCTAGTGCTGTGACTTGGCTGACGTTCTCTTAAACGTGTGTTGCAAAGAAACAGCAGGTGGAAGCTATGTGCCTGCACGTGGAGTGGCTCCCATTGTTCTCGTAGAACACTCCCCGTGTACATCTGCATCTTTCCTTGTAGACACTGCAGTATAAATCATGGCTGCACAGTCCCAACGAAAGAAAAGACTACACAGCCTAACAACACAGGAATTCCCAAAGTATTGGGCCTTCCTGTTCAATCTACAACAGACAATAACATGCTTTGGGGAAAACCTAGTAAACAATTACAAGATGATCTGCCCATAATTTCATTAGCCCTTTCTCCCCCCCCCCCCCAGTTTCTTGCCACAGCACCAGAAAATACTTGCTTTGAAGGAGAATGGTGAAGTAATAATAAAGGAAACTGTCAGGCAACTGTTTCCAGACAGTGGGTCAATCTTCCTCCATACTAAGTATTCCATATACATGGAATTGGAGGCCAAGTAACAATGTACGCTTGAGCAAGTGTCTGTAGCTTACTGACAAAACCAGTTACACCTGGGAGAAGCCCATCACTAATGTGCTTCACTAGCCAGAGTCTAGTCACCAACTTGCTGCATTTCCAAGAAGCATTTGCCCTGTACTCTCTGTAAGCCGCCCACCCTCTACATTCAAAGCTCCTTAACCTGGGGGGCGATGCTTTCATCCATTTGCACAGTAGTTCCTGGCAGTGGTGGGGCATCTTGCTGCCGTACTATGCCCCCACGTTTCACTAGTGTTTTATGCATTTAACTGATCACTAAGATCATCAGAGGAGCTACACTATGCGAGGGCAAGGTTTTAACTACTGTTTGTCTCTTACACAGAGAGGTAAAAGCAGAGGATCTGAAGATAGCATTCTGTACCATTGACCCTGCTCTAGATGAACTAACCCTCGACAGCTACATTTACCAGGCTTTCCAAGACCCTAAAGAACAGTTGGTGGCACCTCTCTCTCTGCCTGTGGACAAAGTGATTCAGAGACTGATGGCTGAAGACACAAGACGAGTAGGAGCTCTCCAAGAGGCAACGCATTTACTACCCTCTGGGGAAGAAATCAAGGACTATGATGTCCAGTTAACACTCCCTCCATAGTACAGCAAGGCTGTTCAGTATCCAACTTTATAGAAATAGCTCTGCAGGTTGCTGACTTGAAGCTAGTTGTGTACGCGAAAGAGCAGCTGACAGTCAACATTACAAAGCTAGACATTTGTAAAGTCATCCAGCTCAAAGCTCTGCCACAGCTCAGTGGACTTCATAAACACTCATTCCATCTCCCTTCAGGAACAGGATCCAGAGACTTTGACACTGGTGGTGGTCTGGTTCCATAAAGATTCCCCCTGTTCAGTCCATTTGCCAGTTTTCAGCAACACTCCACAAATGGTCGGATTATCACTGCTGTAGTAACCCGAGTTCTTCACTACAGTCAATGTGGGGAAAGGAGCTCCCCACCTGCCAGACCACAGACTTGTCATCTTCGCTCCAAGTCTTGCTTATAGCAGCAAGGTGCACATTTAACACAAGTTGCTGTTTCACACTTGTGTAAGCTAGTCAAGATTAATCTCATTCTTCACATCACAGCTACTCTAGCAAATATCTCCAGGCTAGGCCTAGCTTGAACCCAATGCCGTTTATGCTAATGCAGGGATCCAGTTGTCAGAGGAGGTTGCTGTTCTCTTCCTCAAACTCCAGTCTATTTGATAGTTTCAGGTTGAGGATCCAAAGCCTGATTCACCTAAACGCATCAATGAATTTTGAAAGCTTAGGCGTAAACAACACTCAAGCTGCTCTATTCCTTGGTCTTACAAGTCAGCCAAGTGTTCTCACCCCACTAACCTCTGTGCAACTTAACATCAGTTGTTTTAGGAAAAAGAGACAAGTTTTAATAAACAGCTTTGGCCTATCCAGGATTGCTGCATAGTGCACTTTTTTATCCTTATTGGCCACAGAGGGGATCTTCCAGCTATGTACTAAATGCTGCTATAGGCCTTATATGATCTGTCTGTGCAACCCATCCGTTGGGGAAGGGTCCCAAGAAGCGCATAGTGGGGAGATTTCAGCAAAGTCAGAACTCTCCAACAGGGACAATGCTAATGCAATTAGTTAGCTCCTTATCATTTCTGCCGTAGTCTCCAGCAGTTTAAGTTTCTTACATTTATCTTCTTAATGGAAGAAGGGGGAAGCAATTCCCAACTGACTACCACCCAAAATACACGAACAGGGCTGCCAAAGCGTTGGAGACATGAGGGGAGCAGGTAAGCTCTTTAAGCTGCCTTCAGTAATGTTAACTTCACATAGCACGGCTAAAAACAGTAACCCAGCTGGGTGCAAATACCAGGCCCGGACTTAGGGGCAGGCCCCCTAGGCCCAGGTCTTGGGTGACGTTTTCTGGGAAGCGGCAATACTGGCACCAGCACCACCCTGCTCTGGTTCCCTCCCCCCCCCCCTTTTTCTTGCTGTACGACTGGAGGCTGCTGCCTGCAGCCGAAGTCTACTACCTGGGTCCCCATCCCTCACCTGCCTCGACCGCCTGCTAGTAGTGCTGCTGCTGCAGCAGCAGGGGAACACCAATGGGACTGGGAGATAAAGCTGTTTGTTTACAAACAACTTCTTCCCATGAGTGATCAGAAGGTTGTTCCCTTGTAAAGGTTCTTCGAGATGGCTCCCAAAATTCTCACAGCTGGGTTGTGCATGGCATGCTTACCATATTCAAATAATAGACCACGTGATGGTCTCGAGCTCCTCTAGTATAAAAAGCACTCTCCTCAGAATGACAGTTCCTTCCAATCCTTTCTAGGAATATAAGAAAAAAAATTCATGCAGTGCTGGAAGGGTGAGTGTTATGAGCATGTTTGGAGCCATCTCAAAGAACTTTGTTTACAAGGCAGCAACCTTCTGTTCTTCTTCAAGTGGCTCCTCACAGGCCCTTTTTACTCAGCTCCGCCAGCTGGGGGGTCCGTGCGCGCGCCAGTGCGTGCACACGGCCACACACACATCCCCACGGAGCAACCGCCATTTCCCCCGGTTGCTCTGTGCATGGGGAAATTATGTTAGGTGGGCGGGCACACTCGCTACATCATTCACACCAGCCTCCCCCAACCATGAACACAACACATGGGGGCGTGGCTTTGTGGCAGCAGCCTGAGAAGGGACATGGGGCGCAAAATTCCTAATTCTGGCCCTGGCAAATACCCCAGTACATGAAGGATTGAAACTTCCATGAGTGGAAAGGAATGTTTGGGTGATGCTAGCTGGTTCCAAATCTAATCAAACAAGGACAATCCCAAGTCACATCCACTAAGGAACAAGCCTGCATTGCATCCCCACCTCCAAACCAACCCAGAGTAACGAGTAGGTTTGTTGATCTTTCAGTTTCTGGATAGCTAGAGGTGTTTTTGTTAGAGAACATGGCCTGCCTGCCCCTCCATTATAACGTTATACATCACTTTCTGTGCCTACCAAGTTTATTTAACCCGTAGGAGGCCACTTGCACCACAAGCTTTAAGGAGTTTCCAGCCTACACATGGCAGCAATCCTCGCAGAATCAGCCAATCCTGACCACGACCCAAGGGTAAATAGGCCCCTGGGAGATTAATTGTGGGTGGGTGGGGTCTGAAGGCCCTATGTTTGCGTGAGGGAGGTGCTGAAATTCCAAAGGATTTGAGTTGTGTTTGATTAGCAAAGTTGTGATTCTATGTCAAACTTATTTCAAATTTGCTTCCCAGCATGCATAGTTATGCAAATCAAGTTAATTATGCAAATATTAATGCTCACAGTGAATTTGTGGAATTTGGCTTCACTGGTTGCGGAATTTAAGATTTTTTGGTGCAGTCAACTCGGGTCCCTACCTAGGATATAGCATCCCCTCTTCTCCTAAGCTTATCACACCATGACCTCCTTAGTTTCTGACCGTTCTCCAAGCAACAAGCAGAAGGGCAGGTAGCCTGTCTCAGAAGAACCAACTGGGAAGAACTTGCACACCAATGGGTGGCACAGCTGGTTAGACAGCAGGGGAGCATACAGTCACAGCCCACAGAGGTACACCTTCTATCTTACATCTTTGGGAAATAAGTGTTTGGGAGAGTAAGGGAGATCAGTTCACTTGTGTAACCCAAGTGAACTAGCCTTTAGTGTGGCAATGGTTCAAAGTGATCACTTCAAGATCCCACACTCTGTTCTGCCTTGAAGCTCAGCGAAGAGCACAGCAGCAGATTATGCACAGCACAAGAAGGGATGAACAGCTTCTCAGAATGAACACAGCACTCGTGTTTGTTTTATTTACTCTAATATGCTCAGACAAATGTCCACACAGCGAACTAGTGAAGTTATTTACAACAGTGAAATGTCTTTGGACTTGCTGGCAGAGCTCCTAGAATCACCAATGGCTGTAACACCACAAGGAATTTGGTAGTTAAGCTTAATTCTACAGAGGCCAAGAACAGCTGCCCATAAGCACTTTGCAGCCCATCTTGGCCACTCTGCTAGTTGCCAACTACTTGACCCTGGGCTGCAGGACTTGACTCACTGCTACTTGTGAGGAACCACTTTATTTCCACTTTGGGCAACGGGAATCAGTAGCTTCCTGTACTCCAGAGGAAGGTGGTGCTCTATCAGCACACACAATGGCATCTTGTCTGTCACCAGCGCTTGCCTTTAATAGGAGAGGAGAAGGAAAAGTAGTTAAGTGCTTCTGGTGACTAACAAGCTGTGCTTCATCCACAACTCTGTAGCCAGCAACTGCCCAGACTTGAGCACCAACGTTCTTCATATTTGAGATCCCGTTACAGCTGTCTGTGCTGCACACACCTGTACTCAGTTCAGAAACATACTGGGCAGTTAGAGCCTCACTGCAGAAACAATGAACAAAGGCATTGTCCTGCCAGTTTGCCCTGCACACTCTGGAAGACTTGACACCACTGACAGGCCAGATGCCTATAAAGGTGGCAGGTTGTTTGCATAAATCAGCTGACCAGCACTAGTGATCTGGCCCTATAGAGCAGGAAGGGGCTGTCATTCTCTCTTTTCGACACAGGGAGGAGTGCAGTTCCATCCCCAAAAGTCAGACCACCCAGTACCACCTTTGCTAAGCAACTTAAGTAATTTAAATGTTCAGCTTCAAAACCAAGCAAACCAACAGTCTATTTAGGGCTGCACATTAAATCAGCTCTTCACCGGTGGCTCAAGTTTAAGAAACCTGGTTGTTTCTTGGTCTCTAAAGCCCCTGGACTCCTTGGCTAGGTCTGTCCTCCCTCCCCTCCGCTCCTCATGCATAACCTGCTTGGAAGCCTGGTCCTTTGCAATATTGATGTTGCAGATTAATCTTAATTCTGGCTGAACCCAGGAACCTCCAAGCAGCTTCCAGATCTAGAACACACCTACAAACAGTTCTATAGCTCCTGGCCCTAGTAATCCCTCTGTACTGCCAACATCCCACAGCCTCAGGGTATCAGCCCTCCCCTATTTTGTCCTAATCTACAGGTCAGATTGTTCCCCAAGAGAACTCCCAGCTATTCACTAGCCATTGGACAAACTGCTCCTTTCATTTGGTTAGTAGGGTGTTGGGGGGACAGGGAAAGCAGTAGGGCTGAAACAAGAATTATTCTTTCCCCCCCCCCCAAGATTGAACACCAGGACCAAGATCTTGTCCCCTGTGCAAGATCTCATGAGATTTCTCAGGAAAAGGGGAGGGGAGAGGGATGGGGGAATATATTGGGGCATCCAGCTGTCTACCTCCAGCGATGTGGGTTTTCTGGAAAAAATTTCCCATGTACATTTTATTATGTGCATTAAAATTAATTTGCATAAAGTTTGTGCAAGAAAATTTTGAATTGGAAAATTTTCCTGTGCAATTTTTCTATAGCCATGGAACATTTTCCACAGAAAAATGTGGAGGTGGAAAATTTTCCATTGTGGCCGCCCTACATCACTGCTTACCTCAACCCCAGGCTGCTGGCCTCCAGCCCAGTGACTGCTCACTGCCTGCCTGCATACAGCAGAAAGCGGAGCTTGCTCTCTGCCTCCCCTGCCATGCTGCACTCTGCAGAGCTTATATGGGGAACCAACAGTAAATTATCTGAGTGGGGAAGGGAGCAGGGAAGCCTCTTCCCAGTTGTATGCTACACTCTAGTCGGTCCCTGTTTCCAGACAAAATGATGAGGAGTGTTCTGTGTGCTTCCCATGGACATAAGGACTGATTCGAGTGTTGCACGCATCTGGGAAGTGGCTTCCCTGCTCTCCCCACCACTCAGATAATTTACTGTTGGATCCCAGCTAAACTCTGCAGAGTGCAGCATGGCAGGGGAGGCAGAGAGCAAGCACAACTCTCTGCAACATGCAGGCAGAGGCAGGAAGCAGTCAGCAGCTACCACCGACAGCCAGCAGCCTCACTATAAGTACTATAATATTGTCTTTTTTTCAACAAGAATCTGGTAAGTTTCTCAGTTCATTCTCATTTCCCAGAATGAACTGAGAAATGTGATTCTTGTCAAAAAACAAGAACAAGTTTCAGCCCTAGAAAGCAAGTTTCACTCTACCTCCTCATGAGAAGCTCCAGGTCAGTTGGCTCCACTGTCTTTCTGCCAGCATGACTAGCGTAGGCCTCCAAGTCGTTGAAAAGATGCTTGAAGTACAGGTGCACACTAGAAAAGAGATGAAAAGGCAGCATGGCAGAATACAGCAGCTTCCCACACCCTGATTTCTCCGAGAAAGATCTGAGCCCTTGCATTGCAGCCTAAGTCACAAGTCGACAGGGAAAGAAGGACACAACTGGGTCCAAGGCTATGGCAAGCAGTGTTCAGGAGATGACACCTCCACACCAAGTTGGAGAAACTTTCCTGGATAGTTCCAGTCCTGTTACCTCCCCATCACCAAATGGGGGGAAAATGTACAAGGGAGTCTCAATAAATTAGGCATGGGAGACTGCACAAGTACTGAAGGCTGAGAGAGGGAGATGCTAGGACCCAAGCCCAAAGCTCCTGCATAGCAGGAAGGGACAACTGCTACACTAGCCCCAGAAGAGGTTGTCAAGGGTCCAGGAACCAACCCCAACTGTGCATGGGAGCCCTTCTGTACCTGTGACGCACTCTCCTCTGTTCAGCCACTAGGCTACTTTCCCAGCAGCTTGTTTGGGGCAGGCAGCTGCAACTCACCTCTTTTCCACAACCCTGAAAGCGTCTTTGCTCACTGCCATTCTCACATAGTGAGCAAATACCTTCTTCACTAAGCTGCTGGGCAGCGCATGCTGTTGCTGCTTTTCCCTGTGCATCCTCATCCTCCTTGAAGCCTGTTTAGCCACAGGAAGCTTTGGGGGAAGCCTTCAAAAAGGAAGCAGAAGCACTAAAACATAATAATAGCACACTCACATAGGGGAGCAGCAAGTGGGCACAAGGCAGTTATGGCAGGTCCCATGCTGACCACAAAAGAACAGTAGTCTGGGCAGATCATACTGACCAGAGACATTTTTGGCCACTGACAGAACCTGCAGGGGAGTGGATGTAGAGAAGAATGGCATGCAGGGAACTCGTGCATCCAGCAGGACAGTGGTCCTTGTGGGGAGTTAATCTACTAACAGACCTTTCCTCCTGTGGTCCAAGGCAGAGAGGCCTGGGGCCCTTTCTGTCCCTCCCTCAGCATCTTACAATCTGTGCTGAGGTGACAAATGCACAAAGTGCCCAGGTCACTAACTATGGCCCATTGCCCAAATTGTCCATTAACAGAACTGGGCTCAGCCATGCCTGCTCACCCCACAATTTCCCTCTGGTTCAGAGTTGTGGATCTTTGCAGCTCCAGCAGTGCGTGCGCTACACCAGCAGGACTGGGATATCCTGCACCAACTTGACAGGCTGCACGCGAGTGCTCACTGAAAGGCCTTGCACTCTGGGGCAGGCTCTAGGCACAGACTCTTGACTAGGAGCTTCCTTCTATTGCAGACTAGCAAAAAAGAATCAATTTCCTGCCACACTGGGAGTACCACAGGTGGTACAAAACGCTTTATTTTGTGCCATGGAAAAGGTCCCCATGTTCAGGTCCTGACAGCTGCACCAACTGCCATTCCTGGCAGGGACTGTGGCCTGTGGTTCTGTACACTTACTTGGAAGCAGGTATCTTTAGAGTGTATGCGGGGGATGACAAGGGAGAATGCTTGTAGGCTCTAGCATTGACAAACGCTGGTGTGTTCATGGAGAGCTCTGGGGAAAGAGCAGACACATAAGCCCTGCTGCAAGGATTAATATTTATTTATACAGTGCCAGCGATGTACCTGGCACTGTACAGTTAGTAGTTACAGACAGGTCCCTACCCCAAAGGGCTTACAATCTAAGAGACAAGGAAGAGGGAGATGAGGTAGAGGTGAACATCAGGAGAGACAAGGATACAGTCACGAGTTTGAGAAGATGCTGGTGCACGTGCTTAACTTAGTTACAGGGAAGAGATCTGGAGGAAGGGAAGAGGACGCAGTTTTACTCATGATAAGCCAGGGGAAGCCTGACGGAAGAGGTAGGGGTTTCAAGAGGGATCTGAAAATTGGAAGGGAGAGAGCATAACAAATGTATCCAGGGAGGGAGTTCCAGGCATGGAAGGCCATGGTTGACAATGGGCATTTTTAGACATGTTAAAGTTCTGGATGTTTCAATCTTCTGGGTTTACTAGTCCACAAGTAAGTTCCAGATTCATTTTTCACACTGCCCTGAGGCAGTTCCTGGATGCATTCTTCACACACACACTGCCCTGAGGCAGCCTAATGTAGCTGCAGCTGTAAACGTGACAGGCTGTCATGGAAACCAAGTGACCACAGCTGCCTGGAGCAAAGCAGTTTACCAGGAGAACCTTTCACACACAAAAGTTCTGGGAGAAGTTGCACACAGAAGTTCAAAGATCTGGATGTTTAAGATCTGGATGAGTGATTTAGACACACAAAGTTCTGGATGTTACAGCAAACATTCAGGAGAAATGTGTGTCTAAAAACACCCAGTGTCAAAAGCAGCAGAGAGATCAAGGCATACAGGAACGGAGTAGAAGCTAAGGCTGCATTCTCATCTGTGGCGGCAGCAGCGGGAGGGGCGAGGGAGATGCAGCAGCGCGCAGGAGCCAGCGGCTGGGAAAAGAGCCGGTGCGAATGGGGATCTGCCGCGGCTTCTCTCGCGCATGTCAGGGCAGGGGAGGAGCCGACTGTCAGGAAAAGAGCCGGTGCGAATGGGGATCTGCCGCGGCTTCTCTCGCGCATGTCAGGGCAGGATTTTGCACCCTGACATGCACGTGAGAAGCCACGACAGATCCCCATTCGCACCGGCTCTTTTCCCAGCCGCCGGCTCCTCCGCGCTGCCACGTCTCCCTTGCCCCTCCTGCTGCCGCCACCGCCGCTGCAGGTGAGAATGCAGCCTTAGTCGCTACGGGTCATCAGTAATTTTGGTGAGGGCCGTCTCAGTCGAGTGGAGGCCAGAAGCCCTACTGAAGGGGATCAAGGGAGGAATTAGAAGAGAGGAAATCAAGACAGCACATGGTAGGAGGAAAATGGGGTGATAGCTGGAAGTGTCAGAGGGGTCAAGAGTGGCCTTCTTAAGGATAGGGGAGACAGCGGCATGCTTGAAAACCCATGGAAATTACCCAATAACGAGGAAAAGATTGAGGATATACAGCAGAGAAGGTACAGTGATAGTGGCAATAGCCGTTCGGCGGAGAGAGGGGAGGGAAGTGACCTCATCAAGGGATGCTGTGGAGAACACAACAAGAGAGGCAGGAGGGGGGAAAAGTAGGGCAGGAAATGGGGGAGGGAGAGGGTTGAGAACAACAAGGAGAAGTTTATTAATATTATCATTGAAAAAGGGGAGAAGATCCTGTGCAGAGAGAGAGGAAGGCAGGGAGGCTTCAGAAGGGAAGCAAATGTCGAAGAGAGATGGCAGGGGTTGCAGGAGTGAGTTTCGATTAATGTGGAGTAATAGTGGTCTTTGGGCAGAAAAAGGGCATCACTAAATGCAGACAGAGCAAACTTATAGTGGATGTAGTTGGCAAGCTCATGGGACTTCCCCCAGAGGTGTTTGGCAGCTTGAGAGCAGGATCGAAGTGGGTAGATAGTAGGGGTGAGTCAAGGATAGGGGTTTATATGACGGATAGGACAGCACGAGAGGGGAGCAAGCGAGTCACTGGTGGAAGAAAGGGATTAGTTGAAGGCGGAGACAGCAGAGTCCGGGTAGCAGGGTCTGGACAGATGATAGAAGGGTGGAAGGGAGAGGGTGGAAACAAAGTCAAGAGGGTCGATGGATTGAAGGTCACGGAAAGAGCGAGAGGTTGGGGAAGTGGGAGGGGGCGAGTGGGAGAGACAGAATGAAGCAAGATGATGTCAGAGACAGGAAGGGCATCAAAGGAGAGATCAGAGAGAGAACAGTTCTTTGATAAGACTAGGTCAAGGAAGTGGCTGTCACAATGCATCAGGCAGTCAGTCCACAAGCAAAGGACAAAAGAAGAGGTCAGCAAGAGGAAGCATCATGGTCAGAGGGGGGTATCCACATCGATATTGAAATCCCCAAGAATGAGGGTGAGAATGTCATTGTCAGAAAGAATGAAAGAAAGCCAAGTGTCAAAATCAGAGAGAAAGGAGGAGATGGAGTCTGGGGGGGCAGTAGATGACAGCCACACAGAGGTGGAGGGTGGAGAGGGGGGGAATAGAGGCAAAAGCAATGGGCCTCTGAATCTTCCTTTTGCTTCTCCACTGTTTGGAAGCAGGAATGAATAAGCAAGAATAAAGGAAAATCCAAGAGCAGAGAACAAAGACAGCAACTTCACAACTTCCTGTCTGACGACAAGAGGGGTGAGTGGCTGCTGCTTTTGCGTATAAGCTTTTGTAATTAATAGGGGTGTTTCCTAAACTTGAGGATGGCTACTGAGGCACTGTCATAAGAGACGCGTGCTGGCAGAGCACCTGACTAGTGCCTCTCTTCCCCTGCTTAAGTAGCAGCAGTTTGTGCAGACTGCATTGCTAAACACAATAGCTTTCCTGCAGGAGTCATTTGCTAGCAAGCAATGCAGTCCACATGACAGAGAAACTTGCCCAACTGCTAATTTTCATGAGGACACATTTTAAGGCAGGGGTGGGTATGCTGATGACACCCAGCTTTACCGCTCATTTTCATTTGTCCCAGGTCCGGCAATCTCGGTGTTTATTTATTTATTTAACACATTTTTATGCCGCCCTAGTTTACCTGGTGTCTGGCTGTGGTGGGGGATTGGATGAGGACGAGCCGTCTGAAGGTGAATCCCAATAAGATGGAGGTGATGTTGGTGGGAAGGGGTGAGGGAGTGGAGGCCCCCCATCATTGATGGGGTGCGTCCCTCCTTGGTCCTCAGGTTCGGAGTCTGGGAGTGCTCCTTGATGCACAGCTCCACCTGGATGTCGAGGTGGCGGCTGTGGCAAGGAGTGCTTTTTATAAGTTACATCTGGTTTGTCGTTTTTGGCCTTATATCTCAGGCTCCGTCATCCATGTATTCATCACTTCAGGACTGGACTACTGCAACGCACTCTACATAGGGCTACCCTTGGTGACGACCCGGAGGCTGCAGCTGGTGCAAAATGCAGTGGCCTGCCTCCTGGCAGGGACGGGCCACCGAGAGCACATAATACTGGTGCTCCGTTCTCTGCACTCTGCCTATAGTATTCTGGGCCCGATTCAAGGTGTTGGTTATTACCTTTACAGCCCTACGGCCTGGGCCCTGTGTACCTGCAGGACTGTCTTACGCTTTGTATCCTGGATCAGCCCCTGTGGTCACCCAGGGGCACCCTCTTGGAGGTCCCCTGAGTCTTCCTGGCGGCGATGTTCGAGAGGGCGGTCTTGGTGGCCGCACCACAGCTGTGGAACTCCCTCCCGGTGGAGATTCGCCTTTCTCCGGATCTCCCCTCCTTCCTTAAATAATGTAAGACTTGGGTGTTTTGCCAGGTGTTTGGTGAGGGAAACAGGTAGTGGGTAGGGGCTTATCTTTCTTTTGGGGGGGGTAGTGGGTTTTCGTCAGGCCTCATTTTTTAAAATTGTTTTTATATTGTATTTTTTATATTATGTTTTTTATTGTTTGTTGTATGCTGCCCTGAGATGCCATTTGCCAGGAGGGGGCAGGTTATAATTTTTTAATAAGCTAAACTAAAACTAAACCTTTTTCCTCCCAGAGGCTACTTTGAAAATTAGTATAAGCTCCAAGGGAGGCATTAGGGGCAGGGATATCCAAGGAATACACTCAGGAAGAGGAGGGTCCAGATCACGGATCTGTCCCTTATCCTTGCATGTATGCCTTTATCCTGAGCTCAGTTTTTCAGTGCTTAGGAGTAGAACTGGATCCAGGGGCCAGATCCAGGCTTTGGAAAAGGGGTGTACAAAAAAACCTGCAGGGCCGGAGGTTCCCTGTCCTAAGACATAGCCAGCAAGTGTCAAGAACCCCCCACAGAGCCAAGCACGTAGTTCCTATGAAGAATTCACAATGCCCCAGGTGAGCGTTTGCACATACTATGCATTTTTTTGGGGGGGGGGGGGGGGTCATGATGTGTGACCGTAGATCAGTTCCTACATGGACACAAGAAGGCAATGCTCCCCCTTCCTATGGTTCTATTCTACACTATATTTCTCACATACACCTCTTCCCCTCATTATTCTACCCAGGCAAATGGCATTGAAGAGACCAGGGTCGCTGAGAGCACATTACATTCAGAGTCTGCAGTGGCTGCCAACAGCTTTCCGGACACAATTCAAGGTGCTTGTTTTAACTTATAAAGCCCTAAATAGTTTGGGGCCCAGGTATCTGAAGTACTGTCTCTTCCCTCAAGTCCCATTGCGGCATCTGAGGTTGGCCAAGGGCATCCTCTTCCGAGTGCCAACTGCCCATGAAGTTATTACAATGAGGGCATGTTGGGGTGGGAGGTGGACGCTCTCAGTTGCTGCCCCACAATTATGGAACTTCCTCCCCTTGGGGGTCCGCCTAAGCCTGCTTATCTTCCGAAGGAGATGCAAGACCTTTCTGTTTGCTCAGATGTTTGGCAGGCAGGAATAGGGTTGGATAGGATTGGGTAGGGGGGTTCTGGGAGAAGGACTGATGAGCAGTAGTAGGTGGGGATAAGAGATGGAGAGAGTGGGTGGTGGTGTGATGGGGGTTCTAAGAGATTTTAATGTGTTTTATTGTATTTTATATTTTTTTAATGTTGTAAGCTGCCCTGAGTCTATGGAGGAGGACTGGGTAAAAAATAAAATTGCGCACACGCTGGACCTATCTGAAATTGGACATAAATGTAACTTCACTAACATCATAACAGGGCATGGGCAAGCATAACTACAGGCAGAGCCCCGAGCCAAATGCGTGTTCGTGATATGTGGATTTGCTGCAGAATCCCCAGCCCGGCTTCTCCCGGCACAGAATGTTCAGCCTGAACTGGGGAGATGCGGGGCTGGAGATTAGGGGGGGGGGGGGCAGGAGAATCAATAAACCCTTGGGGTTCCCCCCACCCCACCAGGCTGTGTTGGGTGGGTGCAGGGGCTGCCTCCCACATCACCCTCCCCAGCTTGGCAAATGGAATGAACATACCTAGCAGCGGTGGCAGCAGCTTCTTTCAGCACTCTTCAGTTGCTCCGTCTAGCTGCTTCTTGGCCCCTCCCAACGGGGATCTCCAAAAGCGGCACGGCCAGATAACCTCATCCGGCTGTGTCGCTCTGGGAGGCCCTGTTGGGAGGGGCCAGGAAGCGGCCAGAAGGAGTGGCTGAAGAGTGCTGAAAGAAACTACTGCCACCACCGCTAGGTGTGTTCATTTGTCGGGGTGCGGTGAGGCAAGCCCTGGCAGCTAGGGATGGGCGAACGCGGTTCGGAAGTTCGGACCGAACTCGAACAGTTTGGTCAACCGAACCGAACGGTCGAACCGAACTCGAATTCGAACGTTCGGAGTTCGAACCGAACTCGAACAGTTCGGTCAACCGAACCGAACGGTCGAACCGAACTCGAATTCGAACGTTCGGTTCGGATGCGTTCGGTGAGTTCGGAATTGAATTTCCATTGGTTTCAATGGAAAACACATTATCGGCTGTAACTTTTTTGTTTTTTAAGCTATGTGGCTGAAATTTGGGGTGCCTCTACCTTCAATAGAACTCATTATGTGCACCAAATATCAAAACAATTGGATAAAGGAATCCGATTTTAGAAGCAGTTGCATTATTGTATTTTGCAATATTCTACATATACATTCTTAGCTGTAACTTCTTTGCCTCACATCTAATGTAGGTGAAACATGTTAAGTTTATACCCCTTCCCATAGTAACTATCTTTGCCAAATTTCAGAAGGATTGGACAAAAGGTCTTGGTGGTATAAGCAATTAACAAATAAATGTATGTCTGATTATAACATCTTTGTAGTCCAACCAGTGTACATGAAATTTGGCAGGACTATATATTTCACTTTCATGATCATCTCTGCCAAATATCAGAGAGATATTATAAAGGGTCTCAATTTTATATGCCTGTACAACAAATGTAGAGAAGGGGCCTATGCCTGGGATTCTCTTATGTCACTGTGGTATAAGATCGGTTTGTGATGCAAATTGGCCAACAGAAGTGGTTCCCTTTATCAAAATCTCCTGTACATTTGCTGAAATAGCAGGAACGGTATTTGATACATTCCTGTCAAATATCCTGTAAACAGAATGGAATATCAAAATGTAACAGCTGGAAATGTATTTTCAGGTTAATGTCTTATACCCTTGGGACCCTTTATCCACTCTTTCCTAAAATTGGCAGAAATATTAAGCATATAGAGGGATGTAATATGCACAAGTTTCATGAACATTGGATGCAAGATAAAGAAGTTGTAGTCATGAATGTGTATGGAGCTTTTCTTAAAATCACAATATTCAATTGCTTCTGAAATCAGTTTCCTTTATCTAATCGTTCCGAATGTTGGTCTACTTGGTGCGCTCCATTGGGGGGTACAATCTCCCTAAATATCATCAAAAAGTAATAAGAAACAAAAATGTTATGGCCAGAAATATGTTTTTTAGTTTTTTCCTTTTATTTCAAAAACTAAATGTCATTTTCAGTTCCTGATTGCACCGAACTAAAGACCGAACCTATCCCGACCGAACCGAATCCGAACTCAACGTTCGATCCGAACCACCGAACATTCGAACCGACGAACCAAACCGAACGGGCGAACCGAACGGACGAAACGAACGCGGCCGAACTCGAACCACGATCTGTTCGCCCATCCCTACTGGCAGCCCCCCACCTAATACAGCCGAGCGCGGTGAGGCCCAGAATTGGGCCCCAAGCCTCCCACGGAATTTTAAAAAAAAAAAAAAAATCTGCAAGAGAATCGAGGCCCTGCCTTCAGGGTGTCTTTTGGCAGAACAGCATCTGGCAATTGGGCCTATGTGAACCTGCCTCACCTCAGAGCTTGGAATTATATAGGTATCTTGGCTAATGCTAGGCTCATAATCTCAGCTACTGGCAACAGGAGTAGAGGCTGAGGGAGTTTGTTCTAAGAAAGTCAACCCTAACCCCATGCACTTCACTGTGCATGACATCTTGGGAGACTTTGGTACCAGTTTCAGAAAGAGGACACAAGGCTGAAACGCACAGCCGAGATTAAAATGTTCGTCAATTAGGATTAACATTTTAACAAGCCCATCTGTTTCAAGAGCCTGAGCTTGTGAGGACCAACCACTCCTGCCCCTTTCCCATTCTGGAGAAATTATTTCAAGGGGACTCTCCAGCAGAGAGATTTAGCAGGACTTGGCTCCCCAGAGACCAACTCTGGAATTGGACAGACAATGCAATTAATGTTCTGTGCCGCCTACTGACAATCCCTGAACAGGATAATTTCCATAAGAGCTGTGCTTACCATCATTCTCAGACTCTTCATCCTCTACTGCCTTGTCGTACTCCATTTCATAATCAGTCATCTCTCCTGTGACAGCTTCATCTTGTCCAGCTACTCGTTCTGCAGCTTCCTTCATCAAATTCCTTCTGGATCGCACAGAATAATGAATGGACTTGGGGCTTGAATGCCTGCGCAAACTTCCAGCTCTAACACTTCGGCGGCCCTGGATAACTTGGTCAGAACGATAAACGCATACTTTACTCCAACAGACCTTTCTTCCAAGGTTTTCTGAACATTCACTCATGTTCTACCTTGGCCTCCATTTTAAATATGCAACATGCCTATCTTCCAAAAGATGAGTGCTTCGTAAGTTTATGACCTACTCAATTCTTAATGTAATGGACAGGTACAGAGCAATAACTTTCACAAGGTACCAGTGTCTTGGAAATAGAGCCCTTCCCTAAATCACTAGACATGTCTGCCTCAACCTCTACTCCAGGGTGTGACCAATTTGCTTTCTCCAGTTTTCTGAAGGGGACACAGAGAAAACAACTCTTGCCATCATGGAGAACCACAACTAGGGACTTAAAGCTTTTAGTTTAAATAGCACGCAAGTCTCAGAGCATCTTTCTTATGTAAGACAGCACTTGCTCACACCTGCTAAGCCTTTTCCCAGAAAGTTTTAACACGGATCAGAAAGTTCGTGCAACTAATAAACTACTGTCCACATTCAGTTAGGAGCTGAAAACATGACAAAAGCTGGCTTACATCTCTTCTCTCTGGGTCTCAGCATGGATCTCTTACATTTTGAGGAAGAGATCAAGTCAACTAAAGATGCCAGATCGAATCTCAGATCAGAACCAAGTACCAGAAGCAGCTAACATAAAGGTCATTGTAACAGGTTGAGTCCTGTCACAGCAGGACTAGGAGACTAAGGCCACTTTCAGGCCTTCCCCCCCCACGCATATTTTGGCTGCGGGGGGGAATGCACAGCCAGGATAAGGATGGTCTGAAAGCTCCCCCCACCTCGCGATGCTTTGCTGGCAGACACGCGCAGGGATGCAGAGCAGGAAATCAAGCTCTGCATCCCTGCACATGTCTGCCAGCAAAGCCACATCCCCCCTCCCCACCCACAGCCAGAAAATGGGGGTGTGTGTGTGTGAGAAGAGGTCTGAAAGTGGCCTAAGTCCCTGAGCATGCTCCATTGCAGGGGAGAGAGCTTCCAATGTCTAAGTCCCTGACCATGCTCAGTCGGGGACCTGAAGGCTGTTTGGGGCCAAGTCTCACAGAGCATGCCTGGGCCTTATACAAGAACTGAGCTAATTTGGCTTGGGGGACTGTAGGAGCAGGACATGCTTTCTGGAGCTTCGGAGACACCCTAAGACAGAAAAGTTGGAACAGAAGCCATACCCTGACTGAAGTGGAGCTATGCAGAAGACCTGTCTCAGGTGCGATCTGTCCTAGATACATACAGACCTCTAAGGGAAAAGGGGCCTTAGCCCTATGTTTTTTATTGGGATTTATGCACTACTGGTGATGATAAGCCTGGCCAGAGGAGAGGCTAGAGGCCAGAGACCCCTTACTTGAGGTCTCTGTAAATAAGTTACTTATTATTTTAACATAATTGCTTTTAAATGTCTGAAATCAATCTCTCCCACAAACATACAGCTCCCTTTCTAGTCACTGCGTTCTTATTATATATTCCCTTATTAAAAAACCTCCGGTTTACAGTAATAGTTAAGGATCTTGCAAATTCAATCATGGGTTAAAAAGCATGGAAATTGCAAGTTGAGGCATCTGCCTTAACTTGCGCGCCATGTAAGCAGTAAAGATGTTTACAGTCTCACATATTGTGCTTGATTCCAACTTGGCTCCATGCCCCCACACTTTGCCTTAGTCTTTCAGTCCCAATCCTCTTCCTCTGCAGGTTGGGGGCAACAATGAAGCTGGGGAATGGAGGTTGTGAGGGGGCAGCAGCAGAGCTGGGGGGAGCCCAGGGCTGGGAGAGCAAGGGCTGCAGGTGGGGATTGAGGGGCAGTGGGAGAGTTGAGGATGAACTCAGGACTGGAAGAGTGGGGACAGCAGCAGAGCTGGAGGGAGCTCAGGGATGGGGGAGCAAGAGTTGCAGGTGTGAATTGAGGGGCAGTGGCAGAGCTGGGGAAAGCTCAGGCGTGGGGGACCAGGGGTGCTGGTGGGGACTGAGGGGCAGCAGCAGAGGTGGGTGGAGCCCAAGGCTGGGAGAGCAGGGGCTGCTGGTTGTGATTGAGGGGCAGCAGTAGAGCTGGGAGTAGCAGGGGCTGAACAGGGGGATTGATTCATAGCCCCTGCTCTCTCAGCCTGCAGAGGAAGGAGCCTTAACTTGCAATTTCCATGCTTTTTAACGTATGATTGATTTTGCAATAGCCTTAACTATTACTGTAAGCCGGCGGTTTTTTAATAATGGAATTTCCCGTTGTTTTTTTAAAGGATATTCAATAAAAAGTTAATTGCTGCATCTAATTATATACATATTTAATTGTAGTCCTCCCCCATCCTCCCAAGCTCTCACAATCCTGCTCCCACCCAGCCCCTCCGAGGCGTTCTTCCTTAGCTCCCCCCAATTCTGCCCTCTCAGCCAACCCTTCCCAGACACTCTCCCAATCCTGCCCCATCACCTCAGCCAGCCCGACAGTCTCCCTTTCTCAATCCTGTACCCCATCTCCTCCCAGTCAGTCCCCCTGCCCCCCCACCCCCACAGGGACATGCACACGCAGAGGGGGGACACGCGTGGACACGGACATGCACACAGAGTGCACACACATGGTCAAACATGGACACACACGTGGGATATACGGGGGACACGAACACACACAAACAGGTGGACATACACAGACATCCGGGGGACACACACACAGGGGGACAAGGACACACAGGGAGGACACACCAACACCTACACACACACACACACACAGGGACACACATGTAGAGGGGGAAAACACGCACAAGGACACACACATGGGGAACACACAAGGGGGAGACAAATGTACACATAGGGACAGGGTGTCAGGCTCCGGGGTCAGGAGCTGGGGGGAAAGGGAGGAGAGAGAAGGGCGGGTAAGGGATGGAAGGGTTGCCCACTATGTCAACACTGACCTCTCAGCCGGCCTCCAATATCCAGGAGACTACACACTCAGCACGGACACCAGGCAAGCTGGACTAAGACAATGTACGGCTCATCATCGAGGTCACGGGCCTTCGAGGCTGGAAATGGGCCACCAATGGAGGAAAGCTGGAATGGGGAACCAAATGACCGGGGAGCAGGGAAGGGGGAGCCAGGAACAAGGAGCTCAAGGGCGTCCCTAGGGATAGGAGAGTGGCACGAGGAACCAGTGACAGGGAAGCTGGAGGGGGGGAACCAATGGGAAGGGGAAGCCAGGAACTCAAGGGGGTCCCTAGGGATAGGAGGGTGGCAGGAGGAACCAGTGACAGGGGAGCTGGAGGGGGGAAACCAATGGGAAGGGGGAGCCAGGAACAGAGCTCGAAGGGGTACCCAGGGATCGGAGAGCTGGAAAGGGAAATCAGCAACAAGAACTAGAAGGGATTACCTGCGACAGGGGAGCTAGAAAGGGAAACCAGTAACAAGGACTAAGAAGGATAGCCTGCGATAAGGAAGCTGGAAAGGGAACCCAGCAATGAGGACTAGGAAGGGTTACCTGCAATAAAGAAACTGGAACAAGAACAAGGAGCTAGGAGGGGTAACCTGCTATAGGGAACAGGACGGCCCCTGCTGCCCCCAATGGGAACAGGGACCACAGCCACAGCAAAGAGGAGAGTTCACACCTACAAGAAGCAAGGGTTCACAGGATATGAACACTCACAAACACCACAATCATGAGGGAGGGGGACACACACACACCCACACACCCCTCAAATCACAAGGGAGGGGGCCTGGTTAATGCTACACCCAATCCTGCGAACACACAAACCACAAATCCTGGGAAGAGCAGTTGCTCCACCAGCTTCCTGAGGCCCCCAGGAGGCCCTAAATACTCTTTGGGGGCCAATCAGGACGCTAGGAGACAAGCCCCCAGAAATGGCAACCAGGTGTGCAGGGGCAGGGCACACACCAGGTGGGGATGCAGGGGAAGACACAGTGAGGAGGATGAAAGCACCATTTATCAAGGCACCAGGTGGCACAAGCTGCTCCGGCGATGTCCCCAACCCCCCAAAGCCAAGGGTTCAAGACTGGGCCGTGACGCAGGGATACAGACACAGGGAGAGAAGGGGACAGACACACAGACACTACCCCCACACAGACACAGGGAGAAGGGGACAGAGAGAGAGAGAGAGAGAGAGAGAGAGAGAGAGAGAGAGAGAGAGACATACATACAAAGAAGGGGTGGAAGCAGAGAGAGAGAGACACACACACACGAGGGGACACACGAGACGGGACAGACACACAGAAAGGGACACAGAGGAGACAGACACACACACACACAGAAGGGGACACACTTACCCCCTGCCCATTCGCCTGTTATTGTCACTATTTAAAATCCCGGGGCTGCTGCACGTGAGTGAGGGCTGCCATGTTTTGTAGTGTGGCATACTGGGAAATATAGTCCCACCAAGCCATGCTAGGAAACTTAAGTGCAGCTTTGCATTCTCCCATAGACTACAATGGGAATTTAAACATGTTAATCATTTTAAAAATAATGGGCGGTTTTAAAAAAACAAACCCAAGGCACCCCTAGTCCATAGGCTTGAATCTTCTAAAATGATTTCAAGTCCTTACACATAACTAAAAAACTGCCAGGCTGGTCAAATCGAGAGGGTTGCAGAAAAAAGCCAAAAACCCTGCTTCTCAGCCTCCCCTTTCAGCTGTTGGATCTCAGCCATTTTAAGTCCGATTTCTTTGATGTTTGAACAGATTACACCTCTCACCCATGCAAACCTCTATCCATGCAAAATTTCATGATAGTGTAAATTATCTCCATTTTATAATGAATAGAATGTTCAGGCTTTATAATGGAGTGTGCAAGACGCCTTAAGTATCCAGGCACTCCCGTGCTTGGATAATGCATACACCTGTCTTGCTTTTGTTCAGTCTACAGTTCTGATTTATTAACATGTCTAAGGAAGGGCATGGTGTAGCTCAAGCTTGTATATTCTCACTAACTGAAATTGGTCCAAGAAAAGATCTCATTAAACTGCCTTGTGTTGATCCCAAATGTAAGAGATGGAGATGAAGCAAGCATTTTCTCCCCACCAAAGTTCTACAGCTTGTCAGTTTGAACCACCTACTTTCTGTCCCCTTCCCAGATGCACTTACCATCTTCACTGACAGTGCCTCCCTGCTCAGTTCCATCCTCCGTCTCTCCCCACGCTGGGGTTGGTTCTGACCCATCATCTAGCTCCTCAGTTATGTGCACTGCTGCTTCTCTTGTGGAGAGCTTGGTAGATTGCTCCAGCTGCAGCATAGATAGGCTGCCTGAATGCTTGTGCAGAGTTTTGGTGGCATCTACCATGGCTGCTCTGTCAAAAGCTAGACATTCAAAATTAGATTACTGAGGATGGACCTCCTTTAACAAATCATTTCTGCATGTCTTGCAAGCAAAGAACCTCTCCAAACACAAAGGGAGGAGTCTGAACAAGGAACTGTCCTTGCCATACTTGGGACAGCCAGAATTCAATGCTGGTGTGTGCACTGGGTTTGATGAGTAGGATTTCCCTGGAAGAGGCTTTTCCAGCTTGGCTCCTATAACTGCAAAAGGGAGTAATATCACCAATATGGGGAGTGGTGACCAAGAAATTAAGACACACCCCAAACAGGAACCTGCTGCGTCCAAAACTGTACATAGGGATCACAGCCTGCCAGCCACCCACCTGGGGAAAAGAAAAGAGGGCAAAAGCAACTACCCCAACTCAGAAGGCAACTAGATCCTGGGATAGGTATGAAGGGAACCAGGAAACCAAGGCTGGTGTGCACCATTTAGACTAATTGAGAAGGAAGCATATTACAAAGCCCTCCCCGCTCTCCCCAATGCCATCATAGTTTACTCACTGCTGGTAATCTGCTGTTCAGCAGCTCCAAGAAGCTGGAACATACGACTGCTCCTCCTCTGATGTTCCTGCTGCTCAGTTCTTAGATGAGCAGCCTTTCCCTCAGGCACAGAGGGCATCTGGTCAGCATGGTCCGGGTCCAGTTCTTCTCCATGGCTGCCGCATGCCATCCCCTCCTCAGTGACCATATCTAACTCCATGTCCTGCTGAGGTTCCTTGTTAACTGAACTGGAAAGCAAGCTTCCATGGGCTGGAGTTTTCCTTGTGGAGCGCCTTAACTGGAAAGCAGAAAACTCTGCATGGCTTCGTTCACTTTGTGGAGGCTGGGTAAAAAGCTCCGTGTCACTGAAGAGGATGTTTGTAACATTTGTCACTGTGGTTGCTCTAATCGTGGATGTAGCTTGGAAGTCCATGAGATAATTTTGTGCTATTTAGAATGTTTTAAAACAAAAGTTTAAACATTGGAAATTGTGCTGTATACCCTGGAAAAACAAGTACACACAAAGATGGGGGAGGGAATTTTTTTCATCCCATGGGCCTTTTTGAAAATTAGTGCAAGCTCTGCAAGCCAGATAGGAGTTGGGTCTAAGATCCAGATTGTGGATCTGTGCCATTGATCCATCCCCTTTGAGTCTATGCCCTAATCTCTGCACACACTTTCAGTGACTGCATTTAGGGACTGTGTCCAGAAGCCAAATTCAGTAACTGGAAAGGGGCCAAATAAAAAAAACAAACAACCCAGATACAGGCCAAAAGTTCCCCACCCGACATACAGGCTCACTAACTCAACTCCTCCGCTACCCTTCAATCTAAATCAAGAGCTATTACAGCAATTGTGCTCCAGGTAACAGATACATCTTCCCCAGTAACCCAGTGCACCCTGGCAAAAGCTCTGCCACCAGCACTGTCAACCCACAGGGTACCCGCAGAACTGCAGTGACAGACCATTGTCCAACAGAACTTCATACCTGCCAAATACCCAAATCAGTTGCGCTTCCATGAATTTGGACTGCTCAGAGGCAGATGAGGCAGCTTCCCACCCCTCAAATTGGAGACTGATCAAAAAGAGAACAGGCCCAGCAGCTCATAGCCATGGCCCAGGTTAATGGGACTATAATGGCAACACTAGAATGGATGTACAGAGTCATTGTGCTGTTGCCAAATATTACAATGAAGACTAGTGTTGCCAGACCTTGGGTCTGCAGTCAGCTGGGAGCATCTTCTTGAGAGTACCATCTACCCAGGAGGTCCATGTCATGAGGGCACACATAAAGGTGTTCTTGGTTGCTGCCCTCATATTGTGGAATTCCCTTCCCCTGAAGATTCATCAAAACCTGAGCCTGGGCATTTCCAGAGACGAAAACAGACTTTTCTTTTTAGTCAAGCATTTAGCCGGGGGTGAGGCACTTAGGGGTTGGGGGGGGGGGGGGAGTAGTTTTTAATGGGATTTTTATACAGTTCTACTTATGTTATTTTAATGTTGTAACCTACTCTGAGCCTTAGGGGAAGGGAAGGATGTAAGTTTAATAAATAAAATAAATAAATTGTGTCATAAAACAAAAAGGCAAGAAAGAGGAAAAAATTTGCTTTTTGAAGAAGATCGTAGTTACAAAGGCTTAGATCATCTTTACAGCAAATAGCCAACACAGACTCCCAACATGTGCACATACACACACGATAGTGAGCTATCAGCAAGAACTCCTTACACACCTGACTGGTCCAAGAGATCCCAGAGACTTATGAAGGGGACTGCCAGCCTCTGTTTCTATGGAGGCAGAAGTGCTAGGTTGAGCCTGAGTCTCTTGGCCTGCATGCACAAGACCCGGACATGCATTTCATCTGCTTAAGTGTCTGATGAAGAGTCAGACTGGCACCACCGAGTATCATGGGACCTCAAGTCATCTAGTCCAGCCCCTTGCTGCAAGGCAGACTGCCCTACAGCTGCAGCATCACAGGCAGATACGTATCCAACCAAGGAGAAGAGGGCACAAGGGCAGGTCATGTCACCTCAACAGACGTAGAGAAGTTTTGTTTCCCTCTCCATTTCACATTCAGTACAATTCCTGGAACCCTCAGTATCCCCACAGCCTGCATGTAATAAAAGCAATCAGATTCCAAAGCAGCCCTCCCTCCACAAGCAAGGAGAGAAACTAGAAAACCCACAGCCTTTTATATGCAGCAAGTTTTGCTCAACGCCTCCTTCAAAAGCCTCCTCGTTGACAGCTCTGCGATTCTTGGGCCGGCGGACTAAGCCTCTTTTTTCAATAGAGTCTGGTGGTCCAGGGGTGTCAATCGAGACCTGAAGAGACCTGAGGAGAGACAGACTGTGATAACCCTTCAGACCTACCATCTCCCAACATCAAATCTCCTGTGTCCCGAGGGATATGAACTTTTTTACACTCTGGTGGTTTTACTAGAGTCTAATGAGAAACACAAGTAACCATCAAGTAGTCTGGAAATAAATACACAGAATGAAGACAATTAAGGAAAAGCCATCTTGGTTACATAAACGCAATCTAGTGCTTATTTAAAGTTGCAGAATTAGTGAATTACCTGAAGCACTGGCTTTAAAAAGCCAGTCAGACAGCAGGATAACAGTCCAAGCCAAATATTCAGTTATGCAGAATACGACCTAGGCCAGGTCCTTCCCACCCCAGGGTCTCTAGCCTTCTGCTTCCAATGTGATATGGTCCCACAGCGTCCCCAGCCCCAAGCTCAGCATTCTTCTCACTCCAGACATGATGCTAATCTCCAAGACTGTGACAGCAGAGAAAGTCCTGGTGCCGTGCTGCCGTTTCTGTTGACATAGTACCAGGACTGCCTCCCTGATGTCACAGTGCTGGGGAGCTGCAATCCCTAGCTATAGGAGTGGGGTTGGGATGGAGGATAGAAGGGTTCCTCAGTGCAGCAATGACTCCAGGAGGCTGCTTGCGCCAACTCAACTACAGACACTCTTGCTACAGAGCAGTTCACTCCAGTTAAACAGATGACAGCCTGATCTGCAGCAAGAGAAAACAAGCCACACCAGCAGCTCACTACAGAAAGAGGGTAAGTTGCTCCACAGCAGCTTTCCATGTGCACCAGGCTCTAGTGCCTAAGGGGACAAGACTGAGCCTGTGACAAGGGGGAGGGGATAGATTTACATTCCTCTGGCTCCTGCTACAAGGGGACATTTGTGACTTTACCAGCTCAAAATCCAGGTTCTTCCTGCCTTTCTTCACCGATTTTCATTATGTATCAAAGACATGTTAAGAGGAAGAATGTTGAACAGCTCAACCTCCTAACCTGTGGTCCAAGCTAGTATGTTTCTTATTCCCCAACATCAGACATGCAGCCAGAAGTAAGCTCCACGGACAACTTCATTAGAGAAGGGCAGCGGGGCCATTCTAAGACTCCTGAATTGTGTCCACAGAAAGAGTGAATACAAGTATCCTTCTGGGGCTTCATATGTTAGAAAAATTCATGCCTTCCCCAGTAATGCAAAATAGACATCTGAATAATTTAGGCAGTAATTTTCAGCATACACCTCTCATATCTGTCCAATGTCACTGGAGGCAAATAAGGAGATCTGAACCAAGCTGAAAAGTCAACCTATTTTGGCCAGCTGGCTTAGCACATGACAGATCTTAATGCCCAACATTAGGGTGGCAATGCATTCAGTCATCTCTAATGTCAAACAGGCCACCAGAGCTGGTTGACCAGTGGTGTTGATAGTGATCCCACACACAAACAAAAACAAAAGAAGATTCAATATCAGGTACACCCTGTAGTGATTGCCCCAAAGGAACTACCACAACAATCTAGATATGAGGCTCTAGAAAACAATATCAGGTTTGGACACTGTTATCCACATACACATTCTTCTCTGTTAAGGACTGTGTTGAATTATATGCTAGTATGTGCATTTTACCTATATTTCCTTCTGATTTTTGAGAGGATATTCTCCTCTGTCATGTATTCTTATTTTTGGACTATATTGTATGAATTTATTTCATCATAATATATTGTGGTTTTGATATTGTTTTATGGAACCTTGTTCCTAGATTGTTGATAGTCCCACACCACAAATGCCCCTCTGAACTTTTACTGTGATAGCTGATCCCTCTCCTGCTGCAAAAGCTCTTTCCTCACTTTTGGGAGGGAGAGAGAGCAGCAGAGGGAACAAAAAGAGCTCTTCTGTTCTTCTCTAAAGGGTTTTGATGTGGGGCAGAGCTTCAGAGACCACCACTGTTTTCTTTTCCCCATCTGACTGCTGATTGTAAGCTGAGCTATATATTTTTTAAAAATTCTTGCTATTGTTAGTGGAGTAAACAAAGAGCCAGGAACTTTGGCAGCAGTGGCAGGTGGGGAAGAGAGCAACTGATGATTAGGATTCTGGGGTTGCTAACAGTTTATTTAAATTTAATTTATTTTTTATTTTAAAGCATTTTTTTTAGCCGCCCCCTCATGCCTACGGCATTTCGGGGCAGCTCACAACAATACAACAACAAAAATTTTAAAAGCCATCAACAAAGAAATTAAAAACAATCCCCCCCTCACACACACATCCCCAATATGTGTTTGGAGCACATAAAACGGCACTGGGCAAAATTATAAATAAAACTTGCTCTAAGAGTCAATTCCCTTTGATCTTTCCTTGGACTCTGTTCCTAAACTATAAGCTCATCCTGCACAGGCAACAAAGTTTTTGGCCCTCAAGTAGGATACTTACAGGAATATAGGTAGCAGCCACAATCTGTTTACCTGTGTAGACAAGCTAGCTTCAGACAACCCCGGCTTTGAAGTGCTTACAGTCTATGACAGATAGCAAAAAAAAAAAAAAGGAAGGAAGGAAGGAAGGGAGGGGATATTTCTATTTTGGTGTTCTGGCTGATCTTCAGAACTCTGGGGAGTGATCTCCGGCATGACCACTAGGAGGCAGCACTCAAATTCTTCCTAGTGCACACGCCCAAGGGACTTGCGCCCCCTGGACTTCAGTTGGATCTATCCCTCCGACGGCGGAGGCGCACTCTGTGTGCAGCTCACAAAGATAGGATTGATAAGTTATATTTTTAGTTAGTTCTGTAGTTATTGGTTTAGTGTTAGTTTAATTAGTTTAGTACTGTTTAAAATTGTTCTGAAAGTTATTTGCTAAGTGTTGCTTTTAATAGCTTGGTTCTGTTTACAATTGTTCCTTAGTTTACTGTTCGTCTTAGTCGTATAGTTCTTAGTATATAAGTATTAGGTGTTGGTTTGTCAGGAGACACAAGTGTGTACTTAAGGAGTTAAAAGAGAGGGAGATTGAGAAGCAGTACAAGGCCGCTGTTGACTAACGCCCACTGCGTTAAACCCCTTTTTTCTATTCAGCCTCCTGGTTTCTATAGAAGAGCCATTAGCTGCTACTTAACTAATAAAACTGTGCCCTTGTAGAGATAAGATCCGGGGAGTGAAAGAGCAGCATGGAGGCTGCAGTTACAGCCTAATGGCCCTTCAGAACCCTTTTCAAAGCATGCAGCTTCAGGGCCAAAGCAATCAGCGCAAGAAGCCTATTCCAACTGCCTCGGCAAGGGTAGTTTGGGGCTTGATGGACTAAGTAAATTAAAAATTGCCTAACAAAAGGCCTCGATAAGAGGAGCATGTGGCTCTAGAGTCAGCACAAGGCTCTTCAGAGAATCAGAACTCTGTGGACAGTGAGAGCCAGCAGATGTCTTCCTCCCCTGGAAAAGCTCCAAATGGAGGCAGTCACAAAAATTATAGTCTCCCTAGACAGAATAGAAGGCAGACAAATAATATCAAAGCATCTTCCATCAAAGGGTGCAAAAGGGGCACAGCTTCCTATAAAAGGAAGATCTAAAATGGCAGGAAAGGGTAAGGCCTATTCAAAGCCACCCTGTAAAGCAAAGAAGGCTAAAAAAAAAAAAAAAAAAAAAAAAGACTGAGATAACATTGAAGCAGTTGTTTGGCACATCATCAGAGGATGAAGATGATGTAATTGATTTAGAAAAACTCTCCTCTGATGAGGGAGAGACTTCAGACACTGGTGTTGAGGCTGAGGAGTTTGAGTCAACAGTTCCTGATGGCTTGACACTGATAACACCACATATGAAAGAGGATTTATTGCTTGATGCTGTGAACAGTTCAGAGACTCAAAATGACACTTCTATTGATCAAGGCAGACAGCTGCCTTCAACAATTGTTTTAAAACTTTACAGCAAAGCTGTAAAAGCATTGAATTGGAGACAAAAATTAATTTTTTTCTAACAGGAAGTTTCTTCTGATGAGTCTGACAGGGAAACAAAAATTGGTCACCTACCTCGGTGATTTTGTTTCTATTCTGTCGTACTGTCAGTGCACCGCACGGGTAGCTCTGCGCATGGCCGACAGGAAGTAGAATAAGAATTTCTTAATGCGCATGTGGAGCTGCCCTCCTCCTTCAGTCCACAACCAAGCCGAGGATAGTTTCCACTTGTCTGCAAAATTCTCATGTACAACTCATTAGTGAGGACCACCCCATCCTGGGGATCTTGAAGATATGTGCTGTAATCCCATTCCTTAAAACTCACGCTTAACGAGTAACAGATCCTAAGATATATACTTGTAATTAACCCTTAACTAAGACTTAAGCCAGTAACTGCAACTAACTGGGTATCCCTAAATGCCTCTCAATCTAGATTGGTGCTGTTTGACAGGGAGGGCCGAGAGGGATCTAAACAAATCTAACTTATAATGTTTGATGAACGTATGCGGGGAGGACCACGTTGCTGCCCTGCATATGTCGTCATAGGAGGCCCTGGCCTTAACGGCATAAGAAGTGGCAGCGCCTCTAACCAAATGTGCCCAAATCTGCAGAGGGGGAACCTTATTCTTTGCTTTATAGGCCTCAATTATACATTGTTTGACCCATTTGGAAATTAGAACCTTCGAGGCCTTCTTGCCACCGTAACTCAGTCTAATGTTAATAAATAAGGCCGAGGTAGATTTGATTCCTTGGGTCCTTCTAATGTAGATCCTAAGCGCCTGTTTCACATCTAAAGTGTGCCATACTTTTTCTTTAGGGTGAGAAAGCTTGGGGCAGAAGGAAGGCAAGACTAGTTCCTGAGTCCTATGAAAAGTAGAGTTCACCTTAGGAATGAAGGCCTCATCTACTTTAAGGGTGACTGACTGCTGGAGCAGTAATTGTCCTCCATAGACAACGCTCCCAGTTCAGACACCCTTCCAAGCCGATGTAACCGCCACCAAAAACACGACCTTAAGGGTCAACATGTATAAGGATACATGCCGGAGCGGTTCAAAGGGGGCTCTGGTGAGGGCATCTAAGACCAAACTAAGGCTCCATGACAGGCACCTGTGGGGGACAGATGTTATGGGCCACTCGTAGGAATTGTCTAATATGCCTATGCGAAAGAATTTTTCTATGAGAGATCGACTAAGACTGACGCAATGGCTGCCGACTGACGAGCCAGTGTGTTCCATCTCAACCCTTTTTCCAATCCTTCCTGGAGAAATTGCAGGATTATGCGTACCCCTGCCTGGGAGGGGTCTAACCCTCTGTTATCTGTCCAACGAGCAAAGGTCTTCCAGCTAGAGCTGTAGGCTTTCCTGGTGGCTGGGCGCCTAGCCTGTTGTAAGGTGCTCAGTACTGCCTCAGAGTAGCCCTGTGCCCTCAATGCTGTGTGCTCAAGTGCCATGCCATCAGTCTCAATATGGCGATGTTGCTGCACAGCAGTGGACCCTGTGTTAATAAGTCCGGTCTCAGTGGGAGCTGTATCGGTCGACCTCAGCTCAGCTCCACTAGATCAGAGAACCATGGTCTCCTCGGCAACCAGGGAACCACCAGAATCACTTGGGCCTGTTCTCTGATGATTTTGACTATGGTTCTGGATATCAACGGGATCGGTGGAAATGCATAAAGTAGTCCTGGCCATCGTTGGTTGAGAGTGTCTACCGCCTCTGCCGTTCCTTCTGCCATTTTCGACACATATCTCTGTGCTTGCCTAGTGTGCTTGTTCACAAATAGATCCATTACCAGTTAACCAAAACGTACTGTCAGGCCCTGGAAGACCTCCGGGTGTAGCTGCCATTCGTGAGGGTCCAGTGTTTGACGACTCAACCAATCTGCTTGAACGTTCCCCGTTCTTTTTATATGTAGCGCTTTCATTGACTTCAGATTGCGTTGTGCCCACGAAAACAGTCTCATCGCTTCTTGTTGGAGCACCGGAGCTCTGGATCCCCCCTGGTGGTTGATGTAAGCCTTCACGGCTATGTTGTCTGTGTATACCAAGATGTGTGTTCCCCCTATGCTGGGGGCTAACTGCTGCAGGGTCAGGCGGATCGCCCTGAGTTCGAGGACATTGATATTCTGAGGGCAGTCCATGGGGGACCATAGACCCTGCACTGACGAGGACCCCATCTGGGCTCCCCACCCCATCAGACTGGCGTCCGTCGTGATGATTATACAACTTGGTTCCGACAGAGGGACGCCGGTGTCAAATATCTCTACTCCTAACCACCAGGACATTGATCTTTGGAACGCTTTTGGTATTTAGAACCCATGGATTGAGTCCTCTCGTGAGCTCTGCTTGCATAGGTCTCAGCAGCTGTTGCAAGGGGCGAAGATGAAAATGTGTCCATTGAACTTGTCTGGTGCAGGAGACCAGTAATCAGAGAAGTTGTGCTAGGTATTTTAGTCTTGCACAGGATTGGTGTTTCAGTTGGGTTATCATTGACCTGGTGTGTTGCTGTCTGGCTAGTGGTATGTATGCGGTGCCTGAGGAAGTATCGATCAGTACACCCAGGTGTTCTAGCATGCGTGTAGGTACTAGATGGCTCTTCTCTTTGTTGACCAAAAAGCCATGGTCCCCGAGGCAGTTTATTGTTTTGTTCACATCTGCTAGGGTCTTTTCCCTCGAGTGGGTCTGGACGAGTAGGTCGTCCAGGTAAGGGCAGACGTGGACTCCTTCCTTCCTTAGGTTCGCTATCAAGGGGATCACGACCTTGGTAAACGTTCTCGGGGCTGACGATAGGCTGAACGGAAGGGCCCTGAACTGGTAGTGATCTCCCTGGTAGCAAAAACGTAGCCACTGGGGGTGAGGATCCCATATGGGAATATGCAGATACGCGTCCCTGAGGTCCAGAGACGCTAATCGGTCCCCATTCCTGATGGTTTGGCAAACTGATGACACCATTTCCATCTTGAAGTGCTGATATCGTACCTTCTTGTTCAGGGATTTCAGGTCCAGTACCGCTCTCCAGACCCCCGACTTTTTGGGTACTAAGAAGAGGATGGAATACAGGCCAAGTCCCCGCTGGTTCAGGGGCACCAGCTCTATTGCTCTGATTGCCCAGAGCCTCCGTATTTCTTGCCGCATTGCCAGGTGTTTGGGGGGTTTGCTTACCTTGGGGAGGCAATGAAACCATGCCTGGGGGTGCCTTTTAGTTTGATGCTGTACCCCTGGCTTATGCAGTCCAGAACCCAGGCGTCTGAGACTGACTCTGCCCAGAAGGCTGAAAAACTTTGAAGCCTGCTCCCCACTCCCAGTGCTCCCGGATAGTCATGCCTCAATCTCGCTCTGTGACTGAGGGAAACCCCTTGAGCATTGTTTGTCCTGCCTGGTTCCCTGACCTCTAGATCCCCTGCGTAGGCTGAATCGATTGGCTGTTCGAACCTATATTGCCCTTGTCTTCGAAAAATACCATACCCTGAGCTATAGCCTCCCGTTTTTATAGTAAGGGGCACGAAAGGGGTTCTTTTTTGCCGCCATCTGTTGCAGGCTCCTCTGTTTTGTTTTGTCATTGGCGTCTGCCAGGACAGTATCCAAACGAACACCAAATAGCTTAAACCCTTTATAGGGAGTGGCTGAGAGTAGGTTCTTGGCAGTAGGATCCCCCTGCCAGGTCCTGAGCCAAAGTTTGTGCCTTGCCGCTACTGCAGTTGCTACCGCCCTCGCAGCCCATGACATGGCGTCCATAGTGGCATCTGCAAGAAAAGCCGTGGCCAAATTAATGCGAGTGGAGAGCACCCGGGCCCTTTTATTGGAGACGTTTGGGCCTTGGGCTTCCTGGGTCCATGCTAATAGAGCTCTAGCAACATAGGAGGAAATCACGTTGATGCTCATAGCTGTGGAGGAATAATCGAGACCCCTTCGTAGGGCAGTTTCTATCCCCTTGTCTGTAGAGTCTTTGGGGTAACAGTCGCCCTCTGTGGGAAAGACGGTTTGCTTTGCCACTGATACCGCTGCTGCATCCACCTTTGGATTTTTTAGCAGGGGTTCCTTCTTTCTGGAGATGGAATATAGAGTAGTTTGAGTTTTATTCATTCTCTTAGTTTTATCCAGCTTCTTCCATTCCTCTAGTATTAATTTCTCAAAGGCTTTATCTAACGGGGCCCCCGTGTCCCTACTATGGACAGAGGGAATGTAGTCTCGATCATCCTCCTTCTGGGAGGATGCCGAGGCCTCTTTTGGTGTTCTCTCTACAAGCTGCAGTGTTTTGATCACTTGGGCCATGAACTCATCCCTGCATGGGAGGGGGAACGGTCTCTCTTTATCTCTGGGGTCCTGGAACTCGACTGAGCCCTGGTCCTCCAGATCCTCCCACTCCTGATCTAAGTCACAGCCGGATTCAAAGCCCAGGTCCATCCAGTTCTGTTCCCTGGGCCTTTTTGCCTGTAGTTCTCCCTCGCTCTCCTCAACAGAGTGGTCAGATCTGAGGAGCCTGGGGATAGAGCCCCCTGGTGGCCGCTTGCCCCTCTATGTTGACTTGCATGGCTCCCTTGTTCTAGTTTTTCCTGCCTCTTTCGGGGGTCGAGAGGAGGGGGAGGGGTTGTCAGGGCCCCTGCCCTGTAACTCCCACAAGCGGTCCAAGGACTTTGGGATTTTTTCCATGGATGCCGCCAGAGCCGGGATATCCATGGGTGAGCCCCCCTGTATAGGTGCAGTCTGGGGTGCATCAGCATTGGCCGCCCCTTCCATCTCCTCTAACCCAGAGTCAGCGAGGGGGTGGGGGGGAGGAGAGCTAGGGTCTGCCACTTGTAGGCTAGCGCCCTGCTGGGCCTACTCACTGCGCGGCACCACGGCTGGGTCAGGACTCTGGTGCTGTGCACAGTTGCTACGTGTGAAAAAAAAGAGGGGGGGGAGGGGAAAGCCACTTCCGCCGACCCCTGTAATCAGGTTCCCGGGTGCTTTGTGCGGCAACCTGTGGCAGCAGTTCTCCGATCTGGTGTCGTTGGGGGGGTGGGGTGTTTCGCCTTAGCCTTCCACTGTTTCTTGGCTCTCGGGTGCTCTGTGCGGCAGCCTGCTGCAGGACCGGATCGCCGCACCGGCAATCTCACCACCCTTCCCTGTTTGTGCTGCTGCCCTATGCACCGGACCGGGCGCGCACTCTTTTCTCTTCTCTCTCTTTTTTTTTTTAAGTTCGGGAGAGCCGTAGCTCACCTCCCGACGGCCGAAGGCAGAAGTTTTGACTGAAGGAGGAGGGCAGCTCCACATGCACATGCAGAAATTCTTCTTCTGCTTCCTGTCAGCCATGCGCAGAGCTACCCGTGCGGAGCACTGACAGGAGACACAAGGAGAATACATGCCTAAGAACCCAAATAAGAGTAAATATTTACTACTAGATTCAACTTTTGAACAAATAATAAAAACAGAATAGAAACAGCCTGGTAAGGCACATCGTTTATCAAAGACACAGGAAATGTTGCATCAATTCACAGAGTCTAAGTCAATACATACCAAAACACCAAAAATAGATGCTCCAATGGCATCTTTAGCAAGAAGATGTGTTATCCCACTAGAAGGAGAGGTTTTCCCGAGGACATCACTGACAGGGGCATAGATGCCAGTTTGTGCAAAACATATGAGGCTTTGTCTGAAGTATTAAGAACGTTAACAGCTTCTTCATATTGTGCTCGATCCATTTTAAAAATGTATACATATGGGAAGGATCCAGGAGGGAGCGAGCAAAATAAGAGACAATATCCTTTTGTCAGCAGCTTTTTTGTCCGATGCAGCAATGGATGCTTCTGTATGGGCAACTTGAGGGATGGCTGCTAATGTTGTGGCACGCAGAAAATTATGACTGCGTTCTTGAAAGGCAGATGGACATGCAAAAAATATGCTGGCAAATGCCCCTTCCTTATCAAGGGGGAAGATTATTTGGAATAGCACTAGATAAAGTTTTGGCGGATGCCTCCAGTAAAGAAAGAGAGAATTCTTTACAACAGATAAACTCAGCTAAAAGGTTTTTTCATTCCTATAGAAGTCACAATGCCTACCCACAGGCATTTTTAATGTCAGAAGAAACTTTGGTGGTTCAGGAAAAGGAGGACGTTGGTCCAAATCAGCAAGAGGTTATGTTTTCAACGGAGGTAGACAGCGGTTCAATGTTCTGTAACACAGTGCCCTAACATTACAGTGTTTAGACATACTGTCAACAGTGTTCACCCCAAACCCTGATTAAACTGTTAAACTGGCAGTATTTACTTCCAGCGTTTGGGGTGAACACTGTGTTGACGGTATGTCTACACTGTAACGGTAGGGCACTGTGTTACAGAACACTGAACAGTGTTAGGTCTAAAGACACTCACAAAGAGGAGAGTAAAATAAACAAAATGCATGACTCTGGGCAGTTAGCCCTGGCTCAGGTTCTACCAGGACTGCCGGTTGGAGGAAGACTTCTCTGCTATGGACTCGTTTGGGAGGAGACTACTTCTGACAAGTGGCTCCTGGAAACTGTACAAAAAGATTATTCCATAGAGTTAAAACGACATCCAAAGGAATTTTATTTGAATTCCCGTCTCATCAAATTTAGACAAGTGCCTGGCATTTACAGAAGAAATACAAAGGCTAGAGAACATAGCAGCCATAGAAAGAGTTCCAAAGGAGCAAGTTGGCCATGGTTTATATTCTCTCTTTTTCTTGGTAAAAAAGAAAGGGGTCTTGGAGAGCGGTGTTAGACCTTAAGAGATTGAACAAATCAATGCAGATAAAAAAAGTTCAAAATGGAAACACAACAATTTGTTCAATGATCTCACAGGAAGGCTGGTTAGCATCTCTCAATTTGAGAGATGCTTATCTTCATGTTGCCATCCGACCACATCTCAGGAAATTGCTTCGTTTTTCGATTCAGGATCAAAATTGGCAGTACACTGCCCTGTCTTTTGGTCTGGGCTCATCTCCAAAGACATTCACGAAAGTTCTAGTGCCATTAATAGCAAATTTGAGACAAAGGGATGTAAGAGTAAACCCGTACCTAGACATCTTGGTGAGAGCTCAGAGCAAGGAAAAAGCCTTAGAGGATTTGAGAACAACCATGAATTATCTAGAGAAGCATGGATTTATAACAAGGAGAAAAGTCATCTGACTCTCACACAAGAGTTGGAGCATTTAGGAGTGACAATCAACACAAAAATGGGCAAGATTTACATTTCCCAAAGGAGACAAAAGGAAAATCATGGAGTTAGTAAAGCAAGTATTGCACAAGAGGAATGTTCCCCTTCAGAAGCTAGCATCTCTCCAGGGGTTGTTTCCTGCATACAGCATCTTCAATGGGCAAGACTTCATCTGCACCCACTTCAGTTATTCCTCAGGCCATGGCAACAGCACATAACGGAGAACAGACCAGTATCTCTGACGATCAGTGAAGAGGTCAGTGTTGTTAATATGGTGGCTGCATCCCCAAAGATTTCACGAAGGGTGGCCTTTACAAGAACCAGAGAGAGTTTGTGTAACGATGGATGCCAGTCTATTCTGCTAGGATGTACATATGGATCAAGAGTGCATTTAAGATCAATGGTCAAACATGGAAAGAAGACATTCAATAAACTGGATGGAACTCAGGGCAATTCATCTGGCTCTGAGGGGTTTCAGCTGCTTGATCAGGGACAAGCATGTGAGAATATTCACAGACAACAGCATTAGCATACATAAAAATCCAAGGAGGTACACAATCACTATTCCTACATTGGGAAGCCATGAAGATTCTGCATTGGGCAGAGAAAAATATATCTTCAATCATAGCCCATCATATAAAAGGGGAGAACAGCGAGTTAGCAGATTATCTGAGTCGCAATCAGTAGATCCCAGAGAGTGGTCTCTCCAATCCAGATGTTTCCAGCAAATAGTCCATCATTATGGAGCTCCCAAAATGGACTTATTTGTGTCGATCAAGAATACAAAAGTGGCCAAGTTCATGGCCAGGAATTTTCACCCGGAAGCAGTGGCTTGCAACGTTTAAATTCAACCATGGCCAGAGGGTCGTCTTTATGCATTTCCTCCGTTCCTGTTGCTCAGAAGAGTTGTAGTCAAATGCCGCAAGGAGAAAGCCAAATTACTGTTAGTGGCACCATGCTGGCTGCGAAGGCCCTGGTTTGTGGACTTGATAGCTCTGCAGGACAGAACACCAATGCTTCTGTATCTACGGGAGGATCTGCTACAGCAGGGTCCGGTTACGTATCCAAGACCAGAGTTCTTAAAACCGACTGGAGCCTGACTGCTCAGCACTAAGAAAAATGGGATACTCTGAGCAGGTGATGAATACTTTACTCTCGGGCAAGAAACCATCAACTAAACGAATTTATCGAAGTACATGGAGAATTTTCCTGTCTTGATGTTAGGAGTAATAGTTTGGATTCTAGGAAAGTAAAAATAAACCATATTCTTCAATTTTTGCAAGAAGGGCTTGAAAAGGGTTAAAGGCATAGAACTCTCTCCAGACAAGTAGCAGCATTGAATAGTACATATGGTATGATCAAAAAGCTGCGTATTTCAGAACATCCATATGTGGAAAGGTTTTTGAGAACAGCTTGTTTCCTGGCATCCCCTGTGATACACAGGTATCCCAGTTGGAATTTGAATACTGTATTAAGAGCCTTGGTAGGGCCCCCATTTGAGCCACTAACAGAGGTTTTGCCGCCTCTTCTCCACCTTTGAGTTCCTTCTCAAGCCCCCCGCACCCCTCCTTGCTCAGGATCTCGCGTCATTCTTCACCTCAAAGATTTACAAGATCCGCCACGATATTGCTTCCCACCCTTCTCCTCTCCCCGCTCCCTCTCCTCCTTCCCTCCCGCCTCCCTCGAGGAAATCTCCCTGCTCTCTTCTTCCACCCCCTCCACCTGCCCTCTCAACCCAATCCCCTCCCGCCTCCTCACCTCCATTGGTCCCACTGTTCCCCCCCTCCCTACATGTCATTAATCTCTCCCTCTCCACTGGCTCCTTCCCCTCCGCTTTCAAGCATGCCACTCTCTCCCATCCTCAAAAAGTCCACCCTCAACCCCTTTGACCCCTCTAGTTATCTGGTCTCCCTCCTACCCTTCGCCTCTAAGCTTCTGGAACGTGTTGTCTACTCCCGCTGTCTGGAACTCCTCTCTGCCAACTCCTCCCTGGACCCTCTCCAATCTGGCTTCTGCCCCCTTCACTCCATTGAAACTGCCCTTGCCAAGATCACCAATGATCTACTTGTCGCTAAATCTAAGCGCCTCTATTCCATTCTTGTCCTCCTTGACCTCTCCACTGCCTTTGACACTGTCAACCACTCACTCCTACTGGACTCTCTTCCCTCCCTGGGTTTCTGCAGCTGTTCTTGACTGGTTTTCCTCCTACCTCTCTGACCGCTCCTTCAATGTGTCTCTTCCCAATTCCACTTCTCTCCCCCTCTCGGTAGGGGTTCCCCAAGGCTCTGTCCTGGGCCCTTCTCTTCGCTATCTACACCCTGTCCCTCGGCAAACTCATTGCCTCCCACGGCTTCCAATATCACCTTTACGCCGACGACACTCAACTCTCTCTCTCCACCCCCTTTCCCCTTCTGTCCAAGCTCGCCTCATCAACTGTCTCTCTGATATCTCCGCCTGGATGTCCCAACGCCAGCTCAAGCTCAACATGGCTAAGACATGGCTCTTTCCTCCCTTCCCTTCCTCCCCCTCTTCTCTATCCATCCTTATTGATGGTGTCACCATCTGTCCTGTTCCCCAAGCCCATAGCCTGGGCTTCATCTTCGATACTCACCTCTCCTTTAAACCTTACATCGACCCTGTTGCCAAGTCCTGTCGCTTTGTCCTCTATAATATTGCTTGGATTCGCCCCTTTCTCTCTGTCTCCTCAGCCAAAACCCTTGTTCATGCTATGGTCATCTCCCGCCTTGACTACTGCAACCTCCTCCTTGCTGGCCTCCCCCACTCTCATCTGTCCCCCCTTACCTCCATCCAAAACTCTGCTGCTAGGGTCATCCACTCGGCCCGTCGTTTCGACCAATTGCAGCCTCTCCTCTCCTCACTTCACTGGCTCCCCCTCCCCCAACACACCGTTCACAAACTCCTGGTATTTACTTACAAAGCCCTTCACAGCTTGGCTCCCCCTTACCTCTCAGCCCTTATCTCCTTACATACTCCTGCACGCACTCTCCGCTCCTCCTCTGCCCCCTCCCTTGCTCTTCCCTGCTTCCCTAACCGCCTTCGTCCCTTCTCCCTTGCTGCCCCCCATGCCTGGAACTCTCTCCCTGCTCACATCCGCCTTGCCCCCTCCCTCTGCTCCTTTCAAATGCCTCCTCAAAACCCACCTCTTCTTCGCCGCCTTTCCTGATGCTTGCTAGAACTTTCCTCTCAACATTTACTGTCTGCCCTCCCCCTGACTCCTCCCTAACTGCAACCAAGCCAAGCACGTGCACCTGAGACTTCTCATCCGCTTGAATGTTTTATCCCTTATCCCTCTCTATGTCCCCCGCTCCGAGTCTTTTAGATTTTAAGCCATAGGCAGGGACCGCGTCCATCTCATTGTTCTGTAAAGCGCTAGGTACACCGCTGGTGCTATACAAGTGCTTATAATAATAATAATTATTATTATCTTATTATAAAAGTGACTTTGCTGGTGGCAGTAACATCAGCTAGACGAGTTTCAGAATTGGGGGCTTTGTTTATTGATCCAACGTGGTAATGTTCAAGAAGGATTTAGTAGTACTAAGGCTGGATCCAGCTTTTATTCCTAAAAGGAATAGGTTTTCATAGGTCACAAGAAATATATCTTCTGTCTTTTGTCCAAATCCACAACATACCAGTGGCATAAATTACATGTCTGTAGGACACTAAAAGTATATTTAGAGAGAACTAAGAGTTTCAGGTGAACTTCAGCACTTTTTGTGCGTTATAATTTGAGGAACAAGGGAAAAAAGGCATCTAAGCAACTTATTGCTAAGTGGATCACTTTGTGTATAAAGGAAGCTTACAAGGCCATGGGGCTGTCGCCTCCTGCTGGAATTATGGCTCATTCCACAAGGGGTGCTGCCACAATCTCTGGGGGTAGTGCTTTGGGATACCCCAGACTTCTGAAGGTCTGGCCAGGACACGACAATAGAAGGAGCAATTGAGTCACTTACCTTTGCGAATTGCTCTTCTATTCATGTTGTCCTGGCCAGGCGTTCAGTCTGCCCAGGGGGAAAAAAAAACAAAAAAAACCACCAGAATATTTATTTAACTTTCTGTGTTACCATAGTTGTTAGTAGTGGTTAGAGTTAGTTTTAAGTACTTTAGCTTTGGAACCAACTCAAGTCCAGGGGGTGAGAGTCCCTTGGGCATGCGCGCTAGGAAGAATTTGAGTGCTGCCTCCTAGTGGTTATGCTAGAGATGGCGTCCCAGAGTTTTGAACGCCTGGTCAGGACATCAATAGAAAAGCAATTCACAAAGATAAGTGACTCAACTGCTCCTTTTCAAAACTATACAGCCTCCATATTATTTATTATTTATATAGCACCAGCAGTGTACCTGGCACTGTACAATCAGTAGCTATAGAGAGGTCCTACCCCAAGGGGCTTACAATCTAAGAGAGACAAGGAAGGGGGGAGACAAGAGAGAGGTGAACATCAGGAGAGACAGGGATACATTCATGAGGTTAGGTTGCAGGTGTACGTGCTTAACTTAGTTACAGAGAAAAGATTCTGAGTGAGGGAGGGAAAAGGATGCAATTCCACTCATGCCAAGGCAGGGAAAGTCTGACGGAAGAGGAAGTTTTCAAGAGGGATTTGAAAGTTGGGAGGCAGGGAGGAAGCAGAACAAATGTATCCAGGGAGTTTCAGACATGAGAGGCAGCAAGAGGGAAGGGGCAAAGACGTTTAGAGGAGCAGGGGAGTTGCAAGCAGGCAAGGGTGGGGGTAGAGGAAGAGTGAATCTCTTGGGCAGGAATGCAATGGGATATAAGAGCGAAGAGATATGGGAGAGAAGGCCATGAAAAGCCTCGAAGGTAAAAAGTATGAGCTTGTGCTGAATGCATTTCCATAATGGGACAAGCGTAGGGCAGAGAGGAGGGGCTGAATGTGGTCAAAGCGACGGGCAAGGTGGATGACTTTGGCAGCAGAGCACTGAATGGAGATGAGGGGAGTGAGATCAGAGATGGGGAGACCAGTAAGGAGGAGGTTATAGTGGTCAAGGTGAGAGATGACTAGGGTTTTTGCAGTGGCAACAGTAAGGCAGGACTGGATTTTAGCAATATTATACAGAACAAAGCAGCAACATTTGGCAACAGCCTGGATCGAAGGCATAAAGGAGAGGAAGGAGTCAAAGATGAATCCCAGGCTACGTGTCTGAGGGACAGGCTGGATGGTGACACCCTCAATGGAAATGGAGGTAGGTAGGAGGGGAATGTTTTTTTTTGGGGGGGGGGGGGGGAAGATGAAGAGTTCAGTTTGGGCAATATTAAGCTTGAGTTGGTGGCGAGACATCCAGGCAGAGATGTCAGAGAGTCAGTGATACGAGACTGGATGGAGGAGGAGAGCGCAGGAGAGAGAGAGGTGCATGTCATCAGCATACAGGTGGTGCTGGAAGCCATGAGATTCAATGAGTTTACCTAAAGTGAATATAAAGGGAGAAGAGGAACCCAGCACACAGTCCTTGGGAACTCCCACAGAGAGGGGAAGTGATGTAGAGGAGGTACCAGCAAGAGAAACACTGAAGGAGTGGTTTGAGATATAAAGAGAACCAGTCAAGAACAGAGTCCCAGAAACCAAGGGGGCATAGCGAATCCAGGAGGCAACTATGGTCAACAGTGTCAAAGGCGGTAGAGAGATCGAGGGGGACAAGTACGGAATAGGGCCTCAGACTTAGCTAAGAGAAAATCATTGGTGATTTTGGCAAGGGCAGTCTGTCAAGTGGAGAGGGCGAAAATATACATATACACTGAGTTCAAATATATAGTCCATTACACATTACTCTAAGTCACAAATATATCAGCTGTAGCACACTGCCACCAACCTATCACCCAGCATAAAATTCCTAAAGTTGCATACCGCAAGGCAGGGATGGGGAAACCCCCGGCCCGCAGGCCACTTCCGGCCCACAGGGCTATTTTCTCTGGCACACCAGCTTCCGAGCCTATTTCCATTGTGTGTGTGGCCCATTGCTCGGCTCGCTGTGGCCCAAGTGGAGCTTAGACTCACCCCAGCTGTGAGAAGCATGTCCCTTCCGGCAGCAGGAGCTGGGGCCAATGAGCAGCGTGCAGCCCTCACAACATTATCAGACTGCATGGCTGCAGAAGTATGAGCCTCCAGCACTGGGCTGATGAGAATCCTTCTCCCAAGTGACATCACCATGCTGCTCCTTTCAATGGACGGGCCCCAGCACCAGCCCAATGAGCTTTCTGCTGTTTCTTGCTGCTCCTCCTTTCAACGGACCATAATTCTTTCAACATGGTAAGTTGTTTTACCATGGGGGATGCGGGAGGAATTCAGACAGGGCGAAGGGCTTTGTCAGTGGGTTTCTTGTTTCTCTGCAGGGAGGGCGGCGGGGGTGGTGGTGGTGGTATTAAACCCCTTCGCCCTCCCAACAGACAAACAGGAAACCTGATGACAAAGCCCTTGGCCACTTTCTCCGTAGGTTTCCTGTTTTTAATTAATGCTAATTATAGCAGCCTTATTTAACTAATTAAATCCGCTAATTAGTCTGAACATTGATTGACAGTTGACGTGCGGCCCTTGAAGTATTCACTGCCTGACAACGTGGCTCCCAAGCCAAAAAAAGGTTCCCTGCTGTAAGGAATGATTAGAAAACAGAAGAGCAATGACCTTATGGATTTGTTTCTGTAGGCAAGAGGAAAGTGGCAGCATGGAAGAGAGGACCAACTGTGGGAGGAGCAACGACATGGGCAATCATCTAGTCTGACTACCAGCCCAATAGACCAGAGAAATCCACCCAGAAATTCCTACACTGAACCCAAATAATTCCTTCATCAAGCACAAATGAGAGGTATGACAAATGGATACGTGGGGACAGCATGGTACTGGGAGGCCAGAGAGATGGCAGTGGGAAAGATGGAAGCTGATGAGGATTGGGAGGTGTTTAGTTGGAGGTGTTTAGTTGCAGGGACAGAGTGCAGGAAGTGGATGTAGGGGATACTGTCATTTGTCAGCTAAGGTTGCTGTTTAACGAGATGGAGTTTGTTTAGTTGTAACTGATGGAAGCGGGAGTTTTACAAGATTATATTTGTATTTGGGGTTTATTTAGTTATATTGATGGGAGGCAAGAAGGATTTTGGGGCAGTCATGGCTCCCCTGACATGGAAGTGTACGTGGGTCCCCTAGAGAGGATGGGATGTGGAGAATTGGTGACGTATTTGTAGTAAAACAAATATAAATTTTTTATTTGTAAGCTGCCCTAAAAGTTTGGGCTAGGACGGGACATAGGTTTCAGCACAGCATGATTATGAAACACAAGGCAAGGAAGAAACAGGAGCCAAGACAGGGAAGGTTACCTTGGCATCATGCAGTGCCATCAAGCTTCTCCAAACCTGTTATTACTCATGCCACAGAGCTCTCCTACATCACTGTGACAGGAAGCAAAGTAGATATGAATATGCCAGAGGCAGGAGTTCCAGACTGGTTACTGGCCAGCCAGTCCATGTTTCAGGAGGGAGAAGAATCACAAAAGTTGTGTAACATGCACTACAAAAGCAATAGCACAGGCATTTTTTATTAATAACTTACCTAGAAAGAGATACGCTGTCCAACGCTGTCTGAGCTGAAAAGAGGTTGAGGCATGTATTAGCTGGCTACGGTATAAACCATAAGGGATTACAATTTACAAACACACATGTATAATAAATGACCAGTCTGACCTGTTCACCTTGGAAAGCCAGTTGCACTGCAATCCCAAAGAGCAAGTTAGAGTGAAATGAGAGCCCTTTAATATTACTCAATTGACAAACATGAGCTATACATAATATAGTATATTAGATCTAAAAACTCTGGTTTAAGAGAGGAATTAAGGTTCTTGCAAATTTAGCCATACTCCAAAAAGCATGGAAATTGTAAGTTAAGGCTCCCAACCGTGACATGCACACCATGTAAGCAGTGGACATTGTACAGACTTACACATTGTGCTCATTCGCTTACAATTTAGGCTCAATGCAACCACATTTTCCTTGGTCTTTCAGCCCTAGTCCTCTTCTTCCGCAGGTTGGGGGTTACACTGAAGCTGGGACCAGCAAGCACCTCCCTGTCCCAATATTATGTGCTTGATCTCAGTCTTCAGTGTGGCTGCAATTTCTTGTTTGTTTACAGCACCTTTCTCAGGTGTATCTGTACATTGCACAGATGATTAAGGACAAGGAAATATTTACCCTCTTATGTCATGCAATGGGCTATTATACTGTATTGTGGGTGTGGGACAACTGATGGCAATACGGCTGCTTTCAGCCATATTCCCCTGCTTCTGCACTAACTCTCCTTGGACTTGGTAGAGCTGTTGATTTTGGAATGTCCTTTGCTACACATTCTTAGTGTACATCTCTAACAATAATTTCTTCCCTCCCCACACCTCACCAAACATACTGTATGCTGCAACAGCGTAGCAAACCTTCTAGATCTGCATTTCAGCCAGCTACGCCTGCCCTCTTGCTCCACGACTCGTTAAACATGTTAACATCAGGGCCCTTTATACTATCTCAAAATAACTTTGTGGAGGAATACTGCTCAAATATTACCCAACCACAGCACAGCCTCAATCTTACAGACTAGGGACATCACCAAGGCAGGAAACAGTAAGATTCACTTGTTTCTAATCCCAGTATTTAGCAGAGTCTGACCCCGATGATATAATCTGGATGCAAACTGCCAAGAATCCCTGCTGTTCACATTCCTCCTGTTCCCCCACAACCCAAATCAATGCAGCTTCAATGTTGTCATGAACCCGCAGAGGATGAGGACTGGAGCTGAAAGACGAAGGCAAAGTGAGTTTCCCTTTCCGCCCCACCTCTGTTACTTTTTCCCCCACTTGGAAGCAGCCTCCACAATTTCACGAGAAGGTGGGAGAAGGAGAGGAAATTGCTTTCCTCACTGGAACGTTTCCCATGCAGCCTCAATCTTTGTCAGTTATGTGCCTAAAAGAATTCTAGCCAACTCATATAAAATCCCTCAATGCATGCAACTACACATAGTCTCTCTCTTGATTCTAGCCGTTCATCAGGAGCAGGGGAGTGGGAAAAAGCGAGGAAGCCACAGAGAGGAAATGGAAAGTTAGTGAGGGGAGCTGGCTCCTTGCACCCATCATTCTACACTGCTCCCCGTCATTTCAGCTACTCTTGATGTCCTCTCACTCATCATTCCACGCAGCCACTTCCAGTGGTCTTATACCCATCATTCCAGCCACTCCCAGTTGCCTCTTACATGTCATTCCACCCAGCTCCCCATCATTTCAGATGCTCTCCGTGTCCTCATACCCATCATTCCACCCAGCTCCCCCCCACAATTTACAAGTATTTCTGTGGTTTCCTTGTCCTGTCTCCCTTCATAAGTTATTTTTGGGGCAATGAAATAACACAAAAAACTTCAATAGCCCAATTCTAAAGTCCAGAGCAGCTGAAACTGAAAGGACAATAACGCAAGGGTAGTGCAAAGGAGGCAACTTAATGCAACAGAGATACCAGTCCTCCCCTGGTATCTCAGGTCCGTAGTCTGGCGGTGCTCCTGGATCCACAGCTCCGCCTGGATGTACAGGTGGCAGCTATGGCAAAGGGGTCATTCCGCCAGTTACATCTGGTATGTTGGTTTAGGCCATATGTGTCTGACTCGGATCTGGCCACAATCGCCCATGCTTCTATTACCTTAAGACTGGACTACTGTAGCGCACTCTATGTGGGGCTACCCTTAGGGCTGGTTTGGAGACTGCAGCTGGTGCAGAATGTGGAGGCCTGTCTCCTGAAGGGGACGGACTGACGCAAGCACATTACACCAGTGCTTCACTCTCTGCACTGGCTGCAGATAGTCTTCCAGGCCTAATTCAAGGTGTTGGTGTTGACCTTTAAAGCCCTAAATGACCTGGGCCCCACCTACCTGCAGAACCGCTTCACCCTCCGGATCCTGGATTGGCCCCTGTGGTCGGGGTCCCCCGGGTGTCAACCATGAGGAGGGTGTTTTCTGTGGCTGCACCGCAGGTGTGGGACTCCCTCCCGTTGGAGGTCCGCTTGACCACCAACCTCCCCTCTTTCCGTAGATAGGGTAAGACCTGGCTGTTCTGCCGGGCCTTTACTGAGGGAGATGGGGTGAGTGGTGTATGGGTTATTTTAATCTGGGGATTTTAGTTTGTTATGTATTTTAAAATGTTAGCTGCCCCGAGATGCTTATAGCAGGAGGGGGAGGCATATACATTTTAATAAATAAATAAATTCATTATTTATAAATAAATTATTTATTATGCTGCCAATGGGGAAAACAGAGAGAACACTCGAGGCAGATATTTACTCAGCTGTGCAAAGTCTCTGAGTCTATGGTAAGAAAGCACTATTCCAGTAATTAGAGGATCCACTACAAGAAATAGATTCTCAGAGAAACCACAAAGCACACTAAATGGAATTGCATGCAGCCAAACTGCTGATTCTATTTCCCATAACAACAGGACAAGTGCTGTATTTTTGTATCATTTGGAACAAATGGAAGTGCCATACTGGGTCAGACCAATTTTCTGTCAACCCCAGAATCCTGTCTCCAACTGTGAGTGCCCAGTCTTGGTCACTTGGGAGAAGCACCCAACAAGTCATAATGGGGTGATTCATTCCCTGTTGTTCACTCCCAGCTCCCAAGAGTTAGACACACACTTCATGATGTTAGACACTAACTCAAAGTGTCTGGAGAGGAGTCAGGTTCCTGTAGCTTGTGTGGACTTTATATTGACTCTAGACATTCTTTTTTAATCCTTTTTAGGGTACACCTTTTGTGCTTTCGTATCACACAACAGGGGTTCCTTCATGGTGTGGTCCTGGTGTGTTCACCTCTATGGCTGAAACACACTCATGTGAAGCACCATGAAGTGTGAAGACAACCAAGAAGCTCACTGCTCATAACTGGCTTACCTGCTTTTGAGGGAAGTCGCTCATTGACTGCTTTCTCAAACTCAGAAATGCTGACCCTTTTCTTCCTGCTTCTGTGGAATTTAGTCAGAGAGGCATCCTCAGGAACAAGATCGGACAACTGCATTTCCAGGCTGCCAAGACAAACATGCCAAGCCTTTACTACAAGCAGCACTACAGTCTTATCCTCATACTTGCCACAGCTACCCCTGTGCTGTAGCAGCAGCAGAACTCTGTTGCTTTTAAGAAGAGAGTATAGGCTTTATATTTTGAGATCTACTGAAGCTAGACACAGCCAGCCCTAAACACACTGCAGCTGAAGTGGCAGCAGCAACTGCTGGTCTCAACCACAATATAGTGACCTCCCTCCCATCCAATGCCTCAAGTTAGTTGCTAAATTTCAGAAGTCTGGGGTTACAGAAAGCTCCTTAAACGGGTGGTGGGGCTGGCACAGTCTACTATGCACCTTCTCACTGCTCCAGGGAAGCTCCATTGTTTGGTACATTGTGTACCAAGGGCACATCCATATGACAGGCTAAGATTTCACACTTTACCAGAGGTTAGCTGTGGCAAATGGGCATTTTTCCATTTTGTTATAAACTCATGAGCTGTTGTATGTGGAGGGATACATTTTAAGGAGCGCAAGAAGCACACAGTCAAGACATTGGAACTAGTGCTAAAACACAATATTCAAAATTACTTGTTTTTTACAGGGTATATCTTGATATTTGACTCCGTTTTCCGAGTAACCAAGGAATCAACCCGGTACTCAGTCCAGTACTCAGATAAATCCTCAGATGGGCAACATACAGGGCTTTTCCTGGTACTATATGAGGGAACTCGGTACTCACTAAATACTCAATACTTAGTTTTATTTTACTGAGTACGAGTATTCGGCCGAGTTATCGAGGATGAGCCAAACACTCCGAGCCAAACCACAGAAATACTCACAAATAGGTTTTTTTACTATTCGATGCAGCCCTAACTGAAACATTTCCATTTCCCTGGATGATAGAAGGCTGCTACTGAGCATGCTCCATCTGGCTAGTACTAGAACAAAAGTTCCCAAGGGTTGGGACCCCAAGTGGGGTCGTACCATCTGTACTTTAATAATTAAGGTAGACACTTCAGGGTTTGAAAGCATTTTTACCTTTATAACTATCGAACTAAAACTGTAAACTTCCACCATGCTATTCCAGGAGAAGCCAGTTACTTGTGGAAACCCTGGAAACCAACATTAAGCTACTTACTTGCTGGAAACCCTCTCAGATGGGGGCCGGAATACAGTCTTTTCAGGTTCTCGGGTATCAAACGTTTTGACAATCAAAGGTGAAAGTTGTGGCTCTGTCAACAAAACACAACATTATTTTTCCTGAAGAGCTAACCAAGCAAGTTCTAATACCAGTAAAAAGCTTTACATGATTAATAGATGATCCTTTTTAGATAGATAGCCTTCTCTAATTATTTATTTAGATTTGTATCCTGCCCTTTCCTGCAGGTTCAGGACGTCTTACAACATGCAAAAATATAAAAAATAAAAATATTAAATTATAATACCAATTAAAGCCACTCCTACCCCCCATCCCTAAGCCCTATCCTCACCTACTAAGAGCCCAGCTAAATAGCCCATAGCTTGGGATTCCCCAAGCCCGTATCTTGGGCTTCATTTTCAATACTCACCTTTCCTTTAAACCTTACATCGACTCTGTTGTCGAGTCCTGTCGCCTCGCCCTCCACAACACTGTTCGGATTCACCCCTTTCTCTCTGTCTCCTCAGCCAAAACCCTTGTTCACACCATGGTCATCTCTCGCCTTGACTACTGCAACCTCCTCTTTACTGGCCTCCCCCGCTCTCACCTCTCCCCCCTTATCTCCATCCAAAACTCCGCTGCTATGGTCATCCATTCAGCCCGTCGCTTCGACCACATGCAGCCTCTCCTCTCCTCTCTTCACTGGCTCCCCACTCCCGAACACATCCTTCACAAACTCCTGGTATTCACTTATAATGCCTTCACAACCTGGCTCTCCCTTACCTCTCAACCCTAGTCTCCTTACACACTCCTGCACTGCACCTCCCTCGTCTCCCCTGCTCCCCTAACCGCCTTCGCCCCTTCTCCCTTGCTGCCCCCCCATGCCTGGAACTCCCTCCCTGCCCACATCCGCCTTGCCCCCTTCCTCCGTACCTTCAAATCCCTCCTCAAAACCCACCTCTTCCTCACCACCTTTCCCGACGCCTGTTCGAACTTTCCTTTTGATTTTTACCATCTGCCCTCCCCGCAGACTCCTGCCTAACTGCAACCAAGCCAAGCATGTGCACCTGAGACCTCACATCCGCTTTAATGTTATTTATCCCTTGTCTCTCCCTATGTCCCCTCTCCTTGTCTCCTCCCTCCGTGTCTATCAGATGGTAAGCCGTAGGCAGGGACCGCATCATTCTTGTTGTTCTGTAAAGCGCCAGGTACACAGCTGGCACTACACAAATGCTAATAATAATAATTAGGTCTTACATCTTTCAACATACATGCTGAGGCCAGCCTTTTACGGGTGGATCAGAAGTTTATGGCCACAGTGGGCCCATCCCAAATAATACTGAGCCCGACGCATGAGGCATTGGATTTAATGTTTTGTACCAGCCTGGAGATAGGGGTTCCAATTATCGGGGGTGGAGTTATAACACCGTTGTTGTGGTCAGATCATTACCTCCTGAAGGCCCGGATCGCAGCCCTCCTATGCCCTCATTGGGGTGGTGGACTAGTTAAGTTGGTCCACTCCTGGAGACGGATGGATCCGATTGGTTTCCAGACCTTTCCCACCTCTTGGGGGGGCGGGGGGGGGGGGAAGATATACCCAATGGCCTTGACGGGTGCTCCGTTGATGACTTGGTTGCCTTGTGGAATGACATCTTGACCATGGCCATTGACACGGTTGCACCCAGGTGTCCGCTCCCACCACTTCGTCAGCACAGGTCTTCCTGTTATACAGAGGACCCGAGGTAGCTGAAGCGGGAGGGTAGGCGGTTAGAGAGCAGGTGGTACTTGACTTGTGCTGAAGCCAGCCAATTGTGGCATAGATTGTTTTTGAGGGACTATACCGTAGCAGGGATAGAGGTGGAGAAAGTTTTCTCCACCATTATAGCATCTGCAAAGTCTCGTCCAATGGAGCTGTTCCGTGTGGTGAGGGGCCTGGTTAAACCAGTCTGTCTCCACCAGTAAGCAGAGCAATCTAATGCTCGCTGTGAGATTTTTATTAATTACTTTGCAAACAAAATCACTCGTATTCACCATGACTAGGGTGCTGCCATTTCAACTGCAGATTTAGAGTTTGGGGTTATGAAAGCTCAGTCCTGTCCTACTTGTATGGATCAGTTGGGGTGATGAGGGCAACCACTTGTAAATTAGATCCTTGCCTGTCCTGGCTGATGAAAGTCACCTGGGAGACACTGGGTCTGTTGCTGGCTGGGGTTGTCAACACTTCCCCATGAGAGAGGAGGGTGTTGAAGGCCCTTAAAACAGCACCTGCTTAAGGAACCATTCTTTGGACTCTGACTCCCCAGCCAGCTATCAGCCTGTCTCTAATCTTCCCTTTTTAGGGAAGGTTATTGAATGGGTGTCTGCCTGACAGCTCCAGGCTCATCTCAATGCTATTGGAATCCTGGACCCATGTCAGCCAGGTTTTCGTCCTAGGTATGGCATGGAGACGGTGCTTGTGGCGTTGATCTGAGCCTTGAAACGAACAAGGGGAATTCTATCTTGTTGATTTTGTTAGATTTTTCAGCAGCCTTTGATACAGTTGAACATGGGGTGTTGTTGACATGGCTGCGGGACCTGGCGGGGGTGCACAGGACCGCTTGACTGGTTCCGCTCTTTCGTGTTGGGAAGGTCCCAGCAGGTGGTGATGGGCAATTGCTCATCGTCCCTCCGGGACCTCTCCTGTGGTATCCTACAGGGTTCTATTCTATCTTCCCTCCTGTTCAATGTATATCTGAGGCTGTTGCATGAGATCATTCAGAGGTTTGGGGCGAGATGTCATCAATATGCTGATGACACTCATCTTTACCTCTCTTTTTCATCTGACACAGGTCCCGCGGTCTCAGTACTTACTCGATACCTGGCTGCTGTTCGGGACTAGATGAGGATGAGCCAACTAAAGCTGAATCATGACAAGACTGAAGTGATGATGGTTGGCCAATTTTGTGACTTGGAGGGGATTGGGGTACCTTTAGTGATGGTCAATCAGGTATGCAACTGTGTGCTTTTGGATCCCTCGCTGCGCTTGAATGGAATACCAGGTGGCAACAGTGTCCAGGAGCACTTTTCACCACCTCCATCAGCTGAGGAGGCTCTAGCCTTTTCTTTCTGACTCACATCTGGCCACTGTCATACAGGCTTTCATCACCTCAAGGCTAGATTACTACAACGCACACTACGTGGTGATACCTTTAATGACTGTTTGGAAGCTGCAGCTGGTGCAGAATGCGGCGGCTCTGCTCCTTACACTGGTGCTCCAAGTCTGCACTGGCTACCTATAGCTTTCCAGGCACAATTCAAGGTGCTGGTTTTGACCTTTAAAGCCCTCAACAGTCTGGGTCCCATAGATCTGAAAGACCACCTGTCCTACTATGTCTCACTGCAGCCCCCATGATTGGTCAGGAGCGCCCTCTTGTAGTTCCATCTATTAGCCTTGTCCGTGTGACAGGGGTGTGCAGGAGGGCGCTGCCTCACTTTTGTGGAACTCCTTACCCAGGAGGTTTGCTTGAGCCCAAGCATAAGCATCTTCCAGAGATGGTGTCAAACATTTTTATTTGAAAAAAACATTTGACGGGCAGGGATAGGGGTGTGTCAGAATAACATATGGTCACACGTGTAACACGGGCCTACATGTAGACTACAAGTCTGGTAAATATGTAAAGCGAAAGGTTCCACATGTATGTAATGTTACAACGAGAACTGTAAAACCCAAATCACAGCTGTGACACGTCACCAACCTCCAGGAAATGGACAGACAGTTTTGTTGATTGCCCAGACAGTGGGGGCCAGACACGGTGGCCAGAGACATTTATATGCTAATGCAGGCAGCCACTGCCTACGTGCAAGACACAGAAAAAGCTGATAACAATAACAAAGGAAATTCTAGAAGCCTCGAGGGATACGAGGAGTTTCCTCCTGGGGGATATAAGGAGTTGTACCCCAGAGAGGGGCTTTCAGGAACTACCAGGGACTCACTCACCATCTTGCAGCCAGTCAGACTGGAGACCATGAACTGAAAGAGATGATTTTGTTTTCTACTCTAAGTCTGCAGACCCAGTCGCTTACACCAAAGGACTGAGAGAAACTTATGGACCTTTATAAGGTAAGATGCTGATTTAGGAACTCAACCAGTATAGATCAGGAATGCGTTATATTTACCTTTGATTTCTAGTAACCACTCTGTATCAACTATCTTGCTTATGTAATCAAGAAGCTTACTTCTTATCTTTACGAAGAAGACGAAGTCTGTCTCTAACATTGGAACACAAGTGAGCAACAGAGCCCTCAAGCTCTTGCGAACCCAGAGAGTAGAGTCTGTAAATGGGAAGGATCGGGCCCTCGAGTGACAAAGGAGTTGTCCCTGTGGCAGACTTGAATTAGCCAGAGAGAGTAACTAATTCAAGTGGGGTGCGCAAGGGAAACTGAGTCACTCAAATCCGGTAAAGTGGGAGGTGCGGACCCGCCAACCCGTGACAGTGGCACCCAACGTTTACCAAATAGTTTACCAAAACTTAAAATGCCAAAAAACATAAAAATAAATTACACTTACATTACAAAACACATTTAACAATATACAATGTAATAAAACAATCAAAAAACTTGAAAATTATTTACACTTCGTTATACATTGTGTAATGCAACATCACCATATGTACTTAAATTTTTCACTATCCCATAACTCTGTCCTTTATATTTATAGACATTCTGCACAAAAGGACAGAGTTAAGGCGTTGTGAAAAATGTTCATAGGGGACTTATGATAATAAATAAATGGCCTCTAAAGAAATAATATTGTAGTTTAGTTAGTGGCAAATAATTAAAAGAGTAGGCATGTACGGTAAATATGTTATGGTAATAAATTAAATATATATGGTGTCCTAATGTTGAATTATGCAATATAGATAACAAAGTGTAAATAATTTCCATATTTTTTGGCATTTAAGTTTTATTACATTACAAAACATATTTAACAACGTACAATGTAAGTAATTTATTTTTATGCTTTTTGGCATTTAAGTTTTGGTAAACTATATTTTGTTAAAAAAAATTGAAAAAATAAAAAGGTTTTTTTTAGAAATTATCCTGCCTTTAACCTTTTTAAAAATGGTTAGGTTTTTTGTTTGTTTGTTTGTAAAAGAAGTTTCATAGCTTTTTTTTTTGGCGGGGGTGTGTGTTCCCTAGTGCAGGAAGTTTGGGGACCTACACCCAGTTCCCCTGGTAGGAAACCACCCCCCAGTGTAGCAGTACACAGGCGAAGCTCCTTTGCAGAGTGGTGATAGCAGGGCAGACAGGCATGGATCTTTCCCTCTCCTCACCTGGCTAGCAATGCCATGTTAAGGGGTTTGGGTTTTTCTTTTTTGCCAGTGTGCTGCTCCCCTTGAGGGGGTGTATCCTGGTGGGTAATTACAGTTGCCTGCTGCTTGAAGTGGAAACTCCTGGTTATGTTGGCAATTTAATTCATACCATCTCTTTTTCAAAAGCTTTTGTTAATGTTCTTATGTAGCAGGGGAAAGAAGATTGTAAGCATGAGATTATTTTATTTGCGCTGGGGCAGGAAAGCCCCTTTACACTTCCTTCATGTTGACAAACACAGCTGACCTGCAAAGAGTCACAGGTCAGGGAGTAAAAGAGCTGCTCAGACTCTGCCTTTCTTCATTTGTAGCAGGGTTGAGGGAAAGGATTCGGAACAGGAGGAATGAAATATTTACGAGTAACCGTGATAGGGGCCAGGGGGTTAAAAGGAGTGGGGAGATTGAATGAGTGGGAGAGGAGACTAGGGAACTAAAGGGAGGTGGAAGTAGGGAATCAAGGTGAGAGGGCTAGGAATTAGGGAATCAAAGTTAGGGGGAGATGGGGATGAGGTCAGGGATTAGGAAGAAGGGACTAGGAGGTTACGGTAAGGGGGAGGGATAGGGGGAGATTAAAATAGGGGTTATGGTGAGAGGGTTGTAATTGGAGAATTAAAGTAATGGAGAGTTAAGGGGCTTTAGGCAGGGACCTGAGTTGACTGCACCAAAAAACTTAAATTCTGCAACCAGTGAAGCCAAATTCTGCAAATTCACCGCAAGCATTAATATTTACATAATTAACTTGATTTGCATAACTATGCATGCTGGGAAGCAAATTTGCAATAGCTTTGACATAGAATCACAAGTTAGCTAATCAAGCACAACTCAAATCCTCTGGAATTTCAGCACCTCCCTCACGCAAACATAGGGCCTTCAGACCCCACCCACTCACAATTAATCTCCCAGGAGCCTATTTACCCTTGGGTCATGGTCAGGATTGGCTGATTCTGCAAAAATCACTGCAAATTGCAGCAACGCAGTCAACACGGGTCGCTGGCTTTAGGGTCTGAGGTAGGGAGATGGGGCTAAGGGGCTTTATGCTGAAAGGTTGGGGAGGTGAAAGTAGGGGGTTAAGAGGAGGGGGATGGAGGACTGGTTAGGAACTTGAAGGTGGGGGAGGAGGAAGAGTTAAGGAAGACAGGAAGGGATGGGGAGAAGAGGGAATTGGGGACAAGGAAGAGTTAAGGAAGACAGGAAGGGATGGGGGAGAAGAGGGAATTGGGGAGGAGGAAGGCATGCGGAAGAAGTGGAGGGTCTCCCTCTTCTCCCCAAAGAAGCGAAGCTTTACAGTCCAGTGCAGCCAAGGTTTTGGGGCTGGCCTCTTTCTCCAACTTGATCAGTTTTAGGAGAGCAGAACATGGGTCAGGGCAAGGCTGGGACCCATTACCCCACCCAGGTAGTGGATGATTTCTGGAAGGAGTTGGGGGTGACAGGTGGGGAGAGAAGTGCAGGTAGAAAGGGGAAGCAGGGCAGAACCTTTGTCCATGCTGGTCACTGCGGCAGCACAACCAAGCCTGGTTCCAGTGGGGATTGTCCAGGCGGTGTTCCAAATTTTTCCCAGCTAACTGGCGGGGAGAGTTTGAAGGAGGTTCTCTGTCGCAGGGAACCTCGTGAATTTCACCATTGGCTAGATGATCCCTGCTAAAACCAGGTGATTGGGGGACATTTAAATGAGTTGTCCCCACTTCCCTGGCCCTGTGCACGCCAGGCAGGGAAAGCCCAGACTGACACAAACGAACCAAATATTTCAAAACTAAGTTAACATCTGCAACAAAAAGGTCTATTCTAACTTGTTTAACCAAGTTTTATAAAATGAGACCATTTACTAAAGTAGCAAGATCTAGGGGTGGGCTTCTTACTGGACAGTAAAAGGTGTTTCAGACCTTTAGGTAGTTCCCTTTCATGTTCAGTTAGCATATAATCCTCCAGGCACATAAATGTAGGGATGGTAGATTTTCATGCCAAACTCATCCTCCATCCCTCAATAAGAGGTTTGATGGTTTGGGAAGGAGCCAAGGTGGTTGAGTCACCATCTCCAGGAGTGGTGGGAATCAATACTGGTGGGGCCAGTGTGGAGTTATTAGGATCACATTCACCTGAAACAAGTTAGCTAATCGCAGAACCTTTGATATCAAGGGAATTGGTGGAAATGCATATGACAGGCCCGTGGGCCATCGGGTGCAGAGTTCATCCCCCTGAACCCTTGTCCCAATTCTCTCCCCTTTGAGAAATAGTTTCTTAACTTATTGTTTAACAGGGAAGTGAACCCGTTGAGTTCTGGGAGATTCCAACCATCTGCTATTGTTTGGAATATCAACTGTTTCAACTCCCATTCATGGGAGCAGGAAAAAGTCCTGCTCAAAGCATCTTCTGTTAAGTCCTTGGGAGATACACCACTAGCAGAGTAACTGCATGTTGGATACACCACTCCCAAAGAGCAGTTTCTTCCCGGTTTAACTGGTATGACCTGCCTCCTGCCCCTGACAGTTTATATAATACATCGCCATCATGTTGCCCATGGAAATTTGAACCATAGACCCCTGTATGGCAGTAGTAAAATCTTTAAGTCCCAGTCTTACTGCCCTTAGTTCAAGAATGTTGATGTGCAACGCAGACACTAAAAATGTCCATAAGTCATTAGCTGTTAAGTCCTAGTATGAGCCCCCCCCCAGTCGATCTTTGAGGCATCCGTTGTTAAGTGGACTGACTGTGGATTTATTGTGAATAGTACCCTGCACCCGAAATTGTCCTCTTGTGCACACCAGGCGAGGCTGATGATGGAGGAGTAAGAGGGATGACGCTGTCCCAAAGAGCCAGCAAAATATAAGGGACAAGCCACCACTGAAGAGGTCTCAATGTCAATCTGGCATAGGGAGTGACGTACGTTGTTGATGCCATCAGGCCTAGTAGGCTAGAGAAAACAGCGTATGGGTGACTATTACACGTAAAAAACTTTTAGAGATATCATTTAATAGCTTGCCATCTTTCAAGAGGTGCAAAGGCAGCTGCTTTATCAGTGTCCAACGCTACCCCTATAAACGTCAGAGCCCTTGTAGGTGGAGATTATTTTTCCCAGTTTAGAATAAACCCCAAGTTATTCAATGTGGCACATGCAAATTTGCCATGGTCAGGAAGGGATTGGCTCAAGGAAGCTGAAGAGAGCCAATCATCTAAATGTGGGGAAACATGCATGCCTCTTGTGGAAAAGAGCAACAATGGGGGCCAGACACTTCGGAGAAGCATGTGGGGGCTGTAGAAAGGCCAAAGGGTAAAGCCATGAATTGGTAGCACAACCCTTCGAAACGGAACCTTAGAAACCTTCGGTAGCGAGGGTTTATGACAACATGGAAATATGCATCTCGCATATCTATAGTAGCCAGATAAGGTGCCTGGCAGCTGTGGGGGATTGGATGAGGGTGAACTGATTAAAGCTGAATCCCGACAAAATGGAGGCGATGCTGGTGGGGAAAGCGGCAGGGGTGATGGCCCCTATCATTGATGGGGTCTACCACCTGAGCATCCGCTTGGATGCTAAGGTGAAGCCTGTGGCAAGGCGTGCCTTTGCCAATTACTTCTGGTGTGTCGGCTTCAGCTGTATGCTTCAGACTCAGACCTGGCCACCATCATCCATGCTTTCACCACCTCTAGGCTTGACTACTGTAATGTGCTCTACGTGGGGCTACCCCTGGTGACGGTTCGGAGACTGCAGCTGGTGCAGAATGTGGCGGCCCGTCTCTTGGTGGGACTGGCTGCCGTGAACATATTACACTGGTTCTTCAATCTCTGCACTGGTTGGGGATATTTTTATGCCTCCTGTTTGGTATTATTTTAAAATTGCTTTAACGTTATAATTTTGAAATGTTGTTCATCAACGAGAGCTGCCTGTGGCAGGATAGGCGGGTTATAAATGTTTTTAAATAAATAACCTGTGTCAATGTTATCCTAAATTTGAATGTATGGATATTCTTGTTCAGCGTTCTTAGGTCCAAAATTGTTCTAATGCCTTCAGGCTTTTGGGGGACAAGGAAATATCTAGAATAAAAGCCTGTCCCCTCCTCCATTGAGGGAACCTGCTCTATGGCGCCCTTCTGGAGAAGTTGCAAAATCTCCTGACGTGGAAGAGATGCATGGTGTATGTCTGAAGGTGTAGGAGTTGACACCAATCTGGAATGGGGCTGGATGGAGCCTGGGAGTGCTCCTGGATCAGCACACAAAAAGGGTCCAAAGAATTTCTCTCTCTCAACAAACTTAATAACAGATGGACACCATTGAAAAAACTCAAACAAACAGAGGCTTAAAATAAACAGTTTTTACTTATCAGGCAGTTAAAAGCTACTCCCAAGGGAATACTGGGTACCTACACTTGCCTTAGGCACAACCATGTGTTAGTCCCAAAGGGCCAGAGAGAGTAGAATAATACATTGTCTCAAAAGTACATTAGTACAGTGACTAGCCTCAGGGCATTTCTTCAACAGGTTGCAGTGGTGGCCAGGAGCGCTTTTCACCAACTCCATCCGAGAAAAAAGGCTGCAACCCTTTCTTTCAAGCTCAGGGTGTTTTCAGAGAAGCACCTCCCCACCCATTACCCACTGCAACCAGTGGTTAACCAGCGGGTATTGGGTGGGTAATGTGCTGATTTGAAAACACCATCAGACCTAGCCACCATCATCCATGCCTTCATAACTACTACTCCAATGCAGTCTACCTAGGGCTGCCCTTGATGATCGTTTGGAAGCTGCAGCTGGTGCAGATCCTGGCAGCTTGCCATCTGCTAGGGGCGGGTCACAGAGACTATATTACACCAGTATTTCAGAATCTGCAGTGTCAGCCAATAGCTTTCCAGACACAATTCAAGGTGCCTTTAAACCCTCCCCTCCCCCCAAAGAACCAGGCTGCATGTATCTGAAAACACCCCTCCTCGCCTATCCTATTCAAACAGAGGCTGGACAGCCATCTGTCAGGGATGCTGTAGCTGTGGATTTCCAGCACTGAGCAGGAGGTGTTGGAGTAGATAACCTCAGAACTCTAAGATTCTAGGATTCCAGGGCCCATTGTAGCCTCCGAGGTCAGCTAGAAGCACTCTCTTGTACTCTCACCGGTGCATCAAGTTCATATTGCAAGGACCTGCAGAAAGGTGTTTTCGGCGGCTGGTCTACAATTTTGGAACTTACTTTTCCTAGGTTCGCCAAAGCCAGAGTCTGAGCATTTTTTGAAAGCAAGACTTAATTATTATTATTATTATTTAATCAGCCTAGTGTTCGCCAGACAGAAATAGGGTTTGGGGGATGGTGGGGATTTTAAGTATTTTAGATAGATTATAAATATGCTATAACCCAGTGAGCTGTAGAGAACGGTCAGGATATAAACGTAAATAAAATAAACTGACAGAAAATATAAGAAACTGTTCAAGACTGTGGAATAATCATGCATCTGTCATGTTGATTAGGTGTGCACCAGGAAAAGCTAAAAACATGGACAGCAGCACAGTCTCCAACAGCGGAGTAGAGCCAAAATGTAGCCACAAAGGGGGGTGGGGGAGAAAGACACCTTATATGATCCTTTCAGCTACACAGCATTTACAGGCTTGTCTCCGGGTACCTCACAGAAGTAACAGTCCTGCAAGAAGCTATTAAAGGACAGTGCTCACTAGGTAACGTGTTACTCCAAAGTAAACTTCAGCAACCTCCCAGTGCCAGCTAGACAGCAATGTTGCCCAACAGCAGCAATGGGCTGCTACTGTCCCAGAGCCGTGGCTCCCTTCATCTGGTCGGGGCAGATGATGCTGTTCCAAGGGACGCTTTGCTGTCCGGCGTCCCCTATTATACAACCTCTCCCTCTCTTCAAGGCACCTTCCCCGGCCAAGGCAGCCCACTCTCCGCTGACCCCCCACCCCTCTTCCACTTACGGGTCTGGAGGACTCTCCCGAGCATGGTCCGCGGCGTGTCCTTATCCAGACCCAGGCGAAGCGGGGTTCGGATCTTGGCCGAGGCGACCTTCCCAGGAGCGTTCAGCATTCCCGCCTTTGGCGCGACCTGGGGAAGCCGCAGCTTGTTAGACTCAGGGCCGCAACGCGGCGGCTGCGGCTGCTCCTCCTCCTGTACCGGATCGCCTAGCGACCGCCAGGCGAGCTCCAGCTGTTTGTGCCGCAGCGTCACGGAAGACGATTCCAAGCTAGCCAGGCGTACCCCACTCCGGGAACTGGCCATCGTCCGTTCGCTCGGGGGCAGCCCAATAAACACAACCGCCGCTCTCCCGCCAAGCGATTCAAGCATCCTGCAATGATGCCCACGGAGAACGTCAGTCGAAGCACTGCTCGCTGGGAGATGTAGTTCCTGCCCCTGAGCACTGGGAGATGTACTTTCACATTGGCTGCTGGGAGATGTAGTTCCTGCCTCTACCGGAAGATGCAGTTCTATTCTTGTAAACTAAGCAGGCAGCGTTATCTAGTAGAGGGTTGGGTGCACAGTGTACTTTTACATGGTCGTCCTACTAAGAGCTAAGGCCTGGAGTGGCATGCGTTAAATTCTATAGCCAGGGTTTCACACATGCACCACAACATGTGGCAGTATTCCATCTCCCTCCACAGCAGCACAAAGGCACTCACAGAAGTGCCCTTATGGCACAGTCCCATCCCTTCCCTGCTGTGGGTAGGGGGCAGGTACTTATAGGATATGGAAACAGGGACTTGTAGGTTGGAGCTGACTAGCAGCAGGAGACTAGGCCCGTGGATTGGAGTTGCTGTTGTTCACCAGTCCCATAGTCTTTCTGCTGCCTAGTGGGCACAAGAGCAGCCTGACCCAGGGATCATCCTAGAGGTCTCGGTTTTTTTGGCCTCAGGTTCTGAGTTGGACCACTGCAGCAGTTTCAATGCCTCCCTATACTTGCTTGACAGTGAGTTTGCTGCTTGACAGCCTCATAGTACACCTGCCTGCTAGGGTATACATGGTATATGTCATACATAAGGGTGCAGGCACATCTAGCAGTATCTGCTTAACCTTCAGCTGAGACCTTCAGAGACATAGCAGAGCAGTCCCACCTCCGCTCCAGGTCAGAGCTTGGCAATGCTGTAGGCAAAGCAGGGTGGCAGAGCGCTCTTGCTACCATGGATCAGCTATTCATGGGCAAAACACTGTTTAACAATTGAATTCATGATGACAGCAATAACCTCGCAGCTCACCCTGCACATGCTACATTGGCTACCAGTACAATTCTCCATCTGCTTCATATTTAGCGTTGTCACCTCTCATGAGTAAGGAACACTGAACGTTAATTTGTATGCACTGACACTCAAAGTCCCTTCCAGCTCTGACATTCTACAATTAGAATCCAAGCCCCACAGGTGAGATGGCCTGCAGCATGACCACTGAGTCACAAGGGAGGTGTCCTGCAAAGACTTCTGTAGACAGCCCCATTATGCATGCAAACACCATGGTTCTCTCCAATATTGTTTGCAGAAAGAGGCAGTGATAATTCATCCAGTTCACTCAGTATAACAAGTATGATTATATTCCTCTTGGGGACAACCTGTATGTGTGCAGTTGGTGCAAAGAACTCCTGGCTCTCAGAGAAAGACTGCAGTCTCTGGAGACTAGAGTGGCTGAGCTGAAGGAGCTGAGGCAGACAGACCTTTATAGAAGAGACCTTCAGGAACATAGTAGAGCAGTCCCACCTCCAATCCTGCAGCCCCTATGCAGTTTTGGAGGATGAAGGTCTTGGGGAAGGAGGGCATCAAGCAGGTATGGTGGGAAATGATCCTGTAGCTGGAACCTGCCTTACAGATGATACCATAGCATCCTCTCAAACTGAGGATACTTCTCTAGGGGAGGGAACTCCAACTGTAAGGAATAGGTTGACTGTAGTAGTGGGTGATTTGATCATTAGGAATATAGATAGTTGGGTTTGTGACAGTTGTGAGGACCGCATGGTCAATTGCCTGCCAGGTACGAGGGTTGTGAACTTCACGCAAGGTCTAGACAAGATTTTCGCGAGTGCTGGAGAGGAGCCAGTTGTTGTTAGGGATGGGCGAACGCGGTTTGGATGTTCAGAGTTCGGACCAAATGTCCAAACCAAACTCTCGAATGGCCGAACAGTTCGGTCGTGTTCAGATGAGTTCAGGGGCAGGAAAAACGTCTTTTCAGGGCCAAAAATTAGGTTTTGGTTTTGATAGCGCTATTTTTGACTGTTCGACCAAGTTCGGCCAACCCGAACTCGGCTGAACTGAACCATCGAACCCGAACTCGGGTTTCGAACCAAACGACCGAACATCCGAACAGCATTCTGTTCACCCATCCCTAGCTGTTGTGTTTCATGTCAGCACCAATGACATGAGAAAGCCTAGAAAGGAGGTTCTGGAGGCTAAATTTAGACTTCTAGGAAGGAGGCTGAAATTCAGAACCTCTAGGATAGCATTCTCTGAAATGCTTCTGTTCTACATGCAGGATCCCAGAGGCAGGCTGAGCTCTGGATGAGATGATGATGCAGAGAGTGGATGAAACGATGGATGAGACAATGATGCAGGAAGGAGGGATTTAGATCTGTTAAGAACTGGGGAACCTTTTCTGGAAGAAGGAGCCTATACTGGAAGAATGGGCTCCGCCTTAACCAAAATGGAACCAGACTGCTGGCGGTAAAAATAAAAAAGGTGGTAGAGGAGAAGAAAAGGTGGAAGAGAAAAGGTGGAAGAAAATATGCAATAAATACCAGAATAAGAATAAAAATAATATATTTAAGTTTACTATACAAATGCTAGAAGTCTGAAAAGTAAAATGGGAAAATTAGAGTGTTTGGCACTAAATAAAGATAAACATAATGGGAATCTCAGAGACCTGGTGGAGTGAGAATAACTGATAGGACACTGTAATACCAGGGTACAAAATATATCAAAACAACAGAGTAAATCGAGCAGGTGGTGGGGTGGCACTATATGTTAGAGACAACATTGAGTTAAGCAGGATTAAAGTTTTACAGGAAGTGAAATGTACTCGGGTATCTCTATGGATAGAAATTTCATGTGCAATGGGGAAGTGTGTAACAGTGGGACTATACTAGTATCGACCCCTTGATCAGGCTGGTGAAACTGACCGTGAAATGCTAATGTACAAGATACTAAACTTGGAAACAGTAATGGGTGATTTCAATTACCCTAATACTGACAGGGTGAATGTGTCCTCAGGGTGTGATGTGGAGGTAACATTTCTAGATGCTGTGAGAAGCAAACAGACTTGAGCAAATTCCCTGTTGAACTAATTCCCAACTAAAACAGCGACTGCTGGGGTCTGATCTTGCAGGCACTTACTGCCCTGTTAAACTTAGTCTCATCACCTCTTTTTGTAGGGCTTTCTTTTCCTCATCTAGCTCAGAAAGTGCCTTATTCAAATTCCGGTTGGTTGTCAATATTTGCTCAATACTCTCTTTGCTGACCTCTGTCATAGTGGCTTTCTCTCTTCTTTCCCGCACTAGAATTCCTTCACTATACAGGATGTTAGCTTTGACCCTCTTCTCCAAGTTGGATGGAGGTATATTGCCTTTTGATCCCCCATGACTGCCTACTAGCCCTCCAACTTGGGGTTTGCTTATTCAATCCCTTGTCTCCCCAATCTGGGTGAATCTGGAGCCTGCTTCTGTCTTCCTCCTCCCCCCTCCCCCTTAGGGCTCCTTCCAACCCTCCCTTTGGGGCTCCCTCTTTGGGCAATCCCGTTTAAGATGTCCCTGACTTTGCCACACCCAACACCTTTTCTGAGTGCCCTGGAGTCATTCTTACTCCCAATTTCAATTATTTGGCTAGAGACTGCGTCTAGAACCCTACGCCCCTTCGTGCTTTCTAGTGTCAGCTCCATGCTCTCATTTTGCCTCAGGCTGTCCCTCTTTGGGGACACACCCAGCTTACATGTCCCAGCTTGTGACATGACCAACATCTTTTACTCCATCTCCCAGTGTTGGTATAGGCTTCCCCTCTCTGGATTGCCAGTGTCTTCCAGTTCTATAGCTCCAGAGGAGGCACAGCCTCCAAAAATGTCCCCAATTATAATATTCTTTCAGGGTAACCTTCCCTTGGGGCCCCTGATATTCCCATTCCTGTGAAATCTATCTGCACTGCTTCTGTGCTCGGCTTCTTTTCTCTGGAATCCCTAGTCATTTCTCCCAGTTTGATGGTGAAGTTCCCCACAATCCTGAGCTTGCTGGAGATCCCCTTCCTGTCAAACATAACACCTTCTCTGATGCAAGGGTTTTGTGGGGGTGCCTCCCTGTAGTACCTGACTCCAACCTGCACCGCATCCCACAGGTGATCCTGGAAGCTCCGGAGCGTCCACCTCAGCACCTCTGGTTCTTCTTCAGCTTTTGTATTCTTTGCTCCATCAATGCCATGAGCCCTGATTATCACCACTGTCCCAGCAATGTGTGCAGTTCTCTGCCATCCACCATATCTGTCTTCAGCACCCAGCTTGACCTTTCATGAGGGAGCTCACGCAGGTGCAGCCCTTCTGCCTCTAATCACTTCACTCACTGATGCAACCCCCTTATAACTTGACCCCCTTACAACAGGCAGACATTATGGTTTCCCACATTCTCTGCTACTTTATGTAACAGGGTAGCCTCTCTGGGATGTGAGTATCAGCTGGATCAGCTGCAAAAAGCCAGCCCACAGCAGGATCCTAGCTCTAAGTGTCCTTTATTCACAGTGTCCCATCACCATACAGAGTTCATATCACATATATAGTCCCACATTATTCACAGGCTCTCCTGGCCTTTGTACCTGGCCACTGGCCAGGCCCAGGCCCAGGCCCAGGCCCAATCCCTCCTGTAGCCAGGTTCCCAGAACCAGTCCTCGCCTCTGGATTGCTCTTTCCTTGGAGCAGAACTTTCCTTCAGTTCCTGGTTTTTCCAAGGTCTCTCCCTAACTAAATCCCACTCAGGCTTTATAGGTTTTGGGCTGACCTAGTCACACCCAAGCCTAGGTGTGAGGTGTTGCAAGGGGAGCGCTATGCCTCTCCCATTGCAGTGATCATGGGGCCCAGGTATGGTACATTTTTCATCACCTTTGGATCTCTAATGAAGAACCAGATGCAGAGACAAAATTCTCAGTGCTTAGGCCAAGTTCACTACTGAAAAGCTTCAACAGCTACAGCAACTCGGCAATACAGCATACAAAAGATTTCAGCAATAGTGAAACGGCTCAAAGAAGAAAACATTGAAGGAGCACCACTCAACTCTCGCTCCTCCATCCTGTTGTCACCTGCCACTACTTCTTGCTTCTCTCTCTCTGAGGCTTCTTCCTCAGCCACTGTTAGGGTGGTCAGCGGTCCGGATTTGGCCCGGACCACCTGGTATTTCTGACAGCTTCTGCTGTCCAGGATGGAAGGGGAACCGGACCATAGAACTGTCTGGAATTCCCCTTCCATCTTGAGTCTCTCACCACTGGCTGACCGCAGCTGTGCTCTTTGCACTTCCACCCATCGACCCCAGGTGGAAGTGCAGAGAGCGCAGCTGTGGCCAGCTGGTGGGCTTTTTTTGGTGTGCGGCACGACACACCAGCAGAGGAGAAAAGGCTCTGTCACTGTGCAGCAGGCGCAGCAGGCCAGTCCAGCAGCAGACTTGCCTCTCCCGCTAGTCTGACTCCTTCCTTCTTCTCAGCTGAGCCTGTGGTGGCGGCAGCTCCTTCTCCCCGGTGGTGCAGAGCTGCAGGGAGAAGCAGTCTGCAGCAGGCCACCTCTTCCCGCAGCCCTGTTGGGGATGGGGGAGGAGTTGCTGCCGCCACACCGCACTCAGCTGAGAAGAAGGAGTCAGGACCGAGAGGAGAGGTCAAAGGCTGGGTTGGGCAGGCTGCAGCCTGCAGCGAGCAAAGGCCCAGTGAGACTCCGGCACACATAAGTACGGAGTGGTTGGGGGTCCCACTCGCCGGGGCCCTGCCCTGCTCCCCCCACCCTCAGAAGCAGCCTGGGTGGGGTGTGAAGGGGGAGGAACTTCCACCGCCCCCTCCACCCGCCTGCCAGGGTGCCCTGGGTGGCCCCTACCTACCTCTCCTCAGTTCTGGTTGGATGGGATCCCTGCAGTTGCAGCACCCGACCTCGTGTGGTGCAGAAGGTCGCTAACTTGTAAACAAGGTTTTTCAAGATAGTTCTGATCATTCTTACCAGCACTGGGTGTTGTGAGAATGGTTGGAACCACTCGAAGAAGTGCGTGTGTACGTGCGAGAGAGAGTTCGTGTATGAGAGAGAATCTGTGTGTGTGTGTGTGTGTGTGTGTGTGTGTGTGTGAGTGAGGGGGAGAGAGTCTCTGTGTGAGAGAATCTGTGTGTGTGTGCCAGAGAGAGAGAATGTGTGTGTGCACACGCGAGTGTGTGTGTGTGAGAGACAGTCTGTGTGTGGGGGGGGAGAGTGTCTCTGTGTGAGAGAATCTGTGTGTGTGAGGGGGACAGAGAGAGAGAGAATGTGCGTGTGTGAGACAGATAATTGTTCAAAGGTTTCTCAGGATGATGTGGGTGTGTTACCTTACCCCCAATGTTTTTATGTGCAAACGTGTTCAAAGGTTTTTCAGGGTAACCTGCGTGTGTTACCCCCAATGTTCTTATGTGCACTGTTCAAAGGTTTCTAAGGATGATATGGGTGTGTTATCCCCAATGTTTTTATGTGCAAATGTGTTCAAAGGTTTTTCAGGGTAACTTGAGTGTGTTACCCCCAATGTTCTTATGTGCAATGCTGTTCAAAGGCTTCTGAGGTTGACTTTGGTGTTATTCTCCATGAAAAAGGAAACAAAACCTAAAAGACAAATAGAAAAATGAAACTTGGTTGAAATGGTAGAGAATCATTGGTAGTTATTACCAGCTTGGTGAGACACTTAAAACATCAGCGTCTCCTCACAGTGAACCTGGACTCTATTTTTTTACACTGCTAGGGAGAAATGGGACTAGTGGGAGAAAGACATTGGATGGGACCTTAGTAAGAGGGCTCTCTATCCCCCAGTGGCAGGGCTGCTCGCAGTAGCAAGGAGTTCACAGGGTTAACTAATGTAATCTTCCCTCCAATGTTAACTCTAGGAACTCCTTGCTGCTGGGTTAACCCCCAGCACTGGCATAACTGTATGGTTGGCTCTGCCTACTGTTGGCCCCGCCTACCATTGGCTTGGCTCTGCCCACTTATGGTCCCGCCCGCTGCCCTACAATTTTGCATAGATTAGTATAAAATTAGCATAGGTAAATTTCATGCAAATGATTGTCCTTTTCTGCTGATGTGTCAGTGGCCACCCTAGCCATTGCACGCACATGCGTGCACACACACCATAAACTGATGCTGCTGACCAGCTTGCCTTATATAACTATAAACTCTTCCCACTATTTACAGATTTTGCACTTGGCATGCACGTTTCTGCATGACACCCAGCTAGAATGATAATGGAGTGGGTTTTAGCTCTGCCTTGGGTTTTATGCTGCTGTTTATTTTATTGTTATTTATATTAGATTGTTTTTATATTTTTTATATATTTCAAGTTGTAAGCCGTCCCGAGCTGCTGTAGCAGGAGGGGGCGGCAAATAAGTCAAACTAACTAACTAACTAATAAATAGTCAATCTCCAGGTTCAGGTCATCGACCAAGGCCACAAACACAGTCTTTGTATCATACCCAGGACGTAAGCCCGACTGAAACGGGTCCAGGAATCTGACAGCATCAAGATGAGCCTGGAGCTGTTGGCAACTAACAGTTCAATAACCTTCCCTAAAAGGGGAAGGTTAGAGAGAGACCAGTTGATAGCTGGAGCCCCATACCACCCGGAACTGCTCTCCCGGATGAGACTTTGCAGACACTATGATAGTGGAGAAGAAAGCTTTCTTCGCTGCCATCACATAGTCCCTTAAAAATGATCTGTCATTGGTTAGATTGTTGGTCGGCTTCAGCGCAAGTCGAGTGCCACCTGTGCTCTAACTGCCTACCCTCCCACTTCAGATCCTCTGAATACCAGGGACTGTATGCTGCCGCAGCTGTGCAAACAAACGTCTGGGTGCAACTCTGTCGATGGCCAAGAGGTCATTCCATAAAGCGACCAGGTCATTAACAGAGTAGCTGTCAAGGTCGGCAGTTAACTCCCCCACCCCAGATAATCCTGGAGGCCAGTTGGATCCATAAGTCTCCGAGGGTGGACTATCCTAATGGGTCCACCACACCAAGGGCATAAAAGGGTGTGGAATCTGTGCTTTCAGAAGGTAATGATCCAGCCACTACAATGGTGTTGTAACAACACCCCTGATAATTGGAACCCCAGATTCCAGGCTGATGCAAAACATCAAATCCAATGTGTATCCTGCCTCATGTGTTGGGCCAGATATGATCTTGGATAGGCCCATGGTTGTCATGGCAGCCATGAACTCCTGCTCCACCCCTGAAAGGTTGGCCTCAGAATGCATGTTGAAATCCCCGAAGACAATAAGTCTAGGAGATTCCAACACCACGTCCAAGACCAGCTCGGCTAGAGAAGTCAGGGAGTCAGCCATGCAGCAGGGTGGTTGGTACACCAGCAGACTCCCCAGCCAAATCCAACATGAGGCGGACACACTCCATATTGGATGGGTCAGGCACCAGATACTTTCAAAAGGTCGAGATGTCTTTACAGATCATAACCACTCCACCACCACCAGCCCCAGCCTCTGATCCTAGACCAATGCTGCACTGAGTACCCGGCTGGCACCATTTGGGAAAAATTTGGCCCCGATGCTTCATCCAGCCAGGTCTCTGTAATGCAAATGAGGTCAGTAGCCTCACCCTGAATAAGATCATAGATTGTTGATGTTTTATTTTTAGTCACCGACCTCACATTAATAGGTAATAAGTTTATTGCATGGCTGTTGGCCTTTGCAAACATACAAAACAGCTATAATAAGACAGCAAAAAACAACAACAGGATAACAAGGAACCAAAATAGCTCTACAGAATAAATAACAATGACAGTAACAATAATCTGCAGAAATTATGGCTCAAGACAATACACCAATATGAGTCTCCCTATATACTAGTGGCATAGACACCCAACCAGACAGATCTCATTTTCATTGCTTGGGCCAAATATTTTGCCACAGAGAGTGTCATCTGTCTATCATGATCCCCCAGGAGAAATCGGAGATACTCCCCCACTGATCTTCCAGGCAAGGGCTTCAACTAAGGGCCAATAAATTCATTTCTTACTTGCTCATATAATCTGCAATACAACAAAACCTGCTGCAGCAATTCAACTTCCTCCAAGCCACAAGGGCAAAGCCATTCGGAAAAGGGGGTTGGACTATAATGGCCCTCAAGCACCGCAGTAGGTAGAGTATTTGCATGAGCTTGGAAAAATAAATCCCTTTGCGTGGTAACACTGAGGTCCAATAGATATGAGGCAGCTGGGTCCTTTGGTGGTAAAATAGAGGGGTACAAAGAAAGGAGACTATTTAATTTTTGTCAGATCTTCCTGGCGTTGTAAATCAGATAGCTTACGGTTGAATTCAAATTTAGCCTTAAGATATTCCTAAGCAAACAAATATGGGAGAGAGAAGCACATAGAATTCACCCTATACTGAACTTCTGCCATCCAGCAGTTGGGCCTATCATAATTTGCCATAAGGGAACTCAAGCCAGGTGGAGCAACCTCACATTAAGCAGCATCAGTGTCAGATTGAAGGACCTACTGGCCTTAACCTCCAAATATCCTGAAATGGTAGGGGGAATGGGACACAGGGACAGACACCAAGTGTCTCTTTTGAGAATCCTGATTGGTCTAGTCTCCCCACGTCCTCCCCCTCCCCCGCCATACCCAACCCTCCCCATGCCCAACATGACTCCAGTAGCTGCCATCCTCCCAACAGGCTTCCCCCTCCAGCACACGATTCTCAATTCCCACACCTCAAAATGGCCCACAAGGACTGGGGAGGTTGGTAGCTGGAGAGGGTCTCCCAAGCCCAGCATCCCCAGAGGTAGAGCAATGACAGGCAGAGAAACACCCCTCCCCCATCTCACAAGGGGGATTCCCCTTCTCCACCCTTCATCCCAGTGCATGCACCCCCCTCACTACCATGGCACTTCCTCCCACCTTCTCCTCCGGTGCTTGTACCCCTCTCTCAGGTGTGTGTGTGAAGGCATGGCACACCTTCCCACATTCTATCCACATACCCATACTCACCCCTCCAACCCTCTTTCCACAGACCCCTCCAACCCTCTTTCCACAGACCCCCACATGGGGTCATGGCCCTCCCTTTCCCACCTGAATCACCATTGCCCCCATTGCCCATACTCCCCCACATCCCACCCCCTAAAAACAATGTAAAACAACCTTTTAAAAAACAATACCACCTTCCACACACACCCTACCCACAAAGGGACCACCACTAATGGGTGGAATGGGGTGGAGGGATTAGGGAGAGAGTTGGTGCATGGGGTTTTAGGGAGTTTTTAAAACTGCTTATATATTTTTTTATATATGTTTCTATATGTTTTATGTTTATATATATTTTTGTAAGCTGCTCTGAGCCTTTGAGGGGAGGGCAGGGTAAAAATTGAATGAATAAGAAAAATAAATAAGCTGCCAATGCTGTGTGATGTGTCTGAGACAGCTCCTGGGAATGATAGGGTTCTGCTGGGAGCACATACCAGACTATGCTTTAATGGCCAAGCCATTGTTTGGTCTTTTCAAAATAGGAGAACTATGGTTCTGCTTTTGGAAAACAAACCAAATGGATGGATAGACAGTTTGGCAACACGTGGAAACTGGGATTAAATTGGCAAGCCAGGCATGGTTTTAGGATTAAGAAAATTAGTCCAGAGAAGGGAGCATGGTCCATGACATGGTGGGAACCAGGAGTAATAGTGGACCTGTCCAGCCCCTCAGTGATCTTAATTGGGTTTAGAATCCAGAAAGGAAAGGGAAGGAGGTGGTTTCATGCAAGGCAACTTAAAAGGTTTGGGGGTTGAGGGTGGGGTTCAGAATGACCTTGTCACTAGCCTCTCCCCAACAGATGCAGGCACTGCTGCAAATGTCAGGACTCCTGTTGGTGATGTAAGTGCTGTGGCTGGAGGCTGTCGTCTTGGTGACCCATAATTTGCCCCAGGGAATTAGGGTAAATTTTATTTTTAAACCAAGAAGGGAAAACCTGGGCAGACCTGTTGTGAATAATAGGAAGTTGACTCCATCAGTATGGATGATCACTAGGGAGGTGCAGTTTTTAAAACCTGGAAGTTCTTACTCTATAGTTCAAGAAAAATGTTGCATTGTAAAAGTCAGTGAACATTAGCTATGCTGGAGAAAAGCTGGTAGAATCCTACTTGAAATAGAGTGCATGTATGGATCACCTCTTCAGTATCAGTGGAACCTGTGTAGCTTGCCCAGGGTTCTGTGTGAATGGAAGTAAGAATCAAGATGAACTTCCTTCATAAGGTTACTAAAGGCTGAGCCTTATCAGCATGTTTTAACTTCTGGGAATAAAGCCCTAATTAATGCTTCTATGCAATTGATGACTTTAACCATAGATCTCAGGGAGCTAGATGTGATGCAGGTGTATGGAAACAAATTTTCCTCATATTAAGCTAACTGTGGATTATGCCCAGCAAGGGCAAAGTAGTAAGCAATTCTATGTAGTCTCCACACCCGACAGGCTGAGAAGGGTAGTTAACCCCTTCCTAGAAGGGACCGCTGCAGGAGTCAGAATATTAAACATTCTGCCTATAAAACATGTGAGCCAAGTTGGTGGATACTTTGAATTTGGGAACAGATGGTTTTATGTCAACTGCAAAAATTGCTAATAACTCTTTGGAAGGACAGAAAACTGCTCCTTAAAATTCAGGATTTTGTGAAGGCAAAATTAGTCTTCCAGTTCTTGGGGTTATTACATTTATAACAACATGGTATGGCCCCATTTTTGTCAGTTGACACAGATGATTTAAAGGGAGATTGTTCACCAGCTGGATGGTAATCGGTGGCCAGCTATACTAAACTGAGCATTCCTTGCTCAGTTTCGGCTTAATGTCCTATTATATCAAGAGTGTCGGCACCTCTACTTCCATGGATGTAGGAATTACATATGTGATGTCTCAATCCTGATGCCCGTAGAAAGGGGTGTTGCTATCAGTTTTCCCGCATTAGCCTTGGAGACTGTTAAAGGAGGGTTTATGTTTATTGGTGGCAGCAGGAGGTAACCAGGCCAGAAATGTAGAAATGTGTTCTTTGATTAAAAACTTATGCTTGTGACTGGAGGGGCAATTGCAGGAACCCATGGTTTGCTGGAAAGGGAGGATTCCTGAGCACTTCATTGAAATGTATTAGGTAATCCACTATATTTTATTTATTTATTTCTTTATATGGGGGAGAAGTAGTTTTGTGTTTCTTTTTTAGGAGCTTAGGAAGCAGAGGTTGTAAATGATCGTGGGTTGGTTGACTGCAATTCATTAGGTATTGCACAGAAGGAAACATGATCAAGCGCCAGGTTTGAAACAATAGTTACTTTCCCCTGGTGCCGCCAGATATTCACTTGTCAGTGGTCCCATATTGGTCTATTACGTCCCAAGACACTGTCCTTGATGACTATTTGGAAGCTGCAGTTGGTGCAGAATGTGGCAGCCCACCTTCTGTCAGGGGTGGGTCACCAGAAGCACATAACACCAGTGCTCCAGAGTCTGCACTGGCTGCCAATAGCTCTGTGGGCACAAATCAAGGTGCTGGCTTTGACCTATAAAGCCCTAAACGGCTTGAGCACCAGGTATCTGAAAGACCGCCTCCTCCCTTAATGTTCTGTCAGTCTCTGAGGTTGGCCAAGGGCACCCTCTTATGAGTACCAACTACTCATGAAGTTTTGACAAGAGCATGCAGAGAGGCGCTCTCGGTGGCTGCCCCACAATCCTGAAACTCCCTCCCCTTGGGAGTCTGCCTAAGCCCAAGTCTGCTCATCTTCCAGAAGAGATGTAAGACCTTTTTGTTTGGGCAGGTGTTTGGGCAGGCAGGGAAAGAGTTGGGTGGTATTGGGGAGGGCTTAGGGAGAGGGTTGGTGGGTGTGGGCAGTTAGTTGCTTTAATGTTTTTATGTGTTTTGCAAGCCACCCTTATTGGGAAGGGTGGGGTTAAAAAAAAGTCTCTTGGTCAGAAACCGGCCCTATGGCTGCAAAAAGTTTAAACCCTGGGTCGCCTATCATACAGGCGTTCTTGGGTCATGTAGGTGGTGATCCGGGAAGAGGTGGAGGTGACAGGGTGTAGGACCCACATCTCCAAGAAGGGGGACTGTTGTCAGGTAGCCATCCTCATCCCATGTTTGGAAGAGATTGGTATTAACAATACTTATCAAATCATGTTCCAGAATGTTTTATGGGTCTTTCAGTGTGTGATTTCCAGGGTTCAGTACTTGAAAATATAACAGAAAATGAAATGCTTACCATCTGATAATTTTATTATGGCTATAGTTGTGTTGGTCTAAGGGCTGGGAAGCAGTCTAATGCAGGCTGTGGGGGAAAAGAATTTTCATGTGCATAAATTTGGGATAAGGTGCTGTTATATAGTCCTTTGTTCCCTCAGTATACTTAATGTCTCTGGATTTTAACCTTAGAAGCATGGGTAAGGAAACTGTGAGGGTGGGTCTTGAGTTTGAGTTCAGCAACGGATTGAAAATACTACAATAGTAAAAGGCATGCATCCACCAATAAGGTTTGAAGGGATTATAAATCTACCAGTGAGATTAAAGTAATGTTAACCAGTAGGGGGAGACCAAATTATTCAAATTAAAGGGGGAAAGGAGGGAAACTGTTTAGTAGGGATGTCTGCAAAGTGCTATGTGGAAAATCTTGGTGATCTGTTTGCAAATGTGGAGGGGCACAAGGCCATTTAAGGGTGTTCACCCCACTGCTTGGGGAGTCTCTTGACTGATGCTTGTCAGAGCTGGAGTGAAGGAGCTGACAACTGCTCTGAATTAAGAGCTGAATCCTCCCCATCAGTGATGAGGATAACTCATGAACCCAAAGGCAGCCAGTTCATCTGCCTTTTCATTTTCAAGCCAAAATGGTTCTGTTTTTACTATGAGCCTTCAACTTTTTAACAAAAATGGGATTAGGTAACCCCTCAGCCAATTTCACAATTAATCTAATCAGTTTCTCATATTTGAAAGGGGTATCATCCATGGAGGTATATTGTTGATGCTATATAACTAAATAATAATAATAATCCATTTTTGTGATTCCTTTCACTGCCAGGCTCTAAAATAAATGAAACTTAGAAAAACTATATGTATCAGGTTGCATATGGGAACACAATCCATTTAACTGGGAGTGAACTTAGTGGATGGCACAGCTTCCGTTCACTGAAGCAAAAGAGTGGCACTGGCAACCAAATTAGAAACACAGTTCTCTACCATTAAAGTAAATAGTTTTGCCACTGACTTCAGTGAGAGATGGATTGTGCCCCCTCTGCAGCCCACTTTTAAAGAGAGTACAATCTCAATGGGTTGGATAAGAGTTGAAGGATAGAACCTTAAAGGTATGGCTGGGATCGGGAAAAGGTCCAGATAGAGGATGGGTCTGTGGGTCAGATCCATAATCTTCAAGCACCTACCCTCATCTCTACCCCCTTCCTTCGGAGCATCCCTTATCCCTCAAGTAGTCTATGGCAAAAGTGGGCAAACTGTGGCTCAAAAGCAGCTCCTGGCCAAGACTGGTCTTTGGGCCCTGCGCTGCCTTAATGGCCTTCTGCTTTACTTCATTGCATCTAAGTCTTAGCAGGGCAAAGAGCTGCTTAGCTGTTGCCCATAATCTGATCAGCACTGGCGAACACCATGTGCAGAGGCACCATGAAGCAGAGAGGTTTGTACGTGCACACATGCGTGTATGCAGGTGTGTTGCGTATCAGTGGCTCTTAGCCGGTTTAAGATTTTTTGGTAGTTGGTTCTCTTGGGGTTGGAAACTTTACCCAACCCCTGGCCAGTGGAGACTCTACTCCCAGCTCCCGCAGCTTTTACATCAAGTCTCGTCAGAGGGCTCTCCCCACACCACGCACGTCTGAGTCTCAGCCCCTAAGCAGCCTGCGGAACCGGCCACCTAGAGATGAGGTTCCCGCCGGAAAAGGAAAGAAACGTGAAGACACACCCCCTCCCACAAACGCTCCTCGCGCGCTTTGCTTATGGGCAAGCAAACGACTCGAGGCCGCCACTATCCCACAATCTTTTGCGGCAATTTCTAAGAACAGCAAAGGGTTCCCGGGAGTTCGGCGCGGCGCATACCGGGAGCTGTAGTCCGTCCACTCCCTTTCTCGCGGCTTGCGGAGTCTGGCGGGACTCGGTTTCCCAAAGTCCCGCGGGGAGGTGGCCTGTGGGCGTGTTCGGAGTAGGCGGGGCGGCAGAGGCTCAGTGGGGTTGGGCCGTTCTCGGTGCCGCCGCCGCCGCCATAGTGGGAGCTGCGGGGTGAGTGCGGGGCTGGAAGGGTGTTGGGGTGAGATTGACTTCGCTCTGCGCGGGGAAGGGTGTGTTCTTCCGGGGCTTGGGCCTTGTGTGAGAAACGGGACTCGGCTCTGCCCTTCTCTCCGCCGGTTCGGGCTGGGGGATGGGGTGAACTGTCTGGAACTCGAGTGCCCGGTCTGTGCCATGTGCTCAGGAACTGCCCTTCAACTCTCCAAATAATAGGGGCATACGAGACAAATATAGGGGCGTGAGAAAGAGCCCCCCCCCCCCGCACAGTGCAGCCCATCCCCCTGAATATATGGGGAAGCGTGACACCCCCCCACAGGACAGCACTGTCCTACTTATATAGGGGGTGTGAACGATATACAAGCACAGTGCTGCTCCGCCTAAATACATATGGATAACTGTGAGACCCCCACATTGTAGCATTAGCCTATTACGTAGGGGTGTGAGGGAGCAAAATCGTGCCAGTTTCAGGAGTTGTAATCACGCTGTCATTATCTGCGTTGGGCTCCTTGTGCCTGCCTGTTGCTCCAGTCCTTGCTCAGCCTGCATCATGGGTAGTGTACCAGGTACTTGAGACTGAAAGTTTCTCTGGCTTCTGCTAAAATCGTGATTTGGTCACCACTTGTTCATGAGTCATGTGAGCTGCGTGTTCAAGAAGCCACATGGCCCTGCTGCACAGGCAGCTGGCAACAGTTACCCCATCCAGGAGGGATAGTATAAAATATCCCTCTTGCTGCCTTAGAGTCACAGCTATGGGATTGCCCCTTCCTCAGTACTCTTACTCGCTATATTAAGGGGGGGAAGGACACTAGGTCCCTGTTTCTTCAAAGAACTATAAGCCATAAATTAGATACTTATGGCCTGAGAGCTGAGTGCTTTGATGGGTTGAGGTCCTGACCTCTCTCCACCCCCTCCCCCTCCACTCCCTTCTATCTTTGATGCTACTCTTTGGTAACTCCTCTTGTATATGTAGTTGCTTTAGCTTTTCTTTTCTTTTGATTCAGACAAACCTGAATTCTACAATGTTTATTAGATGTTTGCTATTTTATATTAGCAAAGCGAAAAAAGCAATTTTATCCATCCAGTAATGTGTACAAAATGATGGGTCTGTGTTAACTCTGTTAAATAGAAACATGTTCAGTGTGGAACTAAAACAGCTATAATTATACACCTCTTTACAGGACAGCACTAAGTGAGATCTCTTTTATGTTCTCTACTTTAAGTGATATCTATTTTTACTTGATTTTATCTCAGCTGCTAGTGTGTCCACCTGCAGAAGGCTTCTATTCTGAACTGTGGTGACCTAACTGTAATAATTCTCTAGTATTCCTGGTGAAGTTTATTTTGCCCATCTTCTTAAAATCATAGTGGATAGAGCATGGAATTGGAAGCATGAAAATTCTGCTTCTAGCAGTGCTGCCAATTTGGAATATGGCCTTGAGCAAAAAACTTATTCATATGTTAAATGTTAAGGACGCAATCCAGCTCCTTACAAATAAGTGTGAGTTTAGCCATTTGCTTCAATGGGAGCTGGATTGTGCTCTAAATTTGTACAACTGTGTGTTTTTCATTGTGGTACTTTGAAAATGCGAGGGCCCAAGTGCAGGCATTCAGAAGTCTTTAGATTTCAAAATTGTTTAAGAACAGAAACAGCTATGCTTGGTCAGACAATGGTCCATTTTGCCAAGCATTCTGTCTTCATTGGTGGCTGTCGCTGGATGTCCTTCCTTGACTGGAGGAAGTGTAGGAGAAGCTACGGGAAGATTATGGAGTGATTCAGCTTCTGTTTACTCCTAAATTCCAGCAGCAATAGAGGGTTAGGGAAACTAGCTGTTTAGAGAAATTCAAGGAGGATAGAATTGTCAGTCGTCTTTTTTTTTTTTTTTGGTGTTAAGTACTGTGGTGTCCTTCACAACATCCATGGTAAAAAGTTGCACAGGTCAATCGGCCGGGGGCACCCTCCTCGGGGTTTCCTGGGTGTCTACCATGAGGAGGGCGATCTCTGTGGCTGCGCCACAGCTGTGGAACTCCCTCCTGTTGAAAGTCCGCCTGATTACTGGCCTCCCCTCTTTCTGCAGATAATGTAAGACCTGGCTGTTCCGCCAGGCCTTTACTGAGGGAGATGGGGTGGGTGGGTATGGTGTTTTTTTTAGGCTGTCTTAATTGTAGTTTTATTATTTTGTATTTTTAATGTTTTTAAAATGCTGTTAGCTGCCCCGAGATGCCTGAGGCAGGAGGGGGCAGCATATATGTTTTAATATAAATAAATAAATCCAGTGTGTATAAAAAGCATTTATTTTTGGTAAAAATTTGTCCTTTGATTTCAACTACTTACTTGGTGTGTGAAAGCCATCAAAAAAGAAAACAATGTTAGGAATTATTCGTAAAGGGATAGAGAATAAAATTGAGAATACCATAATGCCACTATATAAATCTAAGATGTGATCGCACCTCGAATATTGTGTGCAGTTCTGGTTGCCCCATCTCAAAAAAGATATATTAGAAATAGAAACGGTACAGAGAAGGGCAACACAAATGATAAGGGGCTTGGAACGGCTTCCCTGGATAGGTTGGGGCTCTTCAGCTTGGAGAAGAGACGACTGAGAGGGAATGTGATAGAAGTTTACAAAATCATGAATGGTGTGGAACTTGTTAATAGGGAGCGGTTATTTACCCACTCAACTAACAACTCCATGAAACTAACGAGTAGCAGATTTCAAACAAATAAAAGAGTATTTTTCACTCAGTGCACAATTAAGTTGTGGAATTTGTTGCCAGAAGATGTGATCAAGGCAAGTAGTATAACGGGGTTTAAGAAAGGGTTGGGCAGGTTTCTGGAGGATAGTTCCATCAGCCAGGTAGGTTTGGGGAGTAAAACCTCTTAATGTCAGGAACTGGGAGTGAAAAACAGGGAATGGGTTGCCCCATAGTGACCTGTTTGGTACTTTTCCAGGCGATCGAGATTGGCCACCGTCTGTCGGAGATGGGTTCTAGGCTCGATGGACCATTGGTCTGACCCACTGTGACACTTCTTATGTACTCTTTCATATATGAGTGAGATATGCACATGCCAAAGACATGCTTGAAATCTTGCAAGCCTTTTTAGGATCAGACTAGACTGCTTAGTATCTATTCGATCTTGAGGCACGTTGGAAAGAATTCTTTGGATGATTCTAATTATTATTATTATTATTACAATTTATATGCCGCTCCCTCCTGCCTCAGGCATCTTGGGGCGGCTCACAATATATTAAAACATTTAAAATGTTAAAACAAGCCATATTAATTTCAGTTAAAACAATATAAAACCCCATCCCCCCTTACCCACCCCATCTCCCTCGGGAAAGGCCTCTCGGAACAGCCAGATCTTACATTGTCTGCGGAAAGAGGGGAGGTTGGCTGCTAAGCTGATCTCCAATGGGAGGGAGTTCCACAGCTGTGAAGAACGTCCTCATAGTAGACACCCGGGGAACCTCGAGGAGGGCACCTCTAGTTGACCGCAGGGGCTGCTCCAGGACCCAGAGGGTGAGGTGGTCCTGTGGATAGGCGGGACCCAAGCTGTTTAGGGCTTTAAAGGTCAGCACCAACACCTTGAATTGAGCCCAGAAACCTACTGTCAGCCAGAGCAGAGTACTGATGATATATGCTCGCGTCAGCCCGTCCCCGTTAAGAGACGGGCCGCCCCATTCTGCACCAGCTGCAGTTTCCGACCCAATGCCAAAGGTAGCCCCCATGTAGAGCGCATTGCAGTAGTCCAGTCTCGAGGTAATAAAAGCATGGATGACTGGCCAGATCTGAGTCTGAGACATACGGCCTAAGCCAATGCACCAAGTGTAGCTGGTGAAATGCTCCTTCCGCCACAGCCATCACCTGAGCATCCAGGCAGAGCTGTGGGTCCAGGAGCACCCCCAGACTCTGGACCCGAGAAACCAGGGGGCGGGCGGACCCCATCAGTGATGGGGGCCACACACACACACCGGCATTCCCCACAACCATCACCTCCATCTTTTCAGGATTTAGTCTCACACAGTTTGCTCTCAACCAATCCCCTACAGCAGACAAACACTGGGTAAGCACCGAGACTTCAGGGCCTGAGTCAGAGGAAAATGAAAGCGATAGCTGGGTGTCATCAGCATATTGATGACAAGTCACTCCATACTTCCTAACAATCTCTCCCAAAGGCTGCATGTACATGTTGAGCAGGAGAGGGAATAGGGTTGAACCCTGCGGTACTCCACACGTGAGGCCCCGGGGAGGAAGATGAAAACTCCCCCAGCATCACACGCTGGGTTCTCACGGCCAGGAATGAGCGGAACCACTCAAGAACAGTTCCGCCAATCCCTGCCCGGTCCTGCAGCCGAGTCACCAACAACTCATGATCAATGGTATCAAATGCAGCCAAGAGATCTAACAAGATCAACAGGGTCGAACAACCCCAGTCTAACTCACAGGAGAGGTCGTCGGCCAAGGACACAAGCGCAGTCTCTGTGCCATAACCCGGTCGAAAGCCCGACTGCGAGGGATCGAGAAAATTAATCTGGTCCAAATGCCCCTGAAGCTGCTGAGCCACCACCCGTTCAATAACCTTCCCTAAAAAGGGAAGATTAGAGACTGGCTGGGAACTGGCAAGGACATCAATGTCCAAAGATGGCTTCTTGAGTAGGGGCTGCACCACCGCCTCCTTGAGACAGCCTGGCACCCTGCCCTCCCCAAAGGAAGTGTTGGCTATTCCTGCCAGCAACGGCCCCAATGTCTCCCATTGACATGGGCATGGATCTAATTCAGAATTGGTGGCTCGCACAGTCCCAAGAGCATCCCCTGCATCTGAGGGCGACACCCTCTGAAACTCATCCCACAAAACAGGACCAGACAGGGCTTCCACTGCCTCAGACCCATTCTCTGCTAAAAAAGTCACGTGGAGAATTTGAGCGATTTTATCCGCAAAAAAGTCCACAAACAAATCACAGTGAGCATTTGATGGTTCCATGTCTGGGCGGAGGGAGGCCAGACTGACTGGCCCCCTCACCACCTGGAACAGCTTAGCTGGGCGGGACCTAGCGGATGCGATGTGGGCAGCAAAGAAAATCTTTGCTGTCCGCACCGCTACGGCATAGGTACGTAACCAGACTCTATGCTGCAACCGGTCCACTTCAGTACGCAAGTAACGCCACCGTCGCTCTAACCACCGCCCTTCCTGCTTCATCCGCTGCGGCTCACCCATATACCATGGGGAGTTGCGTTGTTGGCATTTTGGGAGTGGATGCCTGGGAGCCACACAGTCTATGGCCTCCGTCAGCCTAGACATGAGGTCATCGAGTGAGCGGCCATCGAGGTCAGAGGAGACACCCCCTAGGGCTATCTGGAACCTTTCAGGTTCCATAAGCCTTCCGGAGCGAACCAACGTAACTGGTTCCACACCCTCCCAAGGGCTGACATGCCCCAGGATAGCCCAGGATATCCGCCTGGAGGTGATAATCATCCGTCCATGACAAGGGCGCTGTTGATACCTCCCCCGCCAACGGATCCCCCGCCTAATGTCCCAAACACTTGATTGCTGACCCCTCAAAAGAACTTCCTGCCCTGCTACTGGGCTCCTACATGTCCTCACCCTAGCAAAATCTAAACATTACCATCTCTGCCCTAGGAACATTTTCCTGGGGAAGGGGGTGGAGCCAGGACCAGACCTGGCAGCCTGCTGAATGTCTCAAGAAGAAGGGTCCCATCAAAACCTGCAGGCCAGCCTTAGCAGCTGGTGTCTATGGTGGGCGCCTATGGTGTGGTGATACTAAAGGGTTCCCAATATTTAACTCCTGGTAGATGTTAAATATTTTAAATGGGATTGTCCTATAAATAGGAATTCACTGGTTGACTGATGTGTAAGCTAGCAACCCCCATTGGATACAGTTTTAGCCACCCACATTTTAGTGTGGGTTTGTCATGGAAATAGGAATATTTTTTGTGTCTGACAAGCTAGCTCCTTAGCCAATGTAGTTCTGGACCTGAAGGTACCAGGCCACAACAATGATGTTACGATTCCATGCACCAGTCAACAAGACGAACATGAATCCTTCCAGAACAGTTTGCCTGTTTATTGCTCAGAGCCCAGGTCAAGATAGGGATCCTTCTGTCTTGTCCCGGAAGAGTTACATGTATGTCCACAGTAACTCTGCCAATGGTATGGGCATAGGAGCTTCAATACATCACTTTGGAGCCTCAGAAGGGCTGGTCCCAATCATACAGTGATAAGCTTTTTGATTTCAGGGCAGAATGGGTTAGGTTAAAGCAGGGAGGTTAAATTTCAGAATTTCAGTACAGGAGAATGGTTGCATTGATATAAAGGCCCTTATGACGTCCTTGCTATATCTAGACATTGAACTCCAAGGAGGAAATGAGAGGACCTCTCAGCTGGCGAGCTTACCTCTGGAGCAAGTTACCTTTTCCTACCTCCTTATAAGAGGGGCCAGAAAAGGATCCTAAGACTAGAGAGGTAGAACTTGCAGGTCTTGATCCTAAGTTTGGGGTGGAGTGAGTGCTGTCCCTCAGGACATGCCAACGCCTCCATAGACTGCTCATCCGCACTTCTCTTTATACTACCTTTTCTGTTAGGATCCCCCTCCCTCCCTTTTAATTAAGCTAAGCATGTGCACATGCAACCTCTCAGCTTCATGAATGTATTACTCTTTCCTCCCAAGTTTCCCTCCCTTGTCCATTCTATAGGGTGATCATTTAGTCATCTGACTGTTACAAATAGGTATAAGTACAAAATGGTTAGATGAATAAATTGTCACTATAGATTGGACATCCCTTAGGGCAGGGACCTGTTCTAATCATGACTATACAGCAGCAGGCACATTGCTGCTGCTATCTAAATAATAATAATACATGAGGGATTGCGCTCTCAGAGTAGTAGGGTGGGTAGTTTTGGAGTGAGCCTTGGCTCCCTAGTGGGAGGAGGCAGCTTTGGGGGGCATAGGGATTGGAGACAGTCATGTTCCCCCCATGAAGGTGGGGATTGGCTTGGAGGGAATGGGGGATTTCCCACCCCCCCAGCTGAGTGGGGAGAGGAATGGGAATGTGGGATATAGGAGTGGATGGGAAAGGCCATTACCCCCAGTGTGGGGACATGGGTGTTGGGGGTGAAGTTGAAATTGGCAGGTATGTGGGAGAAAATACCAAAAATGGGAGTTAGGGGTAACTCCCATTGGTGAGTGGTGGGAGAGTGGGTGATGGCCACTGATAGGTTAGGTTTGAGGTCCAGGGGATATTTTTAACTGGTTTTAATGGTATTTGATTTTTTATTGTAAGCCATCCTGAGCTGCTGTTTTACAATAGGATGGGATAGAAATCCAAAAGATAGGTAGGATTTAGGCTACCGTAGAAGCAATAGTCCACAGTAACTCTGTTTTACGACAGTACAGAGAAGCTGTGGTCAAGACAACGCACAGTCTGTGGCCACCAGTTACAACCCATGGTTCACATTGCAATTCGGCATTCCCTTGCAGAATTGGCTAGTGCATCTTGAATTTACACCAAGCTACTTCAGAAGCTAATCAGTGGATTACTAATCTGGATTTGGCTAACCACTTTGCTTGCCTTATGAAAGATTTATTATCTAAAAAGAATAGCTGGGGTGTGGTTTTTACCCAACTTTCTCTGCAGTGAAGATAGAATTCATTGAGTGCTCTCCTTGTACCTTCTTTGTGCAGCCTGTACTCTGGTATTTCCCTCAAGCGTTAGTGTTGTTTCCTTGGTTAGAAACAACTCCTGTGTTGGTCATGTCTGTGAAGGGCAAGAAGAGAACCTTGGCTCTCTTAATACCTAACTAGTAGCTTGTCAGAGGAGTAGTAACATACTCGATGCAAAAGATAAACTTTGACATCCATAGGTAGATCTCGGAGGAATTGCTGGCAGAAGATGGCTCCACAGGATTAAATATTTTGTAGGAGAGCATTCGCTAACGCTAAACTTCACCATCACATCCCCCAAACAAAGAACAAGACGTTTGTTCTCGCTGATAAATCAAGGTTTAAGGTTTGCACTTAACTGTATGTGTGATGCTTAGTTTTGTGGCCTACACGACTTCACATGGTACTGTAATGTTTTAAAGACTTTAAAATGCTGGTGAACCTCTGTGTTGGATCCCTTGTAGTTATGTACCCTTTAGCAAGGTAATGTTTCCTAGAGCTGGCCTTAGAATTTGTGGGGTCTGGGCAAAGATAAAATGTGGAACCCCTGGTGGCCACTTGCCTGTCTCCACACCCTTTTGGGAATATCTTCTGTGGGGCCCCAGTGGTGGTTGTGTTGGGGGCCCCACATCCTGCCCTGGTGAAAATGGGAGCCACTGTGGGGCTCTTGGAAATAGAGAACAGAGGGGTACCTGGGGTGGTTACCCTGTGTTAAGGTCAGCCATGATGTTTCCCATGGACAAGGATGCCAGACGTATTCTGTAGAGAATGCAGACTTCTGTTTAGTGTAGTACTATGTTCAATACACAGCAGAAATCCCACTGAGATCAGTGGCAAATCTTTTATGGAGTAACTATATTTTGGTGTTGGTTGTTCAGAATCTCATTGTCATTCTTTTTTTCTTCTTCTCCCAGTGAGGAAATCATTATTTCCCCTTTTCTCTCTCTCTCCTTCCCGCTGTACTCCCTTTCCTGCAGCAACTGCCAATTTCCACCTTCCCTTGGCCTTCATTCCCAGTCTACCTGCTAAAAGGATCAACAGTAATATAGGGTGAAAACAAATGAGATGCTGGCCTGGTTTGGCCTGCTCTGATCTGCCTGGGCCAGTGCTGGGCCCACAAGTCTGTTCTGGGCCCACCAAATTTGGGCCTGGGTCAGACCCCGGTGGGGTAGGTGTCTGGGCTGGAAACATAAGCCCAGAAGGAATTGGGCCTCACCAGGTGGGCTGGACCAGGAGAGCGTGTCTGTTTTCATGTCTACCCAGCCTGGTGTGTGGGGTTGCCATGACAGCCAGCCAGGAATGTCTGTTGTTGGCAGACATGGCTGCCTGTTGTGGGAGAGGGTGTGCTTGCCACGGTGCAGGGGCTTCCTGCTCCCTGGTGAGGTCAGGCCGCAGAAATGAGAGTTCCATTCCCTGAGCTGACCCGGCTGGGGGTGGCCCCTCCCTGTCCCTGGAACATGGCAGCCACTGCATTGCTGCAACTACGTGTTTAACACCCACAATTAATGTTTATGCTAAAGTGTCCTCGATGGGCTGGATAAATAACACTGCAGCAAGAATGAGATACCTCTCGTCCCTATGTAGAGCTGCCCGCAGACCCATGCAGTCAGGTTTTTGCTTGTTAATATTTTGACATTTTTCTTGGTAGCTAGAGATTAGAATATATATTTTTATATAAAAAAGAGAGTTTAGAATTTGGATGCCTTGAATATGTCTTGAAAGCCACCAACTGCATTGGGTGTTCATGACCTGGCTTGCAGGTATACGTTTGACTCATTCACAGGGTTGGATTACCTTACTGAAGACTAGCTCCCATAATAGCTCAAATACAATATATTTGGTTGCTTTCCGACAAGACTGATTGCGCAGCCTTTGGTGCCGCAGGCGTAGGAGTCTGAGAGTCAAATGATGTGCAGCTTCTGTCTCGTCGGAAAGGTGAAAGTGTGGGTCTTTGCTGTTAAACATGCGTGTCGGGCAGAGTTGTGAAATCTAACTTACCCAGATGAGCATGTTTGCTGACAAAGACCTGCACTTCTGCCTTTCTGCCGAGATGGAAGCTGCACCTCATTTGACTCTCATAGAATCCCGCGGTGCTAAAGGCTGTGCAATCCGTCTCGTTGGAAAGCAGTCTAAATCTGACCGCACTCTTCAGCATAGACTTGCTCTGCAGACTTGTGTTCTAGTGCAAAGTAATCTCTGTAATTTTTAAAAAGTTGAATGTTGTGTTGACAAAAATTATGGCTGTGTACCTGTAAGAGTTGTGGGATGAGGGGTGTGTGAGTCATGGGCAGACATAGGGTTTTGGGGTGTGGGAACAGGTTCAAGGCTATGACTTAGGATTTGGGAAGCAAGACAGGAACAGAGCTGAGAGGTGTGATGGGCTGAAGATGGACAGTAGGGGCATGGCTAGGGTAAAGCAGGAAGGCCTCTTGAAGGAGTGGCTTGGTCTGAGGCAAGGCAAAACGGTGGTACTACAGACCCAACCACTGTTCTGGGAACACTAGGGGTGAGGTTTCAAAACCAAAGTCCTGACAATGTCTTATGAAAAAGAGATACTTGTATACCCACTGAAACAAATGTGCTGGCACAACTCAGGCAAATTTCAGTTGCTTGAGAGAAGTACCCAACAGGTCACAATGGGGCAATCCATTCCCTGTTGTTCACTCCCAGCTCCTGACAGTAATAGGTTACGTCCCCAAACCTACTTGGCTAATAGCCATTAATGGGACTACCCTCCGTGAACGTATCCAATCCTTTTTTTAAACCCCGTTATACGACTGACTTTGACCACATCCTCTGGCAACAAATTCCACAAGTTAATTGTGTGTTGAGTGAAAAAATACTTTTATTTGTTTTAAATCTGCTGCCACTTAGTTTCATGAAGTGTCTCCTAGTTCTAATACTATTTGAAAGGGTGAATGACCGCTCCCTATTTACTTGTTGTACACCAATCATGATTTTATAAACTTCTGTCATCTCTTCTCCAAGCCCTAACCTATCGAGGTTCTCCTCGTACAGAAGCCGTTTCTTACCCTTTATCATTTTTGTTGTCCTTCTCTGTACTTCCCCAAGTTCTATTATATTATATTATATTAATTTTATGATATGATATGATATATGTGACCAGAGCTGCACACAATATTCAATGTGCAGTGACACCATAGATTTATATATAGGTATTATGATACTCAGTTTTATTCTCTATCCATTTTTGAATAATTTCGAACATGGTTTACTTTTTTTGACCGTTTCCACGCATTGAGCTGAGGATTACAATGCGTTGTTCATAGTGACTTCAAGATCCTTTTCCTGAGTGGTAAACCCTAATTTAGAACCCAGCATTGTGTTTATATATATATATATATAGTTTGGATTATTTTTCCCTGTGTGTATTACTTTGCACTTGTCAACATTGAATTTAATCTGCCATTTAGTTGTCCAGTCACCAAATCTTGCAAGATCCTCCTTGCAATTCCTCACAATCTGCTCAGGTTTTAAGTAGCTTGCATAACTTTGGTCATCTACAGATTTGATCATCTCACTCTTAAGCCCTTTTCAGTTCATTAAGGAGTCTATTAAACAACACCGGTTCCAATCCCTGGGACACTCCACTATTTACTTCTCTCCATTGCGAAAACTGACCATTCAGTCCTACCCTTTGTTTCCTATAATTTAATCAGTTACGATACATGATAGGGCACTGCCTCCTATCCCATGACTATTTAATTTCCTCAAGAGTCTGTTGTGAGGGACCTTATTGGATGCTTTCTGAAAATCTAAATACACTATATCGACCAGCTTGCTCTTATCCACATCCTTATTTACACCCTCAAAAAATTCCAATTGATTTGTGAGGTACGACTTCCCTTTGCTAAATCCATGTTGACTGTTCCCCATTATGTTGTGTTTATCAATATGCCCTGTAACTATGTTCTTAACAACCATTTCCACCAGTTTGCCTGGCACTGACATCAGGCTCACCAGTCTAGTTTTCAGGATCGCCTCTGATGCCTCCTTTAAATATTTGCATTACATTCACTACCCTCCCATCCTCTGATATGTTGGCAGATTTTAGCGATAAATTACAAATGACCAGTAGTAGGCCTGCAATTTCATATTTGAGTTCCTTCAGAACTTTGTGGTGGATACCATCTGGTCCTGGTGATGTTACTATTTAGTTTGTCAGTTTGCTCTAGAACCTCTTCCATTAATTTGTGAAAGTTCTTCCAATTCATCACCTACAAAGAAGAATAGTTCTGGTGTGGGTATCTCCCCAACATCATCTGCAGTGAAGACTGAAGCAAAGAATTAATTCATCTTCTCTGCAATGGCTTTATCCTCCCTGAGCAGCACTTTCAAACCCTGGTGCATCTTTAGCAAGTTGCTCTTCAAATTCCCTCTTGGCCTGCCTTATTAATGTTTTACTTTTAATTTGGCAATGCTTATGATCTTACCTATTTTTCTCATTAGGACTAGCTTTCCATTTTTTAAAGGATGCCTTTTGACTCTAATAGCCTCCTTCACCACATCATTTAGCCACTCTGGCAGATGTTTGGTCGTCTTGCTGCCTTTTGTTACTTGTGGAATACACTTAGTCTGGGCTTCCAGGATGGTGTTTTTAAATCGTCTCAATGCCTCTTGCAGTCATTTAATCCTTGCAACTGCTCATTTTAGTTCTCTCTAACTAGTTTCCTCATTTTTGCATAGTTCCCCTTTTTAATGTTAAATGTTACTGCAGTAATTTTGTCACTCCCCTCCTATAAGTATATTGAATTTGATTATATTATGATCGCTGTTTCCAAGCAACTCCACTACTGTAATCCTTTGCACCAGGTCCTGTGCTCCATTTAGGACTAGCTACAAATTAGCTCCACCTTGTAGGTTCCAGGACCGGCTGCTCAAGAAACAGTCATTTATGGCATCTAGAAATACTACCTCCACATCACGCCCTGAGGAGACATTTACCCAGGCAATATTAGGGTAATTGAAATCATCCATTATTATTTCCAAGTTTAGTAGCCTATCTCATCTGTTAGCATTTCATAGTCAGTCTCACCATCCTGATCAGGAAGTCGATAGTATAGTGACACTGCTATACACTTCCCCATTATGCATGGAATTTTATCCATAGAGAGTCCAAAGTACACTTCCTGTAAAATTTTAATCCTGTTTGCTTCAGTGCTTTCTTTAACATATAGCATCACCCCCTCACCAACTCGATCTACTCTATCATTTGATACATTTTGTACCATAATCAGTGATGTGAGTTTTCCAGAAAACATTGAATTGGAAAACTTTCCCATGCTAATTTTTTATAATTTTGCATAAAACGTGCATAATGGTTTTTGCTCAGAAAATTTTTCTATGCAACTTTTCCCGATCCCTTAGATTGTGGTGTGATTTGGAATGTCTTTAAGAATTCTATGAGGAAAAAACACTTTAGGAACCAGGTCATCCAACTCTAAATCCCCATTTAATTTGTTAGAGCGGCCAATGTGGGCATTAAAATCCCCAAGCATGAGAATCCCTTCCTCAGGGTACAAATCCTTTAGCAGCGTTAGCGTACTCTCCGAAGAGCCTCATACTCTATCATCATAGTATGGTGATGTGAAAGGAGGGACATACACATTAATTACAATAATATCCTGTGAATGGGGCAAGCTTAGCCTCCATACTGCAAAAAAAAAGGCAACTGAGACATAAGCTCTACAACCAAAGCCTGCAGGGAGAACTCTGTAAGGAATGCTAAACCTCCGCTTGGTCTGCCCTGGGCCAGCAGATCCAGGGACATTGCAAGTGAGAAAAAAACTTCATAACCCTTTAATGACAACTTAGTAGCTAGCCAAGTTTCTTGGAGTACAATACAAGATCTCCAATAGGGCTGGCCTTTTGCTCCAAAGATTGATTGGGACATCAGATTTATTGATGTTAAATGGTGCTATGCCCAGTGATCAGGAGGGAGAGTATACTTTCGTCTCCCATTTAGGAAGTAGTAGTTTAGTTTAGTTTATTACGGCCCGAGCTTCCGCCATCGGCCAAACAAGACAACAACAAACAACTGAAATAGCAAAAAATTAAAGCCAACACAGTTGACAAAGACATTAAGAAAGCCCATCAATCAATCATATAATTGCAAAAATACATATACAATTTGACTCCACCCCCTACAATTTAAACACTAACCGTTATCCATTATCCGTAACCATTTCAGAGGTCAGAGTTAGATAGCATTCTGAATATTAGTCCAAGGCTTCTGGCTTGTTACTTCCCTATTCCATATAATGAACCGTCACTGTTTACAACAAAACTAACAGAATAGCTCAAACTAAGAATAAGGAACCCAGCCTCTAGCTAATTCAGGGTCTTATTTTTCCTGCCAAACTCAAGAATGTTGCTATTGCCATCAAGTCTTCCTTCTCTGACAAAGATAAAAGAAATAAATAAGTGCCCTCAGTATCGAAATCAAGGCCCTTTTTTAATAGTGGCAAAAGCCAGGTTACCCTCAATGCTTGATAGTATGGACATCTCAGTAGGAGGTGGTCGGTTGATTCCACCTCTGCTAATGGACACGAACATAGGCGTTTGTTATATGCCACCGGTTTATGCCTACCTTCTGTGACTGCTGAGTGAATAAGCTGAAAACGAAGGTAGGTATATAGCCTATGCAAATGTGAATTTGCGAGCATGTCCAAATACCCCTCGAACTTTACAATGGTCTTGAACTGTTGTAGACGTGGGGCAACCCTCCACCTGACTAGGTCAGCAATATCTTCCTGATGTGCAATATCACTAATCCTCTCGCAAATTTCTGCTTTAATAGACCCCAGGGTCTTCCCCTTAAAATAATCAAATGAGAAGCCACAATTGGCTAAAATCTGGGCCAAATAAAGAAGCCATGGGTAAGCCCTTGAATTTAGTACGATAAGCTCCTCTCTGAGACAAAGCAGGGGGAGAGCTCCCCCCTTTTGGATTAGCAAGCGCAGGCACAATCTAATGCAAGCCATCTTGGCCAGGGCTGTCATGGAATTGAGACCTGTTTCTGCTCTGAGGACAGCACCAGGAACACTTTGCCCAACTTTAAGAAAGCGGCGAAGGAATTTATTTTGTACTCTTTCTAGAGGCTTAGTATTTGGATTGGGTACCAATTCCAAGCCAAAAAGAGACGAAGCTATAACCTTTGGGCGATATACGTCCAAGAAGATAGAGAGAGGGACACCCCTAGAAATAGGTATAGCCCTCCCTAAGGCCTGCGCAGCTTTTTCTGCCTTGCTAGATCTTGCCCGAATATGTTCGGTCCAAGTACCCCTCCAGGGGTAGCTAACCCCCAAGCCTTTTGACATTTCGGCGTAACTGTAAGACCTGGCTGTTTGCCCAGGCCTTTGGGAGGGAGGGTGGGGGGGGAGTGATTTTTAATCCCCCACCGTTGTATTTATTTATTTATTATTCTACTCTGCCCTGTTTTATTGGTATATTTTATATTTGTATTTTAAATTGTTTTAATGGTTTTATTGTTGTTAGCCGCCCCGAGCTGCATTGCAGGATGGGGCGGGATAAAAATCTATAAAATAAATAAAAATAAATAAATAAATAAAATAAGAGAAAGTAGGTACCACTTCAATGGTACCTACATCAAGCTTCCATGATTTCACACCCCTTCCTGTACCGAGGTTCATTATCTTAGTTTTTGAGACATTTATTTCGACTCCATTAGCTTGACAATACTCGTGGCAACTGTTAATTGCCCGCTTTAAGCCGATTTCGGACTGAGCGAGCAAAACTAAATCATCAGCAAATTGTAGAATATGCAGCTGAGTATCTCCTACTTTAGGGGTATGTGTTTCCTTTTCTCGTATGTGAGTAGTAAGATCTACAACATACAAATTAAATAGCAACGGCGCTAAAACGCAGCCCTGGCATACCCCTCTTTCTATCGGTACAGGCTCACTCAGTGTTGGAAGGAAGTAGTATAAGAGATTATATTTTAGTTTTGGAGTCACTGTTCCCATGGATAGTTGACTTTGAGGTTTTGTTAGCGCCAGATTCGGATCATTTCCCTCTTACTACATGGATCAATATTTTCTCGGACCCGGGTGAGGTGGGTCAGGCCAGTCAGGAAGTGACAACACAGGCTGGTTTGGAGGCAGAGAGAAAGATTAAATGGACTCGGAGAACACAGGAGTCCATATCGGCTCTCCTAACCCCAGAGCCTTGGAATCTTTTGTAGTGGCAACTTCTGATTATATTCTACAGGTGTATAAGGATTTGATCAGTAGGTTGCACCCTCTGTTAGTAATCCATCCGGATAGAGATCACGATACATCTAGACCCCCAAATTGGTTTGATTATACATGTAGAATGACCAAACGTAAACTTAACAGATTGACACATGCCCTAAGGGGCAACTCCATCAATGATCAAATAGTTGAGAGGTTTCTTATGGCCAGAAAAGGATATACAGATTTGATAAGACAAAAGAAAAAGTCTTTTCAATTGGCCCTATGGGACAAACTGGAAGTAGTGGCATGTGAAAGAAACTCAATGAAATTTTGATACCTGATAAAATCAGTCTGGGTCTCTGGCAAGTCACAGGAGGATGTGCTTGTATCAGAAAATAGATGGGTAGATCATTATGGAGCCATATTCTCGGGGATGTACCCACGTATTATAGAGCTAGAAACAATCTCGTTAGATTCACTCCCTCAGTGGGATTTAGTAGACCCTGTGGAAGTAAAAGTGTTAATTTCTCAGTTGAAAGTAGGGAAGGCACCCGGAATTGACTTTATACCAGCTGAACTCCTAAAGAGTAATGTGGATTGGTGGAGCAGGGATCTGGCTTCCATGATCTCGGTGATAAATAGCACGGGGGAAATGCCACATAATTGGCAACAAAGTGTAGTTGTTCCCATCTTTAAAAAAGGGGATCCTAAAGATCCGGGGAACTATCGACCAATTAGCCTCCTGAGTGTCATTGGGAAGTTAAATGCTCGGTACTTACTGACTTGTCTGCAGGCTTGGATCGATGAAAGGGACCTTTTAGGTAAAGAGCAAGCGGGCTTTAAAAAAGGGTCCGCGACTACAGACCATATTTTTGTTTTAGATCAGTTAATTTTCAAATATGTTCTAAATAAGCTGAAATCCCGCTTGTTTATTTGTTTTGTGGATCTTAAAATGGCTTTTGACACCATCAATAGGGAGTGACTTTGGCAGAAACTTGTAGAATACCAAATTGATTTAAGATTGCTTTTTCTAATACAGGCTGTTAATGCGAATTCAACCTTGCAAGTCAGGACTAGTAGAGACGGTAATCTCACACATTCTATTGATGTCTGTAAGGGGGTTAGGCAGGGTTGTATTCAGGCACCCGCCGTATTTAACCTGTACTTGAGCGATCTAAAAGAGGCACTAGAAAACCCCTTGCACCATCCAGTCCGGATTGGCAACCAAACTGTCTGCTTTGCTTTATGCAGACGATACAGCGCTCTTAGCCTATACGCAAATCAGGCTGAGGAGATTAATGTCCAGTTTTTGTATTTATTGTAAAGACCAGCAACTTCAAATTAAATATGTGAAGACAAAAGTTGTCATGGTCAGTAATGTCTATGTACATTATAATTGGTCCATGGAGGGGCACGTTATGGAACAAGTGACAGTTGAAATACTTGGGTTCCATAGCAAGAGGTGTGCGTCAGGGGTGCGTGCTGGCACCTCTGCTGTTCAACCTGTATGTCTCGGACCTAGTGGATGCAATCAAAAAGGAGGAATTCAACCCCCCAAGGATTAGGATCTACCCACTGTATGCTTTACAGTATGCGGATGATGTAGTGTTGTTGTCCCAAATGGAAAAAGGATTAAGAGGACTTATAGAAGGGCTGATGTTATTTTGTGAGACCAATGGATTGCAGATAAATATGGGGAAGACTTAACATTCTGGTCCTAGGAGGGAGACACCAAAAATCCTGTTGGGTAATCAAGGGAAGGACCCTGGCTATTGTTAGATCTTGTACGTACCTTGGGGTGACGTACACTAACGGGTACATGGTGTATGCATATTAAAAATAGGGCAAACAAGGCAACCAGGGTTGTGCGATGTATATTAAGGTCTGCAAACTTGTCTAGGAATGTTCCAGTGTCTACATTCCTACACGTCTTTCAACTTAAGATCCATCCCTTGGCCATTTTCGGACTTGAGATCATTCTGTTCCCTAATATGATAGACCTCGAGAGGGCCCACAATCTCTTTCTCCGTCGACTGCTCAGGGTAGGGACCAACGTACCCGGAGTGGTCGTTCGAGCAGAGACAGGCTGTTTGCCTGTAGAGTACTCTGGAAAGCTGACTTTTATGGGATATTGGTTTATACTACTGTCCTAAAGTGAGGAGATTTTGTCCCTTCAGTGTCTAATGGAAGAACTTGAGCACAAGGGGGTTAGACCTTTCCCTTGGGTTAAATATCTGGTAGTGCTCTTAAATAACATGGGATTTTCTCTGGTATACTTCCTTGGGAAATCTGTTGGTGCAATTAAGGGAGAGCTCAAACTCAGATTAAGGGATCTAGCCCACCAGGAGGATCTAGCCACAGTTTGTAAATGGAGGGTAGCCCCCCAGTTGGGCTTAATTAAGAACGCTATCTTTTGAGCCCTACCTGGATCAGTTAACAAACAGAATTTTGCATAGAGTTTATACCTTATTCAGGTTCGAATTAATTCAGACGGCGGTGGTAGAAGGCAGATATGCCCGCATTAAGTATGAGTCCTGCCGCTGTACATGTGATGTGGACGAAATTAAGACTCTGGAACACTTTGTATTGAACTGTCCATATTACCAGAATTTAAGAACGGTTTGGCTGTACCCTATATAGAGGATCAGACAGGTCACGAACATTCAGATACATTACGATTGTTATACAATTTGACCTCTAAGGAAGGAATTTTTGCAATAGCATCATTTCTTTGGTTAGCTAGTAAAAGGAGGCAGGAAATTAGAGTAGGGCTTAGAGCTGGTAATTTAAGGGGTGGGTGCAGTTTGAGGAAGTATGTCCAACCTTCTTTTGCAAAGCCTATTATTCAGACCTGGATTTTAGAATATTATGGGTATCTCCCATGAGTCAAACTAGAATGATATATTATTAGTTTTCTTTGTCTCCCCTAGACCCTGTGGAGCTGGGGTGGGTAGATACGGTATCTTAGGAGATTCCTTAGCATCTTACGTTGAATAAGGAGTTAATTAGGCAATTGAGTGTGGTACTCCTGGTCATGGATGGTATTTGTTACAGCATTGTTTGCTATTATATTGTTTGCTTTGTGTGCTGGTTGCTGTATTTTGTTCTTGTATTTGTATTTTATATATTTTGTGTTGGCTGTGGCGAGAGCTAATGCCGAATAAAACAACATAACATACTTGAGCATTATGGTTTCCGTTACCCCCTCTTGGAGGACTCATTTTAAAGCTATTCAAGCAACGGTTGGAGCAACTGGTCAAGGCATTATTGGCTTTTATGGGTCTAAGGGGGGCAAGATGTTTGCTCCGGCCCTCAGAGTATATAAAGCTAAAATGTGAGCCCAACTATTATATGGAGTGCACGTTTGGGGAACGGATTTTCTTGAGGAATTAGAAACTACACAAAATAGAATGCTGCAGGCACTTTTACATGCCCCAAGGGGAACCCCAGCCATTTTGCTTAGGGCCGAGGCTGGATTTAGTTGGATAGCGGCTCTAGCCAAGCGTGCCTTATTAAAATTTTGGCTTCAACATAAACTAATACCTACCGACTCCTTAGTCTCAATAACTCTAAATTCAGCTGTTGGCAGGGTAATCGAGGTCTTGCAATTGTTGGGCGTCTTTGTTGTATATATCATGGCCCTTCCCTTTGTAAGAGCCTGGGCGGAAATTAAATGCAGGATAAATGACTAAGAAGCCCAATTTTCGAGGGAGCAAGCGGTCCGCCAAAGGATGGCAGGCTGTTATGCTGATTTAAGAACTCCACTAGAAGGGGCGGCATATCTGTTTAATTCGTGTTTGGGACATACCAGGGTGGCCTTCATCCTTGCAAGGTTTAATGAGTTTCCTTCCGCCTACTCGCAATGGAAGTTGATGGGAATTGCGCGCAATGATAGGATGTGTGCGTATTGTAAAAATAATGAAATCCCAGAGATGATATCTCACGTTTTGGTGGATTGTCCCGCTTATAATCAGTGGAGACAACGGTATATTGATCCATGTCTGGGGGAAAGAAGCTCCTGGTTCCCATTGAAGGTGGAGGTGTTTCTGTTGTGGGATCAAGATACAAATGTGACAGCTAAAGTTGCTAATTAATTTGGTTTTAAAAATGAAATTAGCACATTTAGGGGGCTCTTGAATGATAGTCTATGTGGGGCGATAGTTGCCCCACTTTTTCTAAGGATTTCCTGTAAGGTTTTGTGGGTATTTTATTTTATTTGTCATTTGATGTTTTATTTTTAATAGAATTATTGTAATTGATTTTAATTATAAGTGTTTAAAATTTGGCGATATGGTTGATTGAAATGTTTGAAGTTATGCTTCTTCTGTGATATGTTATGATGGCTTCGGCTATGTAATAAATTTGAATTTTATTTGATTTGGAATGTTTGACCTATATCTTTAGTAAACAACATTAAACAATTCAACATATTAATTTTACATGCTGTAATATCTCAAGTTTTTACAGTAGCCTGCTAAGTGCCAACTGCAATATTTGATTGGGGGAGGAGAGAAAAAATCAATAAACACTTAATGTGGTTTAACTGTTTTATATTGAAACAAATTCAAAGTTGGAAATTATTTATATTGACTTGACTTGTAAATATCTTAAAACATAACCTAACAGTAGAATATTTTTAAACAATGAGAAAAAATTAAGGGCGGCGGCAGGCACTAAAAATATTAACGTACATTGAGGTTTTGTAGCATGCCCAAACATAAGTTGCCACTATTGTCCACTGATTTACTTGTCTAACAGTTAACTTTCACTGAGGGCTCTCTTCAGTTTCACTGTCACTATCTGTAAGTGTTTACACTACCTAGTTCCATCAAGAGACAGTACTTTCTTCTGTCACATTCATGAATGACCAATCTTTTATCAGGACTGCTTCTGCACACAGCAGATTCTTAACTGTGCTTAGCTGTGCAGCTGGTGATTTTCTACTGTTTCCCCCCAGTAGGACCAAAGTAAAACATAGCGAGTTTGCAAAGTTGTATTACTGGCACCACTCAGGAGGAGCCAATTGTAACAGGGATTTGGGATATCCCCAGGAGTTCCTCCTCTGAGACAAAGATAAAAAGCAAGGAATAGCACAGGTTGAAAGAGCAGAAGAAAAAGACAAATAATCAAGTGTGCTCTCTTCCCTCAGGGAAATAAGAAAGATCCTCGTAGAGCAGATTCCCACTTTTTCCCTCCCCTTTCTGGTTTAAAATTGCCAAACAAACATTGGGTGCATTTTCACAAGACAGAATGGGGAAAATGCCAATGGAGAGAACCTGATGAATGTGGGTCCCTGGTTATTTTAACGTGCAAATAGATGAAGGCTGCTTGCTGATGTTCAGGGAGGGGTTGGGGACTGACTTGAGTTTCTCAAGTTAGTGCAGTCGCATGAAGTCCCCACTTGCGCGTGCAGGATTTTTAGCGTTATTTTTTCTGTTCTCCCGTTAAATCCAGTAACATGATACAAGGCTCAAAAATCCAACCCTATGTCACGTTATTGAATTATGCTAAGAGCCCCATGTGCATGAGTGGGGATTTCAGGTGCCTGCCTTAGTCCCTGCCCAAGCAGCCTCAGTTGCAGGATGCCTTATCAGATAACCCACCCTGAGCTTCGATACTGTTAACCACTTGCTCTTGCTGGACTCACTTCACTCCCTTGGCTTCCGTATCTCTGTCCTTGACAGGTTCTCCTCCTACCTCTCTGACCACTCCTTCGATGTCTCTTGCCAACTCCAACTCCTCCTCCTCCTTCCCCTTCTAGGTTGGTGTTCCCCAAGGCTCTGTCCTTGGCCCTCTCCTCTTCTCTATCTACACCCTGTCCCTAGGCAAACTCATTGCCTCCCATGGCTTTCAAGATCACCTCTTTGATGATGACACTCAACTCTTATCTCTCTACTCCCTCTCTCTCTCCATCTGTTCAAGCTCACCTCACCAGCTGTCTGTCTGACATCTCTACCTGAATGCCTCAACGTCAACTCAGACTCAGCATGGCTAAAACTGAACTCCTCCCTCCCCTCATTCTTCCTCCTTCCTCCTCTCCTCATTCTTCCTCTCGTCTGTCAATCCTCATTGATGGGGTCACCATCCTTCCCGTTCCCCAAGCCCATAGCTTAGGCTTCATCTTTGACTCACCCCTTTCTTTTAAACCCTACATCGGCTCTCTTGCCAAATCATGTCGCTTCTCCCTCCATAACGTTGCTAAGATTCACCCTTTTCTCTCTGTTTCCTCTGCTAAAACCCTTGTTCATGCCCTGGTCATCTCTCACCTTCATTACTGTAACCTCCTTCTTACTGACCTCCCCTGCTCTCACCTTTCTCCCCTTATCTCAGTCCACCTCGCCCATTGCTTCGACCAGCTGCAGCCCCTCCTCTCCTCTCCACTGGCTTCCCCTTACTGAATGAATCCTGCACAAGCTCCTAGTTTACAGCTATAAAGCTCTTCACAACCTTGCTCCCCCCCACCTCTCTGCGCTAATTTCCCTTTGTACTCCAGTCCGTGAACTCTGCTCCTCCTCTGTCCCCTCTCGCCCTCCCATGCCTCCCCTGCTCCCCTAACCGCCTTCGTCCCTTCTCCCTAGCTGCCCCCGACGCCTGGAACTCC
>QEPC01005877.1:1467838-1521667 GCA_003113815.1 Sphenodon punctatus
TGTGAACACAGCCAAAGTAGGACGCGGCCAAGGCAGGGCCCCCCTCTGCAAGGTAGATTGTGTAGGCAGCCAGGCTGCACACAGACAGCGCAGACATGGTCTCGGCCGCAGCCCAGGCCATATGAGAGCACCTCATCTCCGGGATGCCCCCTTTGGGGAAGGGAACCAGCCCTAGAGTCTCCGCATGCAGCCGACAATCACGAGTGCTCGCCTCATAGCTGAAGTAGCGAAGACCAGAGCTCAGGCTCGCATAAGCACCTGAATGGCTGTCCGGGCAGCCCAGGACCAGCTGCATGGCCGGGGTATGCCACAGGTCACACAGGGACATGGTCTCGCAGAAGGTCCAGCTATGCGGGGCCCCATGGGGACCGGGAAGCGGGAGCCCCATGGGGACCGGGAAGTGGGAGCCTGGTGGATGCACAACCAGCCATGGTCCAGCTAGACAGGGTGAATAACACCACGGACAGGGGGGCACACATACCCTCCAGGGCCGGAGGTGGCTCCGAGGGGTCCCAAGGACAGGACAGGCAGCCATGGGCTACAACATTGTATCGCAACAGAGCGAGGCGTGGGGTGCGGACCTGGCACAGCTGCAGACAACAAGCGCACACACAGGATAGCTATTCAGGCCACCAAGGACACGGTATTGCAAACGGAGTGTGGTGTGTGTGTGTTGATGGCTGAAGGCATGCAGCTGCACAGGGAGCGCACAGCCACCCAGGCCATCACCGGGCCAACATAGCCGTCCCCCAACCCCCGGGGCCACCACCACCATGGAGCGGGACTGGGCAACTGCCTACTGGATGCACCTTGCGCTTGCGGCCGAGTGGTACCGCGACCACACCGAGCAGCTGCATCTCCTTATCGCGGAGCTGCACCTGGGCGCCCGCCTGCAGGTTTCCCTGGCCTGGAGAGCTGCAAGGGCCCACAGGGCCCACCATGGGCACAGGAGAGCCCTTGCCTGGCTCAGGGCGCAGAGGTTCTCCGGGGCAGGCCAGCAGACTGTGAGCCGGGACCGAACCCGGCCTGCGGCGCTCCGCGAGGCGGCCGGGTGCCTCCAATGATGGGAGGGAGACCATGCGCCGGGCAACCCTGCTCACTATGCCCATCGACAGGCAGATATGGGTCGCTGAGCGGGCACAGGGTTGGTGGGCCAGGGCGCTGGCCCAGTGGGATGAGGCAGCGTGGAGGACCCACTTTAGGATGAACAAGCTCACCTTGCTCCGGCTTGCTCAGCTCCTTATGCCCTGGCTTGAGTGACAGCACACCCCCATGAGGACCCCGATCCCCATGGTCCAGCGGGTGGCTATAGGGGTCTGGGCCCTCGCTACTCCTGCCGATCCGTCTCCCAGCACTTTGGGGTAGGCCTGAGCACCGTTGCCTGTATCCTCTGGGATGTGTGCGAGGCTGTGGAGGGCGTGCTCCTGGACAGACCGATCCAGCTGGTGGACCAGGGGGCTGTGATGGCAGGATTTGCGGCCGGAGGCTTCCCCAACTGCATGGGAGCCGTGGATGGCACCCACGTAGAGATTCTCCGCAGGGGAGGCTGCAGAGTATGTGGACAGGCACGGGTATCACTCCCTGCAGCTGCAGGTGGTTGTGGATCACTGGGACCGGTTCATCGACATCTTCACGGGCAACTCCGGCCGCAGTCACGATGCCCAGATCATGACCATCTCCCCCTTCTATGCCTGGATGTTCCGGGGGGACTTTGTTGACATGGGGATGACCTGGATCGAGGGGGTCCCGATGGCCGCCTGTACCCTGGCCTGCCCCCTCACCTGGTGACTAATGAAGGTCTACCCAGTCGCACGCAACCCTGCGCAGGTGCTCTACAGTACCCGCCTGTGCTCCAGCAGGACCGTGGTGGAGCGAGCCTTTGGGGCCCTCAAGCAGCGCTGGAGGAGCCTCGCTGGGCGGCTAGACTACACTGTGGAGACCTCGGCCCTGGTGATCGGCGCCTGCTGTGTGCTCCACAATGTGTGCGAGACCGAGGGGGCAGCCCTGGAATACCCCGAGCCCAACCGGCCCCCTGGCCCGGTCCGGTGCCCCTGTACGTGAATGCCGAGAATCCGAGGGAGTACCATTATGCCAAGCGCATCCGGGACTCCCTGGCGAGGCATATCAGCCGGGAAGCCGAAGTGTGAGGACTGCACCACCCCAGCCCACCCCCGGGGGTTCCCTGGGCTGGCCCCAACATGGGGGGGGTCCGGTACCCCACCACCCCACCCCTGTCCCCCAATAATGGGCACGGGAGGCAATATGGAGCAACCACGGTTTATCTCACCCGCGTGTACATGTGCATCCCAACCCCTCCCTCGCCTGTGCTCCCTCTGCCACTGCCTCCTCCACCCTCGCCTTCTCTCCCACCACTCTCTTCCGCCTCCCTCCTTGCTCCATCCCGCCACACTGCTCTGCTGCGGATTTCCCTTTAAATCTTCCTCCAGTGGCTGTGTTGTTGCTGGCTGCCTGGCAGCAACGCTGCATGCTTTGTCCCCGACTGATGATCATTTTCTTTGGTTCCCGCCGGTGATGCTGTCCAGACATTACTTTTTGGTGGTTCCCGCCGGGAATCTCTTTGACCACGTTTCCGGAGATTGTCCGGCGGGGAGCCCCGGAAGCGTTGTTGAAATTGACCCCATGTGGGTATTGACCGTGGTGATCATCTGGCGGCCACCGAACAGACGTTCAGGGCGCTTTGGCCCCGCAGCGAAATTGACCGTGATTCACTGTGGTTGAGCGTGATCTCGTAACGTCTGACAATACCCTGTGAGGAGCTGCAGCAACATCTTACAAGACTTGGGTGCATGGGCATCTAAATGGCAGATGAGATTTAATGTGGACAAGTGTAAAGTGATGCACGTTGGGAAAAATAATCCAAATTATGAGTACACAATGCTGGGTACTAAGCTAGGAGTTACCCCTCAGGAAAAGGATCTGGGTGTGATTGTGGATAATACACTGAAATGCTCAGCCCAGTGTGCCACAGCGGTTAAAAAAGCAAATAGAATGTTAGGAATTATTCTCAAGGGAATAGAGAATAAAACTGAGTATGTCATAATGTCTCTATACAAATCATTGGTGCGACCGCACCTTGAATATTATGTGCAGTTCTGGTCGCCCCATCTCAAAGAAGACATAGCGGAACTAGAAAAGGTACAGAGAAGGGCAACAAAAATGATCCAGGGTATGGAACAGCACCCGTATGAGGAGAGGCTTGATAGTTTGGGGCTCTTCAGCTTGGAAAAGAGACTGCTGAGAGGAGATATGATAGAGGTCTATAAAATCATGAGTGGTGTGGAACTTGTAAACAGGGAACGGTTATTTACCCTCTTAACTAGTATTAAAACTAGGGGACACTCCATGAAACTCACAGGTGGCAGAGTAAAAACAGGCAAAAGAAAGTGTTTTTTTCACTCAGCATACAATTAGGTTGTGGAATTTACTGCCAGGGGAGGTGGTATAGCTGAGTTTAAAAGAGGTTTGGAGAAGTTTCTGAAAGATAGTTCCATTAGCAGCTATTAGCCAGATAGGACTAGGGAACAAAATCCTTTACTGTTGGGAGCTTGGGGATGACCCACAGGGAATGGATAGCATGGTGACCTGTTGGGTGCTTCTCCCAGGCCCCTGTGACTGGCCGCTGTCAGAGGCAGGATGCTGGGCTCGATGGACCATTGGTCTGACCCAGTATGGCACTTCTTATGTGCAAGGCAGTTGTGACATGCTGTGCTATGTAGTATGTAGTCCATGTAGGATCCGTGTCGTCTTAATGGATTTGTCATGTTATCCCCTAGAATAATTTCAGAGGAATAATGCAGTAGCTTGATATTTTCAAGTAGTAGTTTTTTTTCCCTCTCCATCGGTTTTGTTTGTTGTCTGTCTGCAAGTTAAGCAACTCAGCAGATGGGTAAAGAATATGATGTCCATTGTTTAAACGTTGCAGCAACCTGTAATGAAGAAACTTTTTGTAACATTCAGCGGCTTTGGCTTTTGCATTCCATAGTCATTAAGGCAGGTTTGGCAGGAGTTTGGGAGATGGGCGTGTGTGTGTGGTTGTTTTTTTTTTTCCCCTTTGGTTGCTGGGCTTAGGAAATATTAAGTTTCTTGGTTTTGGGGGTTTATTTAAGTAGGAAGAATCTGCCTTAACGGTTTGTAAACTCAAAGGTTTTGTGTTAAATAATATCATCGATTTTTTGGCCAAGTAATGACAGTTGCTACAAACTCCTCATTTGCCCTGTGTTCCTTTCACATCCCCTGAATTTACAGCTAATGTGAATGCTGAAAAATATCATTCTGCTCTTTAGCATTTGTTAAAGCTTGTAAAGCTCAGCTCAGCACAGAAACCCTGCCCTGGTTACTTCAGGGAACAGTCATCAAGGGCAGCCCCACGTTGAGTGCATTGCTGTAATCTAACTTTGAGGTAATGAAAGCATGGATGATTCTGGCCAGATGTGAGTCAGAAAGGACTGAAGCGTGCAGCACATGATTGTGTGTGTGCGTGTCTGGTTCTGTGTGTTATCCACACTTTCATAAACTCAAGATGTCCACAGCATTCCCCTCATCCACACTGTCTGAGTGTCATTATTCCTATTTTAGCGTACTCAGTGTTTCACATGGTTTAAACTTATACTGAATATGACAGATCTCCATAAATTTAGGATTTACAGGAACATTGTTTTGTACACAGTACATGGCAGATTACTTGTTCCTTAATACATGGAGATTATCATAATGGTACTATATGGTGGTTCCACTTCTGGAATATTGTGTAGTTCTGGTTTGTATCTTGTATTACAAAAGTGTGTTACTCCATGCATTTTTACGTATAGGTAGGGAAGTAGGACCAGCAATAGTTGTTTTTTTTAACACCATTATGAATCCATAAAAATACAAGTCAGTGTCCTGGTGTCATACTAAAATGCAGTCATAAGACATGCTGCTAAACGTAAGCATTAATTAAGCAAGCCGATTGCAGCTGGAGCAATGGGGAAAGACCAGCAACCAAACAGCTGGCCTGGAAGTGGGGAAAGATTGCAGGGGTGTGGGTGGGGTAGAATGGAAATGGAATGCCTTTCATTTTCATGAGTTTCAGATAAAGCTCTTAATGAGAAACACCAGAAAGGAGACCATAGTATGCTACACCAATGTTATGGGCCAGGTTTACTGTCAGTCAGTCATGTTTATTTGGCTATTCTCCCATAAAAAAAATTCAAAAACAGTACAATAAAATAACATTAAAAATGCAGACTAAAATTTACTTAATAGTTTCCTTTTACATGACGCCAGGAGAGCAAACGTTGCAACAGCATAAGTAACAGAGAACACATTCGAATTTAACAGATAAATTAACTTATGCTCCCTAGTCCAAAAAGGTCTTAGAGACCAATAGCGAATCTAACCATTCTGCTCTTAAATAGGCATAAAAAGGGCATTATAAGAATACGTGTTCCAGGCTCTCCACCTGCTTTAGATGGCATGAAAAATAACCTATGTTCATAGCTTCTTTTTGCAAATCTTTCCTCAGTTACTGCCGACTCCATGGTATGGAAACAAACAAAAGTGAATGCTCTACGTAGCTGAAAGTTTTTTAAATCCATCAGATATTTTTCCACACTGAAGGTATCTTTGAGAAGCGAATAAAGGGGGGCAGTCCTCAAGGTCCTATTATTAGCCAGATCGGTTTGAAATGCTTGGTCTAAGAGCCTCTGTTTCAGAACCGGCACAGATATTATAGTCTCAAGGCAATGAACAGGACCAACCCAGTGTTTGTAGCAAAGTAGAAATCTTTCCACCGTTGAAACTGCAAACTCCCTAAATGTTGAAGCTGCTTTTTCCAACAAAGAAAAGGAAGTTGAGAAGATTCCAGATTCAGAACTTTGACCCAGAAGGCAAGTTCCCTAATTTGGGCCTGATGGTATACAGAAGATAAACCCGCTTCTGCCTTGACCATAGAGGCTGGCACAGAATTTGCCACCCTCAGTGTACCTCTCAGAGCTCTCTTCTGGACTGCCTCCACATCTTTGGCATATGTAGTAAAAGTAAGCTCCACTCCAAAAAGGAGCTAGACAAACGAGTTGACTTTATACACCAGGCCAGGTTTATTACTTGAGTAATTGATAAAATCAATTCAGATAAAATCGCCAGTGAAGCAAATGGACTTTTATCTCTTAACTCCAAATATAGTCAACAGTAGGATTTCAAGTTGCTTTACCTCCCCTCATGATAGCATACTTGTTTTCAAACTGCATATTACACTGAGGAACAAGCCTGTGGGATTAGGAGACACCAGCTCTGAATTGGGGTAATGCAGGCTCCCCTGCATTTTTAACGTCTGTCTCCCCCTTAGTGTCGGGGGGGGGGGGGTTGCGTGGACCCTGACTAGACCATTATGAAATGCAGCTAATGATCTCATTTTCTAATGCAGATGAGGAATAACCAAGACACTCCCCTCACCTCCCCCTATACAGTCGCATCATCCGCCAGTGCACAAATGCCCCCTAAGGAAAAGGGACACATTCTCTCTACTCTCCCCCTGTAAGGGAATAGATAAGCATTCAAAATATCTGTTCATCTGGGATACTTCCACAGCAATGGATGTACTCTCACTCCTGCAGCCTCTTTCTATGGACCCTCTGTCCATTTATTTGGACAGTGGAAGTGTTTTTCTGCATCGCCAGCAGGAGGCAGCACTAAACTTTCAGCTGGGCATGCGTAGGGAGAGCACTCCCTCGCTTCCCCAGTTGAAAGTCTGCCTCCTGCCGAATAGGAGCTGCTCCGCACCCTCACCTAGTAGAGACCCCTCTGAGGCCAGTGAGTTCAGGGTTTTTCTCTCCAGAGGCTTCTGCCTCTTGCCTAGCTTCCAGCCCCCTGGATCCGGCCTAAGGGTACGAACCGGGGCAGAATGGGTGTGGGGGATAGACCCCCTAAGGGGTACGCCCCCGCCCCCCTGCCGAGGGGCACCCGCTATTATGGCCGAAATGGCCAAGACTAGGAGAAACGCCGCCCACCGAGCTGTGGCAGAGCGGGAAAACCATGGCGGCGAAAACGAAACTGAAACCGTCTTTTTCTCCATCTGAGATTGCTGGAAGCAGAAAATAGCGTAGGGTATGCTTCTATTCCTCTGCCCAATCAGGGCTCGAGGGGTGGGAATGGATGTCAGCTCTTCCTGTCAACCCATCCTTGACCAATCAGGGCTCAGGACTGGTCTTTCAGAGTGAGTGCGCGTGCTGAGGTGTGGGGGTGGAGTCAGCCTGACTGGCTGTGAGTGTGTGCTGCATGGGAGGAAGGGGCAGAGTATGTGCGTGTGGTGAGGGGGGGCAGTGAGTGTGTGTGTGTGCTGGGAGATGTCTGCCGACAGGTTAGCAGGCAGCCGGGAGAACAAGTGGTCAGGTGGGGGTGGGGGGGAACGGCGTAAGTTCCTCTCCCTCCCACCCAGGCTGCTGCCGACAGTACAAACCCCCCTTTAAGCTCCTTGCCAACAGTCCTACCCTCTCTTGCAGCCACCAGTCGTCATGACACCAGGGCCACGGCATAGAATATTCGTGATAACTGCAAGCCTCATAGCACAAAATGGGGATTTCTTCATCCCCCTTAAATTACCCCCTTCACTTCTACACCACCGGACCTTAGCGGACCTGTCCCTTTATTTTAATTTTTTTATCTCATTCAGGGAAAAGAGAAAACCATGACAAAAACCTCACCAATTTGGAAGTAAACAGCCTGAAAAATCTAATGCAAGTGAATGCGAGGCAGTTGGCACTGGAACTCCTACACATCTTAACTAATAGAGCCACTCCTGCAGCTCTATAATATGGGATTTTTAGGAATTTATAACTTTTAATGGCAAACAACCAAAAGGGGAAAACAACACAAATCACAGTAGCAGACAGACAAAACGAAATCACCAAAGTTTTTTTTGGTGAATTACAATTTTTACGCCAAGAGGCAGATTTTGAAAATTCAAAAAGCAGGAGGAGCAAGGAAGCAGCCCTGAATTATTTAACACAAATGTCAGTCAAATATTCCTATAATAGACTTTCCACATGATATAAAAAGCATCTTCAACTTAGAAGTAAAATAAAATCTTTTACTCCAATTTCTAAACTGCTGTAACTTCTTTTTTTGTCCTAATTGCATGAAATTTTGAAAGATGGTATCCCTCACCCAAGCAATCCTCTCTGCCAGATTGCAGACAACTAGGATAAATAGTGCTGATTTTATAAGCAATAGAATGTTCATGCTTGAAACAGAAACTGTCCCGCTTCATAATGACAATGACCCTTTTTTCTCTCAAATGTAAATTTCTTGCATCCTGCTGTAGGAGCTTGATCCCTTATCAATATTTCAAAAATATTAGTGTTTGCCCCTTGGTTTCTCCTTATTTCTAATGTTGCTACTTTTTGCTGATTCTACTTTTGTGTGTTAAGGAACTTTCTATAGTCTTCAGTCCGTTTATTCGAACTCAGGGAACGATCTCCCTCGTGTCCACTAGGAGACAGCATAGACTTTCCACTGGGCATGCGTAGGAAGAGCGTGGCCTCGCTTCCCCAGTCGAAAGTCTGCCTCTGTTCTGACCGGACGCGCGGTAGGGGTGCCCTGCACCCCACCAGACTTTCTAGACTTTCTCCTTCTGAGATGCCATAGGCATGAGGGGGCAGCTAATAAATTTAACTAAATAAATAAATGAGAGAGGGAGCTGGTGTTTATTAGGCTTTTCAGAGTTTTTTTCAGATCAAGCAGCCTCCCACTTCATCTCTCTCCCGGTGCCAGCCCCCGGGTACAACCCGGATGCTTTCAGGTACTGAGGGTTCGGCCTCCGGGTATGACCCTCCAGGACACATCCCTGAAATGGCGGAGTCCGCCAAAACCCACAGGGCGACCGCCCTCCCAGCCGCAGTGTGACAAGAGGGCCCCGCGTCGCCCCAGCGCGAAAGTGAAACCGTGCTAGAGCTTCCCGCCCAGGCCACCGGACGGACGAGCCATGCGGCACCATGGATGGCGGGCACAAGGAGCTGGAAATTGAGGAGGCGGAGGCAGCCACTTCTGCCTCCACAAGTAGGGGGGGAAGCACACAATGGATTCCCTTCAGAGGCTCCAGATGGATGCACTCAGGTCCATGATGGGGGTTCTTGCGCGCATTGAGGGCAACCAAAAAAGGGCGCAAAAACATAAGCGAAAACCCCAGCCCCCCCCCCCCCAACCATCCTTCAAAGGGGATTCAGAGAGAGCCGACAAAGGCAAGCATAAGAGCCCTCACAAGCGGGCTTGCAAGCATTTCCTCAAGGACCTCCTCGGATCCTCCTTGGAGGACCAACAGGGCGAGTCCCCCTCAGAGGAAGGCGAGCTATTGGCCTCCTCTTCAGACACAGAAACAACCCCCCCCCCGAAAAAAGCGCAAGGGCCACGCTCGAGCCAAAAAAAACCTGTCCGTGACCACCTCCCCCTCGGAGGATTCAGGTAATAATGGTGGCTACTCCTCGGGGGAAGGAGTCCACGATACCCCCAAATGGGAGGAAATCCTGGCAAAGGGCCCCAAGGATGTGGGCAGAGAATTCCCTACTGAGCAGGGCCCCAAGCTCCTAAGGAGGGCGGAGAGGGTACTCAGTATCACCCCTAGCACCCCCAAAAAGAGAGACTCCGATTCCTCCTCTAAGGGCGAGGATTCAGACGGGGACTATATCCCTAGGCTCCACAGTGGCGACAAGGGGGTCACCCTGGATTGGGCTTTTGAAAGGATCATTAAGGCCCAATGGAAACAGCCCACTAAGGCGACCAAGCTGTCTAGAGTCCAGCAGACCCTATACACGTTCACCAAGCAGAGATACCCCATATTCAAGCCCCCTGGGGTGGACGCAGCAGCCGCATCCCTCGCCCACCAGTCTGTATTCCCCTGAGCAGAGGACCTTCTGCCTAAGGACTCCACTGACAAGGGAATAGAAATAGGGCTCCGCAAAAGTTACGAGGCGTTATCATATACCCTGCAGATGGCTACCACTGCTTCATATGCCTCCAGAGCCATCATGAAGTGGTTCAAGTTGGCAAAAGACCCGTACATTTCAGCCTCCCTCTCATGCAAGCTTGTTGCTAATGTCACCCTTGCCCACGCATTCCTCATGGATGCCTCTATGGACATTGTAACCTGGGCAGCCATGGGGATGGCGGCAAATGTAGCAGCCCGTCGCTAACTATGGCGCCGATCATGGCGTGCAGACACACACGCCAAAAACCTACTGGTAAACAGCAGGTTCAGGGGGAGGAAACTATTCGGCCCGGCATTGGACAAAGCACTCTCCAGTGCATCTAATAAAGAAAAGAAGCACTCCCTTAACCAGGTGCAGGATTTCAGGAGTTTCTTTCATCCGTTCCAGAGATTCAACCAGGGACCCAAACGTGCCTTTTCCTCATATAATGCCTGGAGCTCCCAACAGCGTGGCAGAAGCCACAGGGGACATGGATCAAAACCTAACAGGTCAGCCACACACTCCACTTACACCAGACGTCCCAGGTCTCCCTCACGGAAGGAGGAGTCCTGACTCCTTTGCACCTTCCTCCCCCAGCTTTGACCGGCTTGAAGGAAGGCTCCTTCACTTCGCTCGGCAGTGGAGCCAGGCCACTTCAGACAGCTGGGTCCAACGGACAGTAACAAGGGGATACTCCCATCGAATTCAAAACCAGGCCAAGGGAATTCTTCCACATTTCCCCTCTCTTACGTATCCCCAGCAAGCGCGAGGCAATGCGGTCCGAAATCAACAGACTGCAGAGGATGGGTGCCATAGAAAGAGTACCATGGCACAAGAAAGGAAGGGGACTCTACTCGATCCTCTTGCTCGTACAAAAGAAAAGCGGAGAATGGAGAGCGGTCCTGGACCTGAAGCACCTCAACAAGTCCATCAGGCTCCAGAGATTCAAGATGGAAACCTTGGCCTCCATCTCCCTAGCCATCTCGAAAGATGATTGGCTCTCCTCCTTGGATCTAAAAGACGCGTACCTCCACATTCTCACCATCAATGGCTCCGCTTCGCCTACAACAGCCAGCATTGGCAATACCAGGCACTCCCCTTCAGCCTGGCCACAGCACCCAGAACATTTACCAAAATCTTGATCCCCCTTATCGCAAATCTCCAGCTCGAGGACATAGCCGTCTTCCCTTACTTAGACGACATTCTGATTCGGGCGACATCCCGAAATCTCGCTCAGGCCCACCTCCAGCGCACCATCTCTTACCTGGAGTACCACGATTTTCAAATCAACCGATCCAAATGCCACCTGAACCCCAGTCAGCACCTAGAACACCTGGGGGTAATATTCCACACCCGCCTAGACAGGGTATTCATTCCACCCCCTTGACAGCACAAGATCAGGAACCTCATAGCTTCCATACGAAGGCAACTGCGCCCTTCCCTATGAGCTCTAGTGTACCTGCTCGGATCCATGATATCCTGCACACGCCACCTACAGTGGGCCCGGTTCCGCGCACGCAGACTCCAACAACTGCTTCGCCCCTGGCAAACGCAAATAATCAACAACTGCCCACTTTCTCCCTCAGTCCCGGCCAAGTCCCTACACTCCTTCAGCTGGTGGGAAGACCCACACCGTTTTCTGCAGGGCGTTCCCCTAACAGAGCCGCACAAGATCATACTAACAACAGATGCCAGTCTCTCCGGATGGGGAGCCCATATCGGAAACAACATAACACAGGGGACCTGGTCAGCCACAGATGTCACCCACAGCATCAGTTGGCTGGAGGTCAAAGCCATTCGACTAACCCTCCTACGATTCATCGCCCTACTGGAGGGTTGCCATGTGCTGGTCTTCATGGACAACACCATAGCCATGGCCTACATCAACCATCGGGGGGCTCCTGGTCCAAGACACTGCACAAGGAAGCCTCCCACCTGCTGCGTTGGGCAGAGTCTCACCTACTCTCCCTCTCGGCCCTTCATATAAAGGGCATAGACAATGTCGAAGTGGATTGGTTGAGCCGCCAGGCACTGGATCCAGGGAAATGGGCCCTCAGTCCTGCCACGTTCCAACTCATCATTGAAACGTTCGGCACCCCAATCCTCGACCTATTTGCATCCCCGACCAACTACAAGTTGCCCCGATTCTTCAGCAGGAACCTGCATCCCAAATCCGAAGCCCCTGATGCTCTCAGCCGCCAGTGGCCTCAGGTCCTGCTCTACGCCTTTCCTCCATTCCCCTTACTCAGCCGAGTGATCCACAGATGCAAGCACCAGCAAGCCACTGTGATATTCGTAGCCCCCTTTTGGCGTCGTCGGCCATGGTTCACAGACTTGCTCACTCTGTCCCACGGGAACCACCTCACATTACCCATCGCACAAGATCTGCTGTCGCAGGGACCCCTCCTTTACCAGCAGCCGGAGTTTCTGAAACTAACAGCTTGGCTGTTGAGACCCTAGCTCTTCAGGGTCTGGGCTACTCGGACTCTGTCATATGCACACTAATGGCTTCTAAGTGAAAATCCACCCAACTCATATACTAGTGTACTTGGAAGGTCTTTGTTGGCTGGGCCAGTCTAGGCTTGTTCCCCCACAATCTCCCTCTGTAGGTCAGGTCCTCCAGTTCCTACAAGAGGGATTGGACAAAGGCCTACGCCCCAACACCCTATCCAGGCAGTTGGCCGCAATTGATAGTACCCTAGGGGCTTCCGGTAAACCACGCCTTTCAGCCCACCCTCATGTACATCAGTTCATTAGGGCCGCCCACCGAATTTCCCCTCCAGTAGTGCACAGGTTCCCCTCCTGGAATCTCAGCCTGGTTCTTAAAGCTATAACAGGGCCCCCGTTCGAACCCCTGAACCAGGTCTCCCTATTCTATCTCTCGGTTAAGGTGGCCTTCCTAATAACCATCATCTCAGCCAGATGTATCTCTGAAATTGGGGCCCTGTCAGCCGACCCTTCCCTCTGCTCCTTCAGGAAGGAATCGGTCTGTCTACGCCTGGACCCCTCCTGAAGGTTTCCTCCCTCTTCCATCTCTCCCAAGATGTGGTTCTGCCCTCGGCCCCGCCACCCTATAGAGAAACTGTGGCATTCTCTAGACATAAGCAGGGCTCTAAAGATATACCTGCATCGCTCAGCACCCTTCAGGCATTCCTCTGGCCTCTTAGTAAGCTATCATCCCTGTCACCGGGGCAAAAAGGCTTCCAAATCAGTCATTGCTGGCTGGATCTCGACCTGCATCGCTGAAGCGTTACAGAGCTTCAGGCCTGCAGCCTCCCAGTCATATCCTGGCACACTCTACCCGGGGAGTGGCCACCAATTTGGCGTTCCACAGCTCGGCCCCACTAAGTGAAATATGCAAGGCAGCCACCTGGAAAAGCCTGCATACTTTCGCTAAGCACTATAAGATTGATCTGCACCAATCTGCCGAGGCCGCCTTCGGCAGGCGGATTCTACAGGGGGTTCTAGGTTCTTGTTCAGCCTGGTTGTCCCTCCCTGACGAATTAAAAAAGTACTGCTCTGTTATCTCCGAGTCCGAATAAACTGACTGAAGGCTATAGAAAGGGCAATTGGGATTCTTTCCTGTGAATTGCCCTTCTGTAGCCTTGCAGGGAGTTTATTCAGCCCACCCGGGCTGAATCATTGAGTCTCACCTATTACCTCTGGGGAAGTTATTCCCCTTCTCATAGGGGTTCTGTTAATGTGACTCAAAGTTTTGGAGAAGGTTCTGTTTGTTTCTTTCAGACTATGGTTACTTCAGCTGTGATACTCTTGGGGAAGTAAGGGCGCACTCTCCCTATGCATGCCCAGTGGAAAGTCTATGCTGCCCCCTTGTGGACATGAGGGACCGGGCGTGAAATTTCTGGTTGCCAAGTCACCACTGGCGACCAGAAAATGAGGCTGGCGACCTGCCCTTAATGCGGTTGCCCAGCCGCCTGTTCTGCTGATTTTTTTTTGATTTTTTTTTTAAAGTTGCGGCAGATTTTTTTAAAAAAAAACCCAACTCAGTGGGACAGGCGGCTGGGAAGTCGCTGCTCTGCCTGTGTCCCCCTGAAAGCTGCACCTCCTCACGCCCCGCCTCACGTCACACTGGACCCGCCCCCCCCACTCCACATGGCAGAGACCCGGAAATAAGTATGGCTATGCGATAGCCATACTTCCGGGTCTCTGCCATGTGGAGGGCTCCTGCATGGCTCACTGCGTGGGGGGGCAGCCTGGGCCCTGGCCAGCGCTGCAAGTACCGGTCCGGACCCACCACGCCGCTGCCTCTCTGGCCTGAGAGGAGGAGGCGCTGTGGGCCCTGGACCGGTACTTGCAGCCCCCCCAGGCTGCCTAGCTATGTCTGCTCATGGTGCCCCAGCTGGCTGGAGTCGCTCGCGAGAGGAGCGGCCCGTCAGTCAGCGGAACTGAGGAGGAGGCAGGTGCAGCAGCAGCCCAGCAGGTAAGGCTACCCCCAGTGCCCGACCAGCACCCGTAGCCACCAGCCCCTCTCTGGCCTGCGTGCATGTCCCCATCCCGTTTCCCCCACTCCCCACCGTCCCCACCTCTGCTGTCCCCATCCCTGCGGGGGATGATCCATGATTAAATGTGAGTAGCTTTTAGTAGCTATTAAAAGGTATGTGCGCAGATGAGGAACACTTATTTATGCACAAATATGCAAATGTACATATTTGTATAAATAGGTGGTGGCTAATTATGCAAATTTGCAGTTTAATTTACCCTTGGCGACCAAGAAATTTTTTTGGCTACTAGACTTGGATCTGAAATTTCATGCCCTGATGAGGGAGATAGTGTCCGGAGTCCGAATAAACTCCCTGCAAGGCTACAGAAGGGCAGTTCACAGGTAAGAATCCCAATTACCCTTTCTCTGCCTCATATTGCTTGTTTGTCTGATATATCAAAAAAGATGAGGCCAAAGGAACTTGATTGCCATAGTGGCAATGAGTAAAGCTGCCAAAGTGGAAAGGAGGTCAGATTTTTGAGAGTTTAGACAGTGGTTTATTTCCGAACCCTTCTGCCCATTTAGCAAAAATGGAAGGGAATTGTGATGGTGATCACATAGGGGTTGAAAATAGTTTGGATTATGGTAAAATCTGGCATTTTTAGATTTGGGATTTAAAAAAATAATAATGTACAAATGATGAGATAAAGTAAGTTAAATGTCCTTGTTCAAGTAACAAGTCAGATCAGCATCCATAGTAAATGGAACTCCTCTCTATTTCTGAAATAATCTATAAGGCAATTTAATGTACTATCAATTTTCCAATATTTTCTCATTAGTCCGAGCCTAAAGGAACCTTGTGGCAGGACCAGACTCTCACCTGAACTATATTGTAACAAATGTCCTTGCAAGGTAAGTATGTCAGGATCCAGTTCTCGGATCAACGTTGACAATTCTGCTTCTGGTCACCATGTTGGAATTTATTTAGTGTCCCAAATATGTAAAAAAAATACATAGCTCTGTTCTCAGTACTGCTTGGGCAAGCCCTTTTGCTGTACCTCCAGTCTCCAGGTCCTAGGGCTCCTGGCCCTCCTTAATGACTTGGCACTTTCCTTTTAGGTGCTGCAGCTCCGAGCTTGCCCACCAACCAGCCATGCTGGTACAGAGCGGTTCTGCTACTCCCTCTCCTTCCATAGAACTCTGCATCTTCTTTCAGAGGTTAAATCTCTGTTGGCACTTCCTTTTGTATCCCAGCCCTGGTAATACAGGTCTTTCCCCTTACAGACCCATTCTCTGGCTGTGCGCCTTCACTTTGGGAGTCCAGCTGCATTTTGCTTTCCTGCTCTACTTTTATACCTTAGCTAGTGCCTTTAACTGGCTAGTAGGTCCCAGCTGGACCAATTAGCCCTTCCCCAGCTTGCTCCTAAGCCATATGGCCTCTTAAAGGGCTAGATGCTTGTTCGTCTTGGATATGGAAGGCTTGCCCTGTGTCACTTGGCATTTCACTGCAAACACTTAATGCTGTCACTTACAGGTTTTTCACTGGATCATTTGTTTATAATGTGGCAATTGCACTATAAAATTCCTTACACTGGAAGTGAGTTTTAATGAAACTTAACTATAATAAAATTTGTTATTTAAAACTCACCAATACTCTAAAAATTGTCTTTAAAACTCACCAATACTCGCATATAACTCCTATCGCACTTGCAGGTTTTTTGTATGAATTAATTTTGATTGCACTAAAAAGCATTCACAATTAACATACAAGAGATTAATTATCACATGTATTTGAAAAAATACGTATTGTGTTTGTATGTAGGGAATAAGGAAATGCTTCTTGCTTCCCACCATTTGGCCCTGAAAGAGTTCAAGGATTATTTTTCAGTTTTTACAGATCCTTCTGAATTCTAGCTAGAAAAACAAACTGCCTCTTTTATCCGCACATGTACCTTGTAGGATCTGACATACTAGGTTGTTGCTTATCGTATGACACATGTTGCTACCTGATCTATAAAGCCTTCTATTTTCAAAGGGAGTTTTCTTGCAGTGTTTAAGAATAATTCTCCATTCAGAGACCTACAAATTCATCTATCCTAAAGGCTGATCAGATATCTGCAGTTGCATTAATCCCTGATTAAAATGTTTGCCTCAGCCCTGTGTACTTGTTTTCAGAAAACATCTGGTAGGCTTGCAATCTGTCATTGCTATTCTAGTGCTACGGACTACTCTTGAATAAATGAAAAGGAATTCTCCACTCAATCCCCTAGACTTCCCATGTCATTTCTGCTGTTTCCATTAGAACAGGGGTGGGGAACCTACAGCCCAGGGGCCAAATTAGGGTGACCATCGGTCCAATTTTATACGAGAAAATATATCTATCTTCTGAAGGGCTTTTAATTTTAAAAAAATTATTATTGCAAATTATTTATAATTTGCCCTTCTCTAAAAGGACTCAGAGCGGCTTACAAAAAAATATTACAAACAGAAATATTGCAATATTATAAACAAAAATACTGACAATGCCATTATAAAAACACAAATGTATTGTAAGCAAATTTTAAAATCCCAACCCCACCCACTAACTCTCTTTCTAACCCCTCCACCCCATCCCACACTACCCTATCACTCCTCCTGCTCATACTCCCCTCTCTCACCATGGGGCCATGGCATAACCCTCATTTCCCCCCCCCCCCCCCATCCCCTGCCTGTACCCCCCTCACCAGGGAGCTGTGGCATAACCCTCATCTTCCCCCCCAATCCCCTCATAATATTTCCTAGTCTCTCTCACACAAGAACTCTACAACATTAACTCCAGGGCTTCTCATCAGCTGCATAACAGCAAAACACTTATACGTTGCCCTTCGGCTGCCACTTGAAGGCTGCCGCCTCCAGGTCTCCTAGGCGGCTTATATAGATGGTACCTGGGAAAGAGGAGAGCCAGATGTCAAAAATGAGTAATAAACAGCTCAATCCCCAGCAGCACACAAACAATCATAATCCCCACTGAGCCTCTGTACCACCCTCCAGGTCATCTGGGCTTCTTATATAGGTGGTATTCAAGGGATTTGTCCCTTGTCCATTACTGAATTGAGCAGGATGTGTTTTGTCTTGTATTTTTGAGACGTTGCTGGCGCTGGTCACTTTCACCCTGACAGAAGTCATGATTTCACGACTTCCAGATGAGAACAGCAGTGTTGGCAGCATGGAGGTGAGGGTCAGGAAGGGATCCTGGAGCTGCAGCTGCATCATCGACTGCAGTGGTCCCAGTCAGGGCTTGTAAGTTTCAAAGGCTGCTTCCCAGGGGTGTGGCTATAATAGAGACAGCAGGTGTAATTGCTCTGGGGCCCACAAGCCCAGAGGGCCCACAGACCCCAAGGCAGTTGCATTACGTGTCCTGTTATCATGCTGCCACCACCGCCATCCACAGTTTTGCTGGCAGGCTGTGTAGCTTGCTTTTACAGCTCTGGATGGAGGAGGTGGTGCTGTCTCCTTACCCAGACACCACAGAGGAGAGCTGCCCTGCCCTCCTTCCTTCCACATCACAGAGTTCCTGCGCTTCCGGCTACCGTTTCTTCACCTCGTCACACTGCTTTGTCTGCATGCTGCAGCACAGGATGGATGCCTGTCCACCCATCTCCCTCCCCCAGCTCCCGCCCACTGACCTGCCTGTTGGTCCAAGCAGCCAGGCTGACCACCACCTCTGCCTCAGTGCTGCACGTTCAGCTTGGTGGGCGCTGTCTGTCCCCTGACTCTCCACTCGGAAGGGAGGTGGGGGGATCTAGGGAGTGAAGACAAGGGGGATCTGGGAGCTGGATTTGAGCGTGAAGGCAAGGGGGTGTCAAGGGCTGGATCTGGGGTTAGGGGGTGGGGGCAAGGAGGGATCTGGGGTGTAGAGACAAGGGAATCTGGGAGCTGGGGTGGTGGAGGCCAGGGGCATCTGGTGCTGGGGGCATAGAATCATAGAGTTGGAAGATATCTCAGAGGTCATTTAGTCCATCCCTTTGCTCAATGCAGGAAATACACAGCTACAGCATCCCTGACAGATGGCTTTCCAGCCTCTGTTTGAAAACCTCCAGCGAAGTTGAGCCCACCACCTACATAGGTAATTTGTTCCACTGTTGAACAGCTCTTACCATTAGGAAGTTCTTCCTAATGTTGAACTGAAATCTGGATTCTTGTTATTTGAGCCCATTATTTCTAGTCTTGCCTTCAAGGTCAAGAGAGAACAAGTCTTTGCCATCCTCTCTGTGACAGCCCTTCGGATAGTGGAAGACCATTATCATATCTCCCCTTAGTCTTCCCTTCCAAGGCTAAACATACCCAGCTCCTTCAATCTTTCCTCATAAGACTTGGTTTCCAGACCCCTAACCATCTATGTCGTCCTCCTCTGAACCTGTTCCTATTTGTTGATATCCTTCTTAATTTGCAGTGCCCAGAACTGGACGCAGTACTCCAGATGAGGTCTGATCAGCACAGAATAGGGTGGAACTATTACTACTTGTGACTGAGAAATGATGTTTCTATTAATGCAGCCTAAAATTTTGTTAGCCTTTTTTTTGCAGCTGCATCACACTGCTGACTCACGTTTAGTTTGTGATCAACTACAATCCCCAGATCCTTTTCACATGTATTGCTGCCAAGGCAGGTGTACCCCATCCTGTGTTTGTACATTTGATTTTTCTTATCTCAATGCAGAATGCTACATTTTATCTCTGTTGAACTTCATTTTTAGTTTTTCAGCCCAGTTCTCCAATGTATCAAGATCATTTTGAATTTTATTTCTGTCTTCCAATGTGTTAGCTATTCCTCCCAGTTTTGTGTCATTTGCAAATTTTGCAAGCATTGCTTCTACTAAGTCATTTATTTCCTCATCTAAGTCATTTATATAGATGTTGAACAGTACCGGGCCTAGGACAGAGCCCTGCGGCACCCTGCTTGACACCTCACTCCAGATTGATGAGGAGCCATTGATGCAAACTCTTTGAGTATGGGTTTTTAACCAGCTGTAAATCCATCTATGGTATTATAATCTAACCCACATTTTACCAGCTTGTCAACAGGGATATCATGAGTGTCTAATGTGTTGCTGAAATCAAGATATATTACGGCCATGGCATTCACATGATCCACTAAACTAGTAACTTAGTGAAAAAAGGAGATAAGATTAGTCTGGCATGACTTATTCTTGACAAATCCATGCTGGCTTTAGTAATCACTGTATTGTTTTCTTGATACTTGCAGATTGATTGCTTTATAATGTGTTCTAGTATCTTTCCAGGTATCGAAGTCAGGCTGACCGATCTGTAGTTTCCTAGATCCTTCCCCCCCACACCCTTTTTGAAGATAGGGACATTTGCCTGTCTCCAGTCTTCTGGCACCTCACCTGTTCTCCAAGAGTTCTCACAGATGATAGACAGTGGTTCTGAGAGTACATCAGAAAGTTCCTTCAGTATTCTAGGATGTAATTCAACCGGCCCCAAAGACTTGAACTCGTTTAGAGTAGCTAAGTATTCTCTGACCAGCTCTTTATCTATCCTGGGCTGCAGTCCTTTCCCCTCATCATTTGTGCTACTTCTGCCAGATTGGACATAGTTTCCATTTTGGGAGAAGATGGAGGCAAAACAGTAGTTGAGTGGTTTGGCGTTCTCTTTGTCACCCATTAACCATTTCACCATCTTGACCGAGGAGAGGACCTACCGCTTCCTTTTTCTTCCTCTTACTTCTAACATTACTTCTGACATATCCAGAAACCAACTCAGCACGTCACCATCGACATTCGCATGGCCTTAAACTCTATCTCAAGTTGTAATATAGAGTTCAAAAGACCAAGTTTAAACCCCTGTGAATGTTGCTGGTGACGTGCTGAGTTGGTGATTTAAAAGTAGTCGCAAGTATATGACCGAAAAATAATGAATGATGGGAATAAGAATTAATGTATGGGAAGATTTTTAGAAAAGTGTAACGTTAATTGTAACTGTAAGCAGTTATAAGCAGATTAAGTAAATAGAAGTGTAAAGCGTCTGAATGAATATGAAAATAAAGATAGTTCTTCGAGAATCTCCACGATTCTCACCCTTGGGATTCACTTCCTGCTTCGCAGGCACTGGAAACCTTATTGCCAACAGTCTCCAGGCAGAAGAAAGCCTGGAAAAAACGAACATGATGAGGGCTCCGCCCCCCTCCCATCCCGTGAAAAGCGCATACTCCAGATCGCGCGAGAACGGGACTGTATAAGAAGGGGGAGGAGCCCTTACCACCTCGGTTCCTTCGAACCGTGTCACGCTTAGAACACCTTTGTACTTCTCAGTACCTGTCAGTAGTCAAAAAAAAAACACCACCACCAAAAATACCCACCACAATATATTAATAAAGAAGTTTTGGACACCCTCGCTCCTGCACCTTCGCCACCAGCCTGCAGGGTTCGTTCCCCGGGCCGCTTAGGCTCCCCACCCATGCTATGAACCCCAAGGTTCTGTCCCAGAGTGCTCGGAACGTCTCTGACAACTCAGGCGTAGAACTGCAGCCGGTACCAGCCATACCCCTGGTACCAGCCATACCCCCGGTACTGGCCGAGCCCACAGCACCGGCCTTGTCCGGTACCAACATCTCGTCACGCAGTGCCTCATGCGCAAAAGAGCGTCGCTCTAAGACAGACGGACCCGCGAAAGAAGAAAAAACGTTCTAGAAGCGTGGAGGAGACGGGAACACCTCGCACACTGGAGGTGGAGACAATTTTCTCAGAACCGCAGAGAACTTCACTCATTCCACCACCACCACCCCCGTACCGACCACTCCTGTACCGCAACCTACCATACTGCCCGAAACACAGCACCAAACTGAGCCACAGCCATAGTACCAAACTGAGAAACATAGAGACTCATGCTCTGTCTTACGTACAAGGTACCATCGGCACCATCGCTCCCGCTCTCATTCAACCCTTCACCAAGAGACGAGGGAACATGAGGGCAGGGACAGGCACCATCAAGGATCTCCGGCAGGACATCGCGATCTACTTTTGTGGTACCACAGAGACCAAAGATCAGGGTCACCTTGCTTCTGCTGTTCTCCATGTGAGGTCGGTCGGTACCGTTACGCAGTCATACGGGTACCGTTCTTGCAGTGGATCTCCTGCGAGATCCGACTTCTATGGCTTTGAAGGTGCTACCCCCTCCCACACAGAGATCAAAATACATCCCACTTGACCCTCCCCGTGCGCCCCCCACGGCAACGATCTCTAGACCACTGGTACCGGTACAACACAATCTCAGACGTCACTGCCTTCTCCCCCACATTAGCCACACTGCTTACAACCCAACGGTACCACCTGCACCACCGCTGCAGACACATGACACCTGGTCAGTTCAGCCACAGGGCTCCAATTTCCTCAGTTCCCTCATTGGGGATCTCCTTGGACAGCATCAAATGGGAATGCCTCAGCCACTCGATCAGGAGGTCTCGGTGATCTCCCACTCGTCATCCTCTTCCTCCTCCACCTCTCCCCTAGAGGAAGATGAAACCATCTCCTCACCACCACCCGATGCCATCTTGGATCCTAATCTTACCCTCGCTACTGAGGATACTAAGGCCTTTCAGTCGATGTTAGAGGCTCGCCTCAGCCCCTACATAAACTTGCAACTAAAGTTGTGAAGAAAACTCAGTCAGGACCAGTTTTTGGCATACTAGGCACAGGGGAACCTGGTCATATAATGTTACCAATCTTTGACCAGTTGATGGAACCTTCTAAATCCATCTGGGCTAAACCATCATCAGCCACCCCTACCAACAAGCTTGCAGACTCTTTATATGCGATCCCTAAAGAGGGTGCTAACCTGTTTTACAAGCATCCAGCACCCAATTCCTTAGTCATTGCTGCTGCCTCCCTCAAGTCAAAGTCTGGGGGCCTCCAAGCATCACCATCAGACAGAGAGGGTAGATGCCTCAGTGTTATTGGGAGGAAGATTTTCTCCTCAGAGACCCTTTCCCTTAGAGCTGCAAATTATGCCTCCGCAATGTGTGGATACCAGCACTGGCTATGGTCCCAACTGGGTAGGGCTACAAACCCTACTCAGATTGCTGCGTTGCAAAGAGAAGGAATGTAAATAGCTCAATTTCAGCTAACTGCCACTATGCACATTGTGGATTCCAATATCAGGGGAATGGCCTTGGCCATTCCCCTGAAAAGGCATGCTTGGCTCCGCTCTACAGCATTAGCCTCAGAAAATAAAACACGCGTATAGGACTTACCCTTTGATGGAGCGGGCCTGTTTGCATCCACGACTTATGACACGTTAAAAAAGATAAAGGAAACATCACAAGCAGCCAGGTCTACTAGGGTTATCAGACCCTTTAAAAGAAGGTTCTATCCTTCCCACACTCCATATGCATATCCTTCTAGACAGCGTTCCTCATATTCATCCAACTCTACGAGACGCTTCTCTTCCCAGTATCTGTATCAGCAACCACAGAATGCCTTCTCTCAACCCAGAAGGAGGTTTCAAAAGCAAAGGGGAAAAGGAAGGTTTTCCTCTACTCCGTCATCTGGACAAACCTCCAAGCAGCGTTTTTGATATACTGCAGATCAAGAGAGATACTGAGCGTCGTCCTTACTTCACTAACAGTCTCCACCCTTTTTACAACATTTGGGCTTCCATCACCTTCGACTGCTGGGTCAAAGAGATGATTAGACTAGGCCATGCCATTCAGTTTCGCTCCCTTCCCCCCCCCTTCACCCACCCTAGCCCCCTAGGGGCTCCCCCCATAAAACTCAAATACTCTTGGAGATACAGAAGCTCATTTCCAAGGGAGCTATTGAGTTAGTCCCTCTTTCAGAATGTAATTCAGGATTCTATTCCAGTTTTTTCTTAGTCCCCAAGAAGGACGAGGGGTTCAGACCAATTTTGGACCGCTGCGGTCTCAATAAATATATCAGAACATTCAATTTCCGTATCCCCTCCCTCCCTATTATCTTGTTAGGTCTCCGTCAAGGAGATTGATTAGCCTCTCCTGAGCTAAAGGACGCATACTTCCATATTTCTATTAACCCTGTACACAGACGATACTTACGTTTCATTGCAGGAGACCATCATTTCCAGTATACCGCTCTCCCATTTGGCCTACTGCACTGTGAGTCTTCACAAAATGCGTTAGTCATCGCCGCTCACCTATGAAAGATGCACATCAAGGTCTTTCCTTATCTAGATGATTGGCTTATAGCGGCCCCCTCAGAACCAGAACTTCGGAGCCACCTTCATTTGACCCTCAAATTATTACAGAGCCTGGGTTTCTTACTAAACCTACCCAAGTCTCACCTCAGACCATCACAGTGCCTGCAATTCATCGGGGCCATCCTGGACACTCGCCAGGCAAGGGCTTTCCTTCCTCTGGACAGATTCCAGACCATCAAACAGATCATTCTATCACTACCTTCACAAACCTCGAGAACCGTGAGGTTCTTCCTACGTCTGCAGGGGTTCCTCGCTTCTACCGCCGCAGTAACCCCCTATGCTCGCCTTCATATGTGGACACTCCAACAGTGGCTTGCACGCTCCTACAGCCCAGCCATTCACTCTCTCAGCTTCAGGATTTCTATACCACAAGAGGTCTGCCTCGACTTGTTATGGTGGACGGACCAGAGTAAGGTACTCAAGGGCATACCTTTCCTCCTTCCAAACCCACAGGTGTCTATCACCACGGACGTCTCTCTTACAGGCTGGGGGCCCCACATGGACGACATAGAGGTACACGGCCTGTGGTCCACAGCGGAAAGAGCTTTGCACATAAACATGCTCGAATTCAGAGCCATCCATTGGGCCCTTAAGGCATTACTACCTCACATAGCCGGAAAACATGTCCTCATCATCACAGACAACACGATGGCTACGTGGTACGTGAACAAGCAGGGTGGAGCGAGATCCATGTGCCTCTCTTTAGAGGCTTAAGCCATCTGGACGTGGAGTATACACAACAAAATACATCTGAAGGCTATCCATCTTGCAAGACAGGAAAACTCTCTTGTGGACCAACTCAGCCGATGTACGACAGACCACCATGAGTGGTCACTCAACGACTCGGTCCTAAATGTCATTTTTTCCAAATGGGGGACTACTTCCATCGATCTCTTTGTCACAGACGAAAACAAAACTCCCCAAGTTTTGCAGCAGGGTGGGCACGGCACCCGGATCGATCTCAGACGCTTTTGTGATCACATGGAGTGGGATCTATGCATGTCCCCCAATTCCCCTACTGTACAAGATTCTTTCAAAGATATGAGCAGAAAGAGCCAAAGTAATTCTCATCGCGCCTTTCTGGCCAAGGCAGCCTTGGTTCCAGACACTTCAAGAGATGGCCTTAGAGGTCCTGCATCTCCTGCACTGGCCCGATCTTCTATTTCGGCAACAGAGCTCTGTTCTACACCACGACTTAGGAACCCTCCACCTTTGTGCTTGGTTGATACTCCCTTGAATAAAGATGCTCCCCCTGACATCACTGCCATCTTACTGAATTCTTGACAGCCGTCCACGAGAGCTTGTTACGCTGCCAAATGGACAAGGTTCTCCAAGTGGTGCACTTCTCTATCCCTACCATTAACCTCTCTTAACATGACGCATGTCTTTAAATACCTTCTACATTTGCAAGGTTCCGACCTCTCAATCTCCTCTTGGAAGGTACATCTCTCAGCCCTTTCGTCGTGACTACAACCACATGACGGCGAGTCTCTTTTCTCCCATCCCCTTATGAAGATTTTCTGGAAGGACCTCTTAAATACACTTCCGCCAACCACTCGCCCAGCCCCTCAATGGGACCTTAACCCCTGATACCATGGCCTCCTGTTCTATCAAAACAGCCTTCTTGCTAGCAATCACTTCGGCAAGGAGAGTCAGTGAGCTGACTGCTCTTAGGGCCTTGCCTCTTTATATTTGTTTCTCTAGCAATAAGGTGGATCTACACACAGACCCTGCCTTCATTCCTAAGGTGGTATCACCCTTCCACCTCAATCAGACTATTTCCCTACCAGTATTCTTCCCTAAGCCTCATGCATCCAGACCAGAGCAGGCGCTCCACTCCCTGGATGTGAAATGAGCCCTATCTTTCTATATAGACAGAACTAAATCAGTTAGGGCCTTGGACACCCTTTTCGCTTCTTATGGTGGACAGAGAATTGGTGTAAAAATCACCTCCCAAAGACTTCCGAAATGGATACTCCTCTGCATACAAAGATGCTACAATCTGGCAGGGAAGACTCCCCTGTGTCAACTACGAGCGCACTCTAAGAGCTGTTGCCTCTTTGATAGCTAACCGGTGTGGGGTACCAATTCTAGACATATGCAAGGCTGCTACCTTGATCCACACTTTCACAAAGCATTACTCGCTGGACCTAGTGACTATATCAGATACCAGAGTGGGGAGAGCAGTTCTGCAGTCATAGTTCACTTAACCTCCCTCCTCCTGGAGGTAGGTGCCTTGAACTGCTACTCACTCTCCCAAGAGTGAGAATTGCAGAGATCCTCGAAGAAATAATAGAGGTTACTTACCAGTAACTCTGTTCGAGAGTGCTCCGCATATTCTCACGACCCGCCCACCTTCCCCTCAGTCTTGGAGTTACCGTTTATAAGGTCTTACGGGACAGTTTTGGAAGGAACTGAGGCGGTAAGGGCTCCTCGCCCTTCTTATACAGTCCCGTTCTCGTGCGATCTGGAGCCTGCACTTTTCACGAGGTGGGATAATGTAGCAGAGCCCTCATGTTATAGTTTTTCCCAGGCTTTCTTCTGCCTGGAGACTGCTGGCAATAAGGTTTCCGGTGCCTGCGAAGCAGGAAGTTAATCCCAAGAGTGAGAATATGTGGAGCTCTTGAAGAACAGAGTTACTGGTAAGCAATCTCTATTTATTATTCAAAATTAGAGAATGATGTGTAATTAATTTCCATGCTTTTTGAAGTGTGTTTTCTTTTTTAAGGTAAGTGGTGTTTCCAAATGATTAAATTTTTTTTTTTTTAAATTAAACCATAAGTTTTGTATGGGTAAGTAATTATGTGCTTTTGCTTTCCTAGCACCATTCCTAAAAGTCTGGGCTACTTGTCTGCATACGTCCTTCGTGACTTGTCCCATCTTCCATTTCTTGTATGTGTCCTTTCTAATTCTCAGCTCATCAAAAGCTCTTTCTGCAGCCCCATTGGTTTATTTAGATGTCTTCCATTTTTCTTTCTCATTGGAATTTTGTGATTGTGCCTTCAGAATGAAATTTTTCAGAAACTCCCAACCATCTTGGACTCCTTTTTCCTTTAGTTTATCTAGCCATGGAAGCCTGCTTAGCATTTCTGAGTTGATTAAAATCTGCTTTCCTGAAGTCCAAGGTATACATTTAACTATGTTCACCTTTCCTTTTTTTTTTTAAGATCATGAATATGAACATTTAATGTTCACTTCCCCTCCAAAGTTCCCACTACCTTAAACCTCATTGATCACGTCTTCCCTGTTGATTAGGATGAAGTCCCCCTTGCTCCTTCCTCCACCTTCTGAAAGAAGTTGTCAGCAAGACCAGTCAAGAATTTACTGGATATTCCTTGCTTAGCAGAGTTTGTCCTCTTAAACCGGGGTAGTTGAAGTCCCACATTACTACTAATTCCTGTCTCCTTGAAATATCTGCAATCTGTTTTAGGAAGGCATTATTTATGCTTTCTACTTGATTTGGTGGTCTGTAGTAGACTCCAACAATGAAATCGTTTTTATTTCTTTCACCTTTTTTTCCCACCCAGATACACTCAACAGGACTGCCATGTTCAATCTCATGGATTTCTGTGTAGGTGTATACGTTTCTAAATATAATGCTACTCCCCCTTCCTTTCTGTTGCCCTTATTCTTTTTGAACAGGTTATATCCTTCGATTACTACATTTCAATCATGGGAGTCATCTCATGAAGTCTTGGTAATACCTATTAAATCATATTTACCTTCCTGTAGTATGAATTCAAGTTCATCCTGACTATTTCCCATGCTTTGTGTGTTAGTGTACAGACATCAAAGATCAGGAGACTTACAAACCTCTTGGCTCCCCTATTATTTTTTTCCTGGGGCTTACTAGGCTCCTCGAAAGCCCTCCCACTTCACACTATATCACATAAGTCCCTGTTTTTTATACTACTTATCTCTGTACTTACCTTTTTGGATTCAGTCTCCATCCCCTGTAAGATCTAGTTTAAAGCCGTCTTGACCAGGTTCGCTAGGCTTCTGCCAAAAATATTCTTCCAAGTCTTTGTGCAACCCATCTACTGCCCAAAGTCCTTCATTACGGAAGTGTAGTCTATGGGCCCAAGAAACCAAACCTCTCTCATTAACACCGTCTGCGTAGCCAGTCGTTCACCTCCAGTATTCTTCTTAGGCCTCTACCTTCAACAGGAAGGCTAGACGAAAACACCACTTGTGCCCCAAAGTCCTTCACTTACTTTCCCAAAGCCTCATAGTCAGATGTGATACGCTCAAGGCTGTGCCTGGCAGTATCATTGTATCAGCAGAAATGGAAAACAATCAGTGGGTCTGATGAGTCTCGGCAACCTTTTTGTCACATCCTGGATCCTTGCACAGGGAAGACAACATACCTCAGGACATAACCAGTCTTCCTGGGGGGGGTGGTTGTATCCCCCGATCCAACAGGGGACGAGAGTCCTCCTTCTTGTCTATCCAAATCCACGGTAGCACTCTTCTTACAGAAGACTCTGAGCCACTCTCAGTGGGAAGAGCCTGAAAACGGTTTTGAAGTTCCAGTGGCGCTGTCAGGCCCCTGTATAGGGGCCTGAGGAATGCTAAGCAGAGATCTTGTGGGGGGAGGTCACACGCATGCCGCTGCAGACCCACCGAGGGGCCCCATCCTGCTCTTGTGGTGCCTCGGCCCCTACCTTCCAGCTCCTCGCATCCGCTGTCAACTGCAACTGCAGCTACACCCGGCGCAATGCTGGCAACCCCCTCCGGGGAGAAAACCCTGTACAAACAGGACGTCCCTTCCTCGCCATCATTGCTGAACACACACACGCCTGACACCACTGGGAGCGATCATTTCGGGCCGCATGCTCAGCGGCCGTCTGCCTCTGCCACACCCCCTGCTCCGCTGCCACGGCGCTCGGAGTGTCTGCACCAGCAGGCCACACCCCTTACAGGGGATAAAAACCTGCCTGGAGCCTCTGAATGCCGCCGGTGATCAGTGCTTTGCCTGAGAGACTGGCTCCCTTGCCTTCCTTGGTTCTTGTATCACAGTGAGTGGAGTTCTGATTTGAGTGAAGGTGACAGTGCGTGAGTGTGTGGGTGACTGGTGTCTGGAGTGTGGGTGGTGATTGTAGCAGGGTGTCTTGTAGTTCGTGTGCTTCCCGTCCCCCCAGCTGCACCTCCTGGGCCCTTCCTCATGTGTATCCCCTATCCCGGGGCTACCCCGCAGGGTTCGCACCCCTGTTCCCTCCTTGTTCCACTCCCGGATTGGGGACCTGTATACCTGCCTGGCAACTCCCCTTGGCATCACGCCCGGCATCCCGGAGATGATCTATGGCTGTGTGCCCTAGAGACTCCTACAGATCCTGAGGGAACCTTTTCAGCGCACCATGAGTCCAGGGAGTGTGGGTGTCGTCCGCCTCGTACCCCCCCCCCTCTCCTCCCTGTACCCCCGTCCCCAGCCTCACAGGCACAGAATGTATTTTGTTTCTTCTGCTCCTGACAGTCACTTCCTTCCATGTTCCTTCTTCCTCACAGAACTCCTCTTCCTCATTGACAATCTCCTCCTGCTGCTGTTCTTGCGTCAGTGCTTCCCATGTCCTATCCAAGATCTCCTCATCCTCCCTAATAAGCTGAAGTGTGGGAACTCGCCTCTAAAGTCCCTTCACTTTCTCTTCCAGCAGTGATAGCAACTTGCAGTTGCTGCAGATGTGGTGTGTCATGTTTTCACGCAGAAAAACCCCCATAGCGCACACCTTGCAGGTCAGCACAATGGCTCCCTCGCTGTACATGTTTTAAATTCTTGATGGGTTCACAGTGTTCTGGGCCCTTCTCTGCAAATTACCCCACTAAGCTCCCCCACAAAACTTATAAGAGCATAAGTGTCATACTGGGTCAGACCAATGGTCTATCAAGCTCAGCACCTGTCTCAAACAGTGGCCAGTCTCGGTTGCCTCCCAACAGGTCACTGTGGGGCAGTCTATTGCTTGTTGTTTGCTCCCAACGGTAAGAAGTTACGTTCCCCAAACCTACCTGGCTAGTAGCTGCTAATGAACCTATCCTCCAGAAAATTGTCCAATCCTTTCTTAAATCCAGTTAGTTTATTCCATGGCACAAACTTTCGCCAAGGCCATCAAAGAAATTCAGACACAGATAATGTTTATAAAATCATACTTATACAGAAATAAAATATTACTTATAAATGTACTCATATCCTCAATCTACCAACACTGCAGTCATTGGAAGCTTCCTTCTAATAATTTCTGCTCGATAAGCAAATATAACAAGATTATTAATAATATCCAAATCTTTTTGCTGAAACAACTAAATAGTGTACTCTCTCATAGAAAAGTAATTTTAACAAGAAAAAGAAGGCGGTATCTTGTTCTGAGTTCATCAAAAAGGGAGCATTCCATAACATAATGAGTAATATCTTCTAGGCACCAGAGTGACATGGGCAAAGCCTCAGTTCCTTTGGAATTTGCAAATATCAACCTATAAGAACTGCAGTTGGCGTTTGTTCAGTGCGAAGTCTAACTAAAGCTGTAGTCAATTTATGCTTAAGACTTGTTAATAAATAAGGTTCTATCACCCAAACCAATTTCCAGTGTGTATACATAGGTGCAACAAGACTAAATCTAATTGCAGCCAAATTGTTCTGCCTAACAATGTCCCTCAGTCTTAAATAGGCCAGTTTATTGGAATGAGTAAACAGTCGTTGGGAACCATCAACATAGTACCTCAATCCATTTGTTAGAAAGAATCTATCAATGAATAATAACCATGGAGACTGCTAATGTAACCTATGGTCTCTTTCCACAAGATAACATATTTTAGGAAATCTCAACGGGCTGTATACCATCATTTTAAACCAATATCCTAATACTCTAGTACATATAGTCAGCAGGGCCTCGCTGCCAGATTCCAACCTTAGGGTTGCAGCAGATGTAGAAGGTGGAAGCCCCAATAAATACCTCAGAAACTTACTCTGGATGATATCAATCTCAGCACCAACAGAATATCCCCAAACTTCAGCTCCGTATAGAAGCTGTGAGATTACTTTAGCATAGTAAGCTTTCAAAGTAGCAGACACCGATCTAGAAGCAAATTTGTCATGAAAACACTTCACTGCTGCCGCAGATTGCATTGGTCTAGGTTTCAAATATGCAAGGTGTCCTTTCCAAGCCAAAGAATTAGAAAAGAATACCCCAAGATATTTGTGTTCTTTAACTACTTCCAACTTCTTAGAGCCAATATGCCAAGAATGAGATCTAAAACTGTTACCCCAAACAATGACTTTAGTCTTGGCAATATTATTCTTAAGCTTATTGGCTATTCATAGTTGAGCAAACGTATTCAAATCTCTTTGGAGTCCAATAGGTGATCTTGAGATTAAGGCAGCATCGTCTGCATACACTAAGGTCGAAAGAGCAGTAGATAGTAACTTAGGAGGATGAAAATCAGGAGAACTCAATACCCTAATCAGGTAATTAACATAAAGGTTAAATAGAAGCGGGGCTAAGATACACGTTTGTCTGACTCCTCTACTGGTGGGAAACTTAGAAGTCTGTTTTCCCTGGAGGCCATAACACACTTGAATCCAAGTGTTAGAGTAATATGCCATCACCAATTTCAGTAATGCAGGATCAATGCCCATTTTATATCATCTATGCCAAAGCATTGTTCTATCTGTGGTGTCAAATGCAGCTGAAAGTTCAATAAAAGCAACATACAGTGATGATTTCAATACAGATACATATTTATATTTGAGATATTGCAAAGTAACTATACGATCCACTGTGGAATAGCCAGCACAAAATCCAGCGTGCTCTTCCCGCAGTATAGCATTATCCGATACTCAAGTTGATAAATGAAATGGGAGATGCTGACCAAAGAGTTTAGTAGTACTGTTAATCAGACTAATTGGACGATAGGACTCTGGTTTGTCTCTAGTGCTCCTTTTGTAAATAGAAACAATAATATTCACTTTCCATGATGGAGGAACTTGGAGAGAGTTAGTGATGGCATTAAACCGTGAGTCTAAAACTGGAGCCCACCAATCGTAAACCCAGTTATACTACTGGCCTTGAACACATCTTCTGACCACAAATTCCACAATTTAATTGTGTGTTGAATGAAAAAAATACTCTTTTATTTGTTTTAAATCTGTTACCCATTAGTTTCATGGAGTGTCCCTTGATCCTAGTACTATTTGAGAGGGTAAGCTGTTTCCTAATAACTTGTTCCACACCACTCCATAATTTTATAAATTTCTATCATGTCCCCTCTGTCGTCTCTTCACCAAGCTGAAGAGCCCTAACCTATCCAGTCTCTCTTCGTAGGGGAGCCGTTCCAAGCCCCTTACCATTTTTGTTGCCCTTCTCGGGTCTATTTCTCCTATATGTTTTTTGCAATGGGGAGAAGCAGAACTGCACACAATATTGGAGGTGCAGTTGCTCCTTAGATGGCATTATGGTATTCTCCATTTTATTCTCTGTCCCTTTATGACTAATTCCTAACATTCTGTTCGCTTTTTTGACGGCCGCTGCACACTGAACTGAGGATATCAATGTATTGTCCATAATGACTCCAAGGTCTTTTTCCCGAGTGTTAACTCCTAATTTAGAACCCAGCATTTTGTACATAAAGTTTGGATTGTTTTTCCCTATGGGTATCACTTTGCACTTGTCCACATTAAATTTAATCTGCCATTTAGATGCCCAGACACCCAGTCTTGCAAAATCCCTCTGTAGTTCTTAACAGTCCACTCATGTTTCAACTACCTTGAATAACTTGGTGTTTGCAAATTTGATCACCTCACTCCCCTTTCCTCCTCTCTGCCAACTCCTCCCTCGACCCTCTCCAGTCCGGCTTCCGCCCCCTCCACTCTACTGAAACTGCCCTGGCCAAGATCACCAATGATCTACTTGTCGCTAAATCGAAGCGCCACTACTCCGTTCTTGTCCTCCTTGACCTCTCTGCTGCCTTTGACACTGTCGACCACTCGCTCCTCTTGGACTCGCTTTACTCTTTGGGCTTCCGTGGCTCTGTCTTTGACTGGTTCTCCTCCTACCTCTCTGACCGCTCCTTTAATGTCTCCCTCCCCGAGTCGACCTCCCCCTCCCTTCCCCTCTCGGTTGGGGTTCCCCAAGGTTCTGTCCTTGGCCCTCTCCTCTTCTCTATCTACACCCGGTCCCTTGGTGAAATTATTGCCTCCCACGGGTTCCAATACCATCTCTATGCTGATGACACCCAACTCTATCTCTCTACCCCCTCTCTCTCCTCCTCTGTCCGCTCACGCCTCGTCGACTGCCTCTCTGATATCTCCGCCTGGATGTCCCGACGCCAACTCAAACTGAACATGGCCAAGACTGAACTCCTCATTTTTCCTCCATCCCCCTCCTCTCCCTCTGACCTGACCGTCTGCATTGATGGGGTCACCATCCGTCCTGTTCTCCGTGCCCGCAGCTTGGGCTTCATTTTTGACACGCACCTCTCCTTTAAACCTTACATTGACTCTGTGGCCAAATCCTGCCGATTCGCTCTCCTCAACATTGCCCGCATTCGCCCCTTTCTATCTGTCTCCTCGGCCAAAATCCTTGTTCATGCCATGGTTATCTCTCGCCTCGACTACTGCAACCTCCTCCTTGCTGGCCTCCCTCGCTCCCACCTGTCCCCCCTTGTGGCGATCCAAAACTCTGCCGCCAAGGTCATTCACTCTGCCCGTCGCTTCGACCATGTGACGCCTCTCCTCCTCTCCCTTCACTGGCTCCCCCTTCCTGAACGTATCCTGTTCAAACTCCTGGTTTTCACGTTCAAATCGCTCCATGACCAAGCTCCCCCTTACCTCTCGGACCTAATCGCCCTACGCGCTCCTGCGCGCGCTCTCCGCTCTTCCGCTGTCCCCTCCCTCGCTCTCCCTCGCTTCTCCTGCTCGCCCAACCGCCTTCGTCCCTTCTCCCTCGCTGCCCCGCATGCCTGGAACTCCCTCCCTGCCGACGTCCGCCTCGCCTCCTCCCTCCGCTCCTTCAAATCCCTCCTCAAGACCCACCTTTTCCATGCTGCCTTTCCCAATGCCCTCTAGTCTTTCCCCTTGCTCTTACTGTCAGCCCTCCTCTGCTGACTGCTGCTACCGACCACCTTGTAACCAAGCCAAGTACACGCACCTGAGACTTCGCATCCGCCTGAATGTTTGTTTGTCTTCTCCCATGTCTCTCCCGCTGTCCCCTCTCCTTGTCTCCCCCTCCTTGTCTTTTAGATTGTAAGCCACAGGTAGGGACCGCAGCTGATTATATGTTCTGTACAGCGCCAGGTTGTTACTGGCGCTTTATAAATGTTTAATAATAATAATAATAATGAATACATTAAACAACACTGGTCCCAGTACCAATAACTGGAGCACTCTATTTACTTCTCTCCATTGTGAAAATTGATCATTTAGTACTACCCTTTGTTTCCTATCCTTCAGCCAGTTACCAGTCCACAATAGGACACTGCTTCCTAGCCCATGCTTTTTTAATTTCCTCAAGAGTCTCTCATGAGGGACCTTAGCAAATGCTTTTTTTAAATCCATATACACTATATCAACCAGCTCCCCCTTATTCACATGCTTGTTCACACCCTCAATAAATTCCAATAGATTAGTGAGAAAAAACCTCCTTGGCTAAATCCATGTTGACTCTTCCTCATTAAACTATGTTTATCAATATGCCTCATGATTCTGTTTTTAGTAATAGTTTCTACCATTTTACTCAGCACAGACATTAGGTTCACTGGTATGTAGTTTCCAGGATCGCCTCTGGAGCCTTTTAAAAAATATTGGTGTTACATTTGTTACCCTCCAGTCCTCGGGTACAGTGGCAGATGTTAGCGATAAGTTTCAGATTACCAGTAGTAGGTCTGCAATTCATATTTGAGTTCTCAGAACTCTGGGGTGTAAACCATCTGGTCCCAGTGACTTGTTACTATTAGTTTGTCAGTTTGCTCGAGAACCTCTTCCAGAGTCACGTTGATCTGTGCCAGCTTTTCCAATTCATCACCTACAAAGAACACTTCCGGCGTGGGGGTATCTCCAACATCCTCTGAAATGAAGACTGCAACCAAGAATTTATTCAGTTTCTCTGCAATGGCTGTATCTTCTCTTTGTGCCCCTTTTAACCCCCTGGTCATCTAATGGACCAACTGACGCTCTAGCAGGCCTCTTACTTTTTTTGTATTTTAAAAAGTTTTTATTATTTTTTGCCTCATTAATGAGTCTTTTCAAATTCTCTTAGCCTGCTTTATTAACGTTTTATGTTTAATTTGCCAATGCTTATGTTCTTATTTTTCTCATTAGAACTAGCTTTCCATTTTTTAAAGGATGCTTTTTTGGCTCCAATAGCCTCCTTCATCTCACCATTTAGCCACGTTGCCAGACATATGGTCTGCTTCCTACCTTTCTTAACCTGTGGAATACATTTAATCTGGGCTTCCAAGATAGTGTTTTTAAATAGTCTCCATGCCCCTTGCAGACATTTAATCCTTGCCACTGCTCCTTTTAGTTTCCTTCTTACTAGTTTCCTCATTTTAGCATGCTCTCCCTTTTTAAAGTTAAATGTTACTGTGTTAGTTTTATTGTAATTTATTATTACAAGTCAGCTTTTGCCATAATTCAATAAAATCAGTACAAAAATACAACACAATAAAACATCACACAGCTGTCCAACAATGGGCTGGTAAAACATACCATGCAAAACTAGAAAGTAAGATAATTGCAAATTGGGTTACTGTCAGCAAGACAACCCTTCTCTCTCTTTGCAAAATAATTAGGGCTCAGAATTCAGACTTTCACATAGTTGTCCTTAACCATAATGTTTAGATGGGCTTAAAAGGTATACTTAAATCCTGGTGCAACTGCAAATGATCCCTTAAGAAAAATACAGCAAGAGATTATTTAATCAGACCTACTGTGGGTATACAAATGCAGGAGATCATAATACATAGGCTATCTATTGGGATTTTCTTCTTTTACTTTCATAACTACAAAGAATCTACAAAAGTAATGGTACCGGAGACTTTCCTTCTAATAGCTTTGACTTTTAAGGCAAAACCCACTAAGTTAGATAGGATATTAATTTCTTTGTGGGAAAAGAGCCAAATTAATTTCTCTCGGCTGGTGAAACGCCTATGGCTTGAGAAATTAATTGGCAGATATAATTTCCTAATTTCTCTGAACCTGGGGCAGTGAATAGTGTCCTCAATTGCCCCCTTGCCGCATGAGCACAATTTTTGATCATTGGGGATATGGTTCCTACGCCCTTCCACTATGGCCATTGGCATCTGCTCTATCCGGAGGTAGCAAAGGACCGTGACTACTTTTTGCTTAAGTTCAATACACAGGTATTTTTCTATTCCTAATTCAGTCTTCCACAGACTGTATTGAGGCACCACACAACTGAATCTAATTGAGGCTATATCTTCCTGCTAAGAGATGTCTGTCAGTATTTGCACCTCCACAACCCTTTCTGATGGAGTAAATAGCCTTTGGTTATCATTTACATAGTTTCCTAGTCCAATCATATTCAGAGTACGGTTCACAAATTTCAGACAAGGAGATTGATGGAAACGAGAATGTTCTCTGTCCTCCAAAAAACACATTTTGGGGTAACGTGTCGAAGAAAGTGCCAGCATTTAAAACCAGTATCCTATTAATCTTATGGTTGCAGTAGTGTTAGCCAAGCTTCATGTTAGCCGAGCCAGACTTATGCCTCATAAACTGCCGGCATTGATGATGAGAGACCAAGCAACCCCCTCAGAAATTTGTTTCAGGGTATATTTATATCCGCTTCTGCCGCAAAGCCCCATACCTCAGAGCCATAGAGAATCTAAGAAACAATCTTCACCTGGAAAACATGGAGAGTGGCCATGTATTGATTTCCTAGCATGGTGGTTATGAAATTTCCTAATAGCGCTAGCAGATTGCATGGCCCTGGATTTGGCTGCTAACATGTTTTTCCCAGAAAACTGAGGGGCATAATAATGACCCCAGATAGCTAAAGTCTTTTAAAGTTTCAATACTACAATTGTCCATTTTCCAAGGAAATCTAGCTCTGTCACCCCAGGACACTATTTTACTCTTAGCATAATTTATGCAAAGTTCATTGTTTTTACACAAATCTGCAAATCTAGCAAGCGCTCTCTGCAAACCTGTTGGAGTCCTACATATAACCATGGTGTCATCTGCATACATCAGATCTCTGAGTGGAGTATCTAGCAATTTGGGAGGATGAAAGTCTGGGCTGTACATATTGTTTATAAGGTCATTTAACATATAGATTAAAAAGTATGGGTGCAAGAAAACAACTCTGACGGACTCCTTTTGTGTGGCAAACGTTTCAGTCAATTCCCCCAAGTACCATAATGGACTTGGGCACAGGTGTTCTCATGATAAGCTATAATGAGTCTCAGAAGTGGGTGTGGGGGGGTGGGTCTAGTTCTAATCTGTGCAACTTTGACCAGAGCATTCCCCTGTCAATAGTGTCAAAGGCAGCTTTTAGGTCTAATAAACGCTACATATACTACCATTTTAAGTACTTTGGTGTATTTGTGGTGTAAATATTGAAACGTAAATAGGTGGTCCAGTGTGGAACAACCATCCATAAACCCTGTAACTTGGATAGTAAATCTTCACCTTCAACTCAGTTGGTAAGATGTTGTAAGACATGGCATCCAAAGATGTTTAATAAACTAATTGGTCAATATTATTCTGGTCTGTCCTTGCTACCATTTTTAATAGTTCGGGACTATAATATGACTTTTCCATATATCTGGGAACAGACCTGTTTCTAATACACTGTTAAACCAGACTACCAGGAGTGGTATCCACCAATCGAAGTTTACCAGATATACTTCCGTGGGCATCCCATCAGGCCCCAGTGCCTTATTTTTCATCTGTTTAAGTATGCGACTTGCTCCTCAGTAACAAGGTAGTGAGGAGGAGCTGGTTGGAAATTTGCCATATGAGTATCTATAGAGGAGGATTCTGTTGCAGCAAATTGAACAGAGAAATATTCAACCCAGGCATCTGGGGAAACATTACAATCCAGGTTCTTCTGGAAAGACTCGGTCACTTTTGCTACTCTCCTCCAAAATGCTCTGTTGTCTTTTTTTTCTCCACAGCAGATTTTAGCTTTCCCCACTACTGATCATAGTCAAGTCTCTTCTTCCTCAGCAGTAGCCCTTTATAATGTCTTCTCAAAATGCGTAAGGTACTCCATTGGTCTGTCTTATTTAATTTCTGACAATTTCTCAATTCCTTATTTAAGCTTCTTTTTTCCAACATACAGCCTTGGTCATACCAGGGAGCTCCTATCATTCTCTTGGTTTTAGAAGGCAAATAACAAATTCTCTTAGTCAAACATGGCTCGAGTAAAGTAATGATGTTACATACAAATTCAGAAATCTCCTGAGATTCCTTAGACAGTATTACTTGCTTTCATAGCTCTTCTAAATCATCCTTCTGTAATATTAATGAAAGGTTACAGGTCAGTTCCTCATCCCAGTATAAATGTTTGTTGGAAATAATTGGGACAATATTGTCCCTAACTACCATCTGACTCATGGTATTGTCTGATAATTCTAAACTAGCAGAGTTTCCCCAAGATAGGTCCAAAATCAATGGGAAATGGTCACTCTCCGCATGATGAGATATCTCAAAATATTTGACATGAGCCCAGTTGGTTGACTCTATTATCACATAGTCACAGGGCATGAAATTTCTGGTTGCCAAGTTGCCATTGGCGACCAGAAAATGAGGGCTGGCGACCTGCCCTTAATGCGGCTTCCCAGCTGCCTGTCCCACTGATTTTTTTTGGTTTTTTTTAAGTTGCGGCAAATTTAAAAAAAACAAAACTCAGCTGGACATGCAGCTGGGCAGTCACTGCTCTGCCTGTGTCCCCCTGCAAGCTGCGCCTTCTCACACCCGGCCTCATGTCACACTGGACATTCCCCCCTCCCCCCCGCTCCACATGGCAGAGACCCGGAAATAAGTATGGCTATGTGATAGCCGTACTTGCGGATCTCTGCTCGCTGCATGGGGGGGCAGCCTGGGCCCTGGCCGGGGCTGCAAGTACCGGTCCAGCCCCACTGCGCCTCCTCCTCTCTGGCCTGAGAGGAGAAGGCGCTGTGGGGCCCAGCCCGGTACTTGCAGCCCCCACAGGCTTCCTGGCTGTGTCTACTCACGGTGCTGCGACGCCCCGGCCGGCTGGAGACGCTCAGGCAGCTCAGAAGAGGCGTGGCCAGTCAGTCAGCGGAGCTGAGGAGGAGGCAGGTGCAGCAGCAGCAGCCCAGCAGGTAAGGCTGCCCCCAGCACCCAACCGGCACCTGCAGCCACCAGCCCTTCTCTGGCCTGTGTGCATGTCCCATCCCATTTCCCCCACCCCCGCTGTCCCCATCCCTGCGAGGGATGAGCCATGATTAAGTGTGAATAGTTTTTAGTAGGTACATGCGCAGATGAGGAATACTTATTTATGCACAAATATACACATTTGCATAAATAGGTGGTGGCTAATTATGCAAATTTGCAGTTTAATTTACCCTTGGCAACCAAGAAAATTTTTTGGCTACTAGAATTGGATCTGAAATTTCATGCCCTGACTCAGTCGTAGTCAATCTTTTGTCTGCACAAAATGTGATATCACCAGAGCAGGAACTAGGAAATGAGCCATTAATCGTGTGGAGATTGAGAGACCTCATCATTTCATACAATTCATTGACTGCCTTATTTGTACCTTTTTCTTTGAAGTCAGGATGGATTCCCACAAATCGCATTTATAATGAGAAAAATCTTCATCATTCCATATAAATCCCCCCCCCCCCCCAAAAAAAAACAACAAAACCCTGGCATAAAATTGCCTCCTAATATAATGTTATCCCCTTGGTAATCAGACTTTTGCCTCTCAATATAGAAGTGTTTCCACTTATCCTGTACCTGGGCCTTCGATGACATAGAGGGAATATATACATTTACAATAATCCATGATGGTCCCTTATTAAATTTCAATCTCACTGCCAGACATATATCATCACAGCATGAAACTTAGTTTTATTTACCAGTCTCACTCCAGTAATTATCTGAAATTTGAATATATTATGATCACTATTGCCAAGCGGCTCCACCACCGTTACCACTTGCACCAGGTCCTGCGCTCCACTTAGGACTAGATCGAAAGTGTTCTTCCTCTCATCGGTTCCAGGACCAGCTGCTCCCAAGAAGCAGTCATTTATGGCATCTAGAATCTTTACCTCCATATCACGTCCAGAGGAGACATTCACCCAGTCAATATTAGGATATTCGAAATCACCCATCGGGACTGCGCATGTGCCGCGCAGAGTAGTTGGACTTTGCTAGTGTTCCTCCCGGTCAGTGAAAATATCTGCCCATAACATCGATTTTGGATCCAGTCGGCCCCGAAAAAAGATTGATCATGTCACAGCGAGCCAGAGCGGACTGGAAAAAGACTTCCAAAGAAACATCTTTGGAAAGTTATTGTCGCCAACAGCCTTTAGAACAGGCTAGAGAAGGAGGACCTACTCCCGAGCGGCTTAAAATGGCGGCGGCTGAAACGGACGTTCCTTCTGAAGATGATGATGATTCTGGGGACAGGTCAATAACAGAGCTCCTCCTAGAAATGAAAAAAGAATTAAAAACTGAAATTGTGAACTTGCGCTCCTCTGTAGAAGCAGAAAATAAAAAATTGGAAATATTGGCAAAAAGATTGGACGCGGCAGAGGACAGGGAATCCACTTTGGAAGATCACGCTGTATCCACAGAGGGGTCACTTAGTAAAAATGCAGGAATCTGTGGCATTCCTTCTTCAAAAAACAGAAGACCTGGAAAATAGGTCCTGGAGAGACAATCCGATTAGTGGGTATCCCGGAAGGGAGTGAAAGAACTGATATAAGAGAGCTAATTTGGTCCTTTTTGCAAGATCAGTTCCCAGAAGAAACCCAGTTACATTCAGCTGGGATTGAGAGGGCACATAGAACGGGCAAGCCACCTATTAAAGATTCCAATAGACTGCGCACCATACTTGTAAAATTTGCCAGCTTCCAAATAAAAGAAGAAATATTGCGAAAAGCTAAACTGAAAAAAGATCTGACATTTAACAACAACCCAGTAAAAGTGTTTCCTGATTACTCAGCTGAAACTATGGTGAAGCGAAGACGATTGAGTAAATACTTTAATATTTTGCATGAGAGGGGGTTGAAACCTACACTAAAATTTCCTGCCAAGATGCTTATCTCAATAAAAGGGAAACCTAAATTGTTCTCAGCTACAGAAGACCTAGAGGCCTTTCTACACCTGTCTTCCAATGAAGAAACTGAAAAATGAATAATGAGGCAGCGTATTAAATATGTGGAGCCCCCGTTAGGGGTGTGGAGATATAAAAGACTACTGCAGTGAGACTCTAGGAGGAAAATAAAGTCTACCTGTTCTGATGTATAACATCTTGGGGTGCAGTAGGGCAACAGTCTTGATAAAATATAAACAATGGGCAGATTGGATAAAAGGAGCCTGGGCAGTTAACCCAGGCTCAATTAGAAAAGTTAAGCTGACTGAGGCGGTAACCCTAGCTTGCTTTTCCCTGATGGTGGGAAAGCAATACTATCCCAGTGAGCTCCCTTTATGGGTTTGTTGTTTATGTGTTTGTGTTTGTGTTTCGGTTTGTATTCAGGGTGGGGTGGGGGGAAATGTTAGCCTCACAGATGGGGATTTGAGGCATACAAATATAAATGTTTGTTGCAAGGGAAAGAACATGTAAGCAAAAAAAAAATTGGAAAAGAACTGGTTAAACAAAATAGACAAAACAAAATGAGATATGGTCAAAATGAAAAAAGAAACAAGTGCAAACGTTTAAGGGGGGAAACTCAAGGGGGAATTTACCCAAATATGAATATTAAAGATAAGGGGGATAAAAACAACAACCAAAAATGAAACAAAAAATGAATAAAATTAAGTTACTGACTTTAAATGTCAGAGGATATCTTAACCAGAATCCCTGAAAGGAAACAATAGACCAGAGAAAACATTTTCTTTCTTTTAATGTAAGTTGAGAGTGCTCTGCAACAAAGAACCAATCTGTGGGGCATGAGCTATATGGTGGGGTGGAGGTGCACATCCCGCTTTTGTACCTGGGCCCAGCCCAACCTAGGTACGCCCCTGCCACCCCCCTCTACCAAACGGTGCCTCTCACCTGAGCAGTGCTGTGCGGGGAAATGCTGGCTAACCTTTGAAAGTGATAGGCTGCCCTGAGTGGGACTGCCGCTGTTCCCGGTAGTTCTGTGTGTGAGTTGCAAAGAGGTGCTAAATTGCTGAAGGAATTTAAAATGGGAGGGAAAAGTTTTGCGATTCTGAACAATATTTTAACCATACGTGTGCCTGATTGTGCTGGGGGGGGGGAATGCTGTCTGGAGGACTTACCCAAGAGTATTTTTTGTTCCTCAAGGATGGACACAAGTAAAAACGCTGATAAAGTCTTCCCCACAATTGTGTTGTAATTTTTATTTTGAGTAGTTATAATCATTTTAGTTTGGTACTCAAACAAAATTGAATGCAGACAGTAGCATTGTCATTAAATGTGTAAAATATGAGAATATTTTACTATAAGTCAACAATAAGACTGGCCTTTTAAATGTGGTAATGTTTGATATAACTTTTAACAAGGGGATGTTCTGTACTCTGGGGATGCATCAGTGGCCACCCTTGGACAAATGCGGCCCCTGGCAAGTTCTTACATGGCCCCTGGATCCAGTTCCTATACCAAAGCAGTGAAAAACTGAGCTGGGGTTAAGAGAGCAGAAGTGAGGGCATGCACACAAGGATAGGATAAGATCCATGATCTGGACCCTCCTTTTCATGAGTGCACCCCTTACACATCCCTGTCCCAACTTGTATGCAGAGTTTGTATTTTGTACTAATTCCCTTGGAGTCTCTCCCTAAGTGACCCCCGGGAGAGAAGAGGTTCCCCATCCCTACATATGAACAACCCAAGTAAGTTCTGTGTGTGCTTTTACAGCGGTTAATACTAACTTCTGTCCAGCATCATAGTATAACCAACTTTGCCCTTAAACATAGAAAACCCAGGAGCAGTATCAAGGCTAGTGTACTGTAAAAAGCTGCTCTGTGGCGTATCTTTGTTACCCGTCAGATCTGGCAAGCTCACATGTGGTTCTTGAATATTTTACTTGTAACTATTGCAGGCTATTTCTTTGTACACAATGAGAGAACTTTTTTCCCCTCCTGCAAGCCACTTTGGAAATTAGTACAAGCTCTGTGGTCCACCTGAGAGTTGAGAAGGCATGGGAGGGTCCAAGGCGTGTTCATTTTGTGACTTTTAACGATTAATCTCCCAACTCTGATTAAATGAGTCTCCAAATCGTATGTCATTGCCAGCATCATTAAGGGTTGACATGATGACTGTGCCAGATGGGATCATTCCTGGGGAAAATATGGAGTTCCTCTGCCTTGTGTTTTAGGTAGATAACTGTATAAATTATTGATAGCTGCTCATTAATATCATGAATAGTGTTTCTGGCTAGTGATTCTTACTCCAGACCCATCCTCAGGTCAATTAATACATGTCTGTGTAAAGCCCCAGTATGTGCTGTTGCCTCCTGGCTGCCTCTTGTTACATTGTGCAGACTATAAACCTGATATTGCAAGAAAAAATAAAACACCACGGAATTAAGTGTGATCAGCTGTTGGATATTGACTGGTACAGCAGAAATTTTAATGTAGTTAAACAGCTACAATACCCCCAAAAACAGGGTAGCAAAAGTCTTGGGTTGAAAGGTTCAGCCATAGAGATGTTAGTTTAGCTCATTGGAAGGTTATTGGAAATGGTTTGTCTCATCCCAGATTCTGCATAATAGCCATTGCCAACTGGCAGTCGGCCACTCTGTTGTCCTCTTCAAAGGTTCCATTCTTCATTGCCACTCTGCAAGAAAAGTCCACAAACTACAAATATCTGATGTGTAGCACTAGCCATGTACTACAGCAAAGCTCAAAGCGGTAATAGTCCTTGCTGCTAAACGTACAGTGAGAGAGGCTTGTTTTTGGGTTGCTGAAATCTTGGAAAGTTCTAGTCCAGCATTCAAATTTGGCCAGTAGCTATTTTTTATTTTACCCCTTCTAGTTTGTGGATCTGGACTGTGGATCCAGTTCTGACCCTTAAGCACTGTGAATGAGTGAGCTCAGGGAAAGGGAGTGAAGATGAGGGCATGCACTCAAAGGAATGGATCCATGACTTGGACCCTCCCATGCCTTCCCAACTCTCAGCTGGGCCACAGAGCTTGTACTAATTTTCAAAGTGGCTTGCAGGAGGGAAAAAAGTTCCCTTGTTGTGTACAAAAAAACAGCCTGCAATTTATATATTGTCAGAATCTACTTGCTCTGGATGTTATGGTTTTCTCTGACTTTTACAGCTGCTGGCCCAGGTTGAGGATTCAGAATGGGAGACAAGCCTATTTGGGAGCAGATTGGATCCAGCTTTGTACAACATTACTATCAGTTGTTTGATACTGACAGAACTCAGCTAGGAGCGATATATGTAAGTACTCACTCTGTCTGGGGAGGTTGATATTTTGCCACTTTAAATCTGCCCTCCTGGAGGTGGGAGGGATTTTCTCAATGCCTTTATCAGATCCCATTGATGTTTATCTTGAGCTATTGAACTGAAAAGATTGGTGTTTTCTCAACTCCACGATAGTCTGTTCGTTCACGCTTGCTGGGTTACATTAGCTTGTTGTACTAGCTATGTTCACAGTAATCTTTCTGGAGAGCTGTCTGCTTTCTAAGTAGTCAAGCTCACAACAGCAGCCACAGGTGGTAGGTAGTGACCTTACTCGCAACTAGTGGCGGTTTCTATTACTGAGTGACTTCCCCTGGGGACTGACTTCAGCCCATTTATGAATTATAACGGCGGCGCTCATCTGAGCCACCTCTGGTCATCTGGCGTTCTTCCTGACTGCTGCAGAGTCTCACCGCTGTGGCTGCTCCTCTGTAGACTTCGGGCACATGTGCAGAGAGAGCAAAGTGCCTCGCGCACACGCCCGAACTCAGCAGCATTCAGCTGAATGACACTAACCGCACTTTATCCAGCTCTGGACTCTGCCTCCTTTCTGACCGCACAGGCGCACACGGGCACTGGAGTCTGGGAGGGGCTGTGGGGCCTAGGGGTTTGGGGTTAACAAGCAGGGCTGAAGAGCAGGCTTCTGGGGTGGAGGGGGAGCTAGGCGGCAGGCAAGGTTGGCCCAAGACGACCAAGGGAGCATGCACCAGGGACCGTCCTGAGCAACATGGCGCTCTCTTCATTGAAGGGGGCAGGGCGAGGAGGGAGGGACTTTGGGGCCCAGGCTGAGTTTCATTAGTGGAACTCGGCCAAAAAAAGCTATAGTTGGGCGGTAATAGATTGCCACCCGCTGTGCTGGGGGTGGGTGGGGGAAGAAGGAGCCTGTCTGTTACTCTGCCGAGACTCTTTCGAAGTCATGAGAGGAGCAGTGGGTGGGAGGCAGACTGAAGTGGGCAGGAGGAGCTAAGCTGCGGCCAGCACACGTGAGTAGCGTTTTTGGAGGGAGAGACAGACCACACCACAGCAAGAGTGAGGTGACTGACCTCTGTACTGCCTTCTCCAGAGAAACTTGGTAAGAACCAAACCACAACCACTTGAAATCTCCCCCCCCCCCCCCCCCCATGCCCCCTGTTGTGTCTGTCCCTGGTCTGAACCCAATTTTCTAATTCTGCTTAAAAAATCTAGTTTTATCCCCCTCCTTGCCCCCCTCTGCCATCCATTGCATGATTGCAGATTTTTTGCAGGCAGGGGTGCAGGGCAATTTTGTAGACCCAACCACCTGGGGCATGGCTGAGCTGCCTGCCTCTGACTCTATTTTATGAACTTGGTTACCGAGTTCCCTTGCTGTGTTCCAATTCCACCCATCATAAAATTCTGCTTTCTAATTTTAAGGGGAGAGGGGCTGGGGCAGGGTGGACTGGTGGAAGATAATTCTTCTTCAATTTTTGTTGCAAGTTGCAACACATTTTAAAATGGTTCCTTTGTAGTTTGTGGGATGTGGGTTTTTCTTTGCTAGAAGGCCACATGTTATTCTGGCTTATGTCTTCTTTTAGTAACCCTGTGCTTTCTGATTTATTTATATATTTATTTATTTGTGGGGGCGGGACTTGGGTTTATTTGCTTGAATTTTCCCTGCATTTTAAAATGGCCCCTTTTTGCAGTTTGGTGGAATGTGACAGGCTTCCTCTCTGGCCCCCTCCTTTCCCAAGCATGTGCAGAGGCCATTTTGTGAGCCCACTGGCCATGGCTACTCTTGTTTAAAATGGTACCTTACCATTTTAAGCTCCATGGAGCTCCATGCTGCTACGTACTTTTATGGTGTGCTAAGGACTTGACAGTGATATTTTTGGGTTAGGACAGCTTGCGTCACATGATCTGTGTTTGAAATACACTGCTGCTCTCTCCCCCCCTCTCCCAAGCGTGTGCAGAGGCCATTTTGTGTTGCCCCACTGGCCATGACTACTTCTGTTTAAAATAGTCCCTTTGCTGATTTCTATCCTATTTGTCTGCTTTCTATTTAAAAAAATAAATAAAAAAATTGCCAGGGTGGGAGACCTGGGGGGCTTGGATGGAATGGTTTCTTTGCTTGAATTTCCCCTGCATTTTAAAATGGTCCCTTTGCAGTTTGGTGGGATGTGGCAGGCTTTTCTGCAAGAAGGCCATGCCACATGTTGGTTGGCTAATAATGGCTAGTCTTCCTTGTACCCTGCTTGGCTGCAGCAGCTGCCTTTTACACTGCAGCGGAACAGTGTGTGCATGCTTGTGATCTTGGGGGAGAAGTGGAACTCCATACTGCTGCTTGTTTTTATGATGTGCTAAGAACTTCACAATAATATTGTTAGATGAGTTTGCTTTGCTTGCTCTGTTTGTATGATACACTTCTGCTTCCCTCCCCCCCTCTCCCAAGCATGTGCAGAGTCCTTTTTATGTGGGTTTACAGTAGCTATGGCTACTCTTGTTTAAAATGATCCCTTTGCTGATGAATTTGTGTTTGGGGGAGGGTGTGACTGTGTTTGGTTGCAGTTTGATAAACCCTTGCCTCAAGTCCAAGATCTGTATTCTGTGTTTTTTTGTTTCTTTTAAAAATGATTTCATACTATTATTAAGCATTTATATAGTGCCAGCAGTGTGCCTAGCTGGCACTTTACAATTGTTGGACGACATGTCCTGGCCCAGTGAGAAGGACAGGAATGAGGGGAGCACAGGGGAAGAGACACATCCATTCCCATTTTTAGATATTTTTTTTTTACACATGGGGAATCGAGGCTGTACATTTCCATATTAATTTCAAAATTCGGGTTGACTAGGCTCTGCCTACCATCGGCTAGGCTCTGCTTACTTCTAGCCCAGCCCTACACCCCACCAGCCTTGGAACCCACTAGGTGCCACGGCTCAAAACCTTCAAATTCCTTCTAAAAATTCACCTCTTCCATCATGCTTTCCCTAACTCGCAACTTTGTTTATGCTTTTCCTTGTACTGAATCATCTTTCAGGATCCCCTCCTCTCCTCCCCATTTCTAGATATACCTGTCCCCTTCCCCCATTCTAGTGTGTAGATTTGCACGCCTGGCCATGTGCTGTTTATATATTTTTACGTTGCTGATTATGATGAAAAGCCCTAACCATTTTGCTAGTAAAGGAGACAAACTATAGAACCAGCAAGGGAACCTTGACATTGAAGCTTAACTTTGGGTATCAGGCTACGCTTTCTGTGAGCCAGGGAGTGTCTGAGACTATCCTGGAGGCAGGACAGTTATCACCTTTGTTATGGGAAGGATCGGCATGTATGGGTAGATCCTAACTCTTCTTCATGGCCAGCATTATTCTAGAACATTTTCTCCACATAATACTGCTGCTGCTTGCATGTGGTTCAAGAGGCAAATGGTGCATTCTGTAACCATGAATGAGTAGCAGGTCTTTCCACCACCTTCAGTCTGCTTTCCACATTCATTCACATTAAGGTGATCAGCTGCCTGGGCAACGGTCTTGAAGATCCCATGTAAACAAAACATGTGTTAAGGCAGCTCATGTTAGTTTTCAGACATTTGAGAAGATCCCAGCCAGGGGTCTTTGCTGAAAAGGGAAGGGAGGCAAGGCTTTTTGTGCAAGTAAGCAAGTATCTTTATTGTTGAGGCCACAGGGCCATAACCAGGGCCCCGATTCTTCTGCAAAATATTTTCCGAAATTCTGCGACCCAAAATGGAAAATTCTGCGACCCATATGGCAAAATTCTGCGACTCACATGGCAAAGCAGGAAACCCACCCAGAAAAACCACATGGCAAAGCAGGAAACCCACCCACAAAAACACATGGCAAAGTGTGTTTTTGCCATGTTACACACACATTACACACACAAACTGTAAAATGCAGAGCGCACAGCGGGACCCCCTCCCCCCCAAACTGTAAAATGCAGAGCGCGCAGCGACCCCCCCAGGAGAACACCCCCCCCAACCACCTACTTACCTTATGCTGGAGCGGCGTCGATCCCTCGAGCGACTGGAGAAGCAGCAGCTGGAGGTTGGGCTGGAGTCCTTCAGTGGCGGCAGCAGCAGCAGCGGCGATCCCGGAGCGGCCGGAGAAGCGGCGGCTGGAGTTGGGTCCCTCGGCGGCAGCGGCGGTCTCAAGTGAATTCCGGACCATAAGTGACATGTGCTGATGTGACCTGCTTTATAAAGGCTGCGCAAGCCCCTGATTGGCTTGTGACCTGAATAAAGCAGGTCCTGGATTGACTCACCGCCAAGGAAGGGAAATTCCACGGGGATTTTCCCAGTTTCTGCGATAATCCTGCCTAGGGCAGGATTCTGCGAAAATTCCGCGAATCGCAGAAGCGCAGAAGACTCGGGGCCCTGGCCATAACAGGATCATAACAATGCATTAAAAATGATATATACATGAGAAATAAAAATATACCAATAAAAACAATAACAATTCAAATTTCTTTACAGAATTACAAAAACTAAACATCTTGATCTGCTTTGCAGTCTGACAAATGGTTTTCCATAAATTTGACTCTTTCTCTGGTAGCTTTCAATATGAAGAAAACTCTTTCTTTGTTAACTCTAGAGTAAGATCCATTAAGGGCATATATTAAGTTAAACTTAATTGGCCAGTTTGTGCAGTTTGCCACAAGTCAAGAGACCAATAATGTCCATCAGCTGGAGTATTATAGAAAATGAGTAAGACCAGTTCTCACAAAGTTAGTAGCTTCAAAGTCATTTTGGTGGGAGCTGTGTTGTGATTTTGTGCAGTGTGGGGATATTTTAAGACTGTCCTGAGTGTGGCAGCTTCCAGGAACATATTACTAGATTTCTGTGCTGCCCCTTTTTTAAACAAGTACTCAAGGTGACCTGCAAAGATTAAAAATACAAATAAAATTCAAATGAACCCATTACCAAACTACCCCTCCAATTCAGCCTCCCCTATACCTTGATACAAACAAACATACAAAATAAAAATTGACAAATTTCACATTATCTATTTCATATCCTTTAAGGCAGGGTTAGGGAACCTTTTGCATTTCAGGGGATACTTTGAAAATTAGTACAAGCTCTGAGGGCTGTGTATAAGTTGGGGGTGAGGGTGCTTAAGGGATATACTCAAGAAAAGGAGGGCCTGGATCATTGAACCGTGCCATGGGTCTGCCTCCTATCCGTGTGTGCCCTCATCTCTGCTCCCTTACCCTGAGCTTAGTTTTTCAGTGGTTGGAGGTAGGAACTGAATCAAAGGGCCTGATCCAGGAACTGAAAAGGGGCGATATAAAAATTTGCGGTGGGCCGCATTTTGCCTCTGGGCCTGAAGTTCCCCACCCCTACTCTAAGACAACCGAAGTTGTCCAGTGTTGGAGAGAAGATGCTGCATTTTATAGGCCAGTAGGTTTGACCCAGTATGGATGGATGACTCACTTCTTATGTACTCAGAATTTATGAAGAGAATGAATGAAAAGGGAAGTGATTAAGACAAATGGTGAGTTTACATAAGTCCTGGTGGTTATGAAGATGGACCAGTGAACAAACAGACTTCTAAGGCTTCAGATGAGAGCACCATTTGTGAAACGGTAATTGATCTGTTCAGCGGTCCTGTACGCCTGTCAGCATAGAAGATCACCAGGGCAAGCATAGCATGAGTGGTTGTAGAAACGTCAGTGATATAAAGATTAAGTAGGGATTGTGCAAAAAAAGTGTCATTGAGGAACTCAGTTTTTTCACACATAAGTGTGCTGTTTCCCATCAATAAAACTTCAAAAACATCAGTCTGAGATAAATTTCCCCAATTAATTGAACTAGTGGGTTGGTTTTGGAGACGCTTGAGTTGTTTTAGTTGAAGCCTTTGAATATCATACTGTATTGTGCCACTGACAAGTCTACCAAATGTAGTTGTGTGTGTTCTGTTAGACTCCAAAGCTGTTTCTATGTAGTTGGTGACAGCCATGGATTGGTTTTCAGTGCTCTGACTTTCTGAAACCAGCTTGATCTTTCAGGAGCAGTTCTTCAATCAAAGACATAATTCTGTACAGGTTCAGGAAAGGGAAGCTCACTTGGTACCATGGTGGTTAAGTGTTGCCCAATGGCAGATGGATTTAAAAGTGTTTATTTTTCATCCATGTTTGACATCCCTACTATGGGCATGGGCTTTCTATGGCCTCTTCGTCCAGTTATTCGGACATAGGGATTGTTCTCCCCCATGGCCAGCATGAGGCAGCTTTGACTTTCACTGGGCATGCGTAAGGAGAGCGCGCCCTTGCTCCCCAGTTGAAAGTCTGCCGCAGGATCAGTAGGAGCTGCAGCGTGGGTTCTCCGCACCCTGCACAACCTTCGAGCCCCAGACTCCCTAAGAGGGGGGGGCTCCCTCTAAAACTTTTAATAGGAAAGGAAGGGAAATCCCTTCCTCAACTGCAAGCCCCTGCAGGCACCACTGAGCTGAGCGACCTTTGCTGCTCCGACATCTTCCTTTGGTGCCGGCCCCCGGGTACGGTCCGAGGCAGAGCAGGTGTGGGGGATCGATCCACAGGGTATGTCACCCCACCCCACCCCGCTCAGGGGTACCTGCTTTTATGGTGGAGACCGCCAAAACCCGCAGGTCTGCTGCCCTCCGAGCTGCAGCGCAGCAGCAAGGCCCCATAATAGCACCTATGGAAAACGAAACTGTTCTGACCCTTCCCCCACCCAAAACCAAGCCGCGGCCTGCATCCAAGGGTAACATACTGTTTACACCCTTTTTATGGGTAGTTGCTTCTTGCTTTGTCCCCCTTGTTGTGTGTGGGAGGTTGTGTTTTCTCTTTTCATTAAAGATACTATCTTGCTCCTTTGGCTGTGGTACACCTCGGGAAGTGAGGACGCGCTCTCCCTACACATGCCCAGTGAAAGTTGGTGCTGCCTCCTGTTGGCCATTGGGGAGAATGCTCCCTACGTCCGAATAACCTCCCTCAGAGGCGATAGAAGGACAGTTCCCAAGGTAAGGGACCCAATTGTCCTTTCCCTTTCCTGGCTGCACAGAAAGCAGCATTAGCCCCTGTGAGTCAGGGTGAGGGTTTGGCTTCCCTCTGTCACCTCTGGATTCATTTCTTTTCTGAGCTCAAAAACTTGCTCCTAACTTGGTTCCAAAGTACTTGTTAGGAAACTAAGTTGCACACTAAATTTTAAACTTCTGGAGTTAATTTTAACAGCTTTTCTGATATTCTCCTGCTCCCATCTCTATGGTAGGTCTACTTCAGGCAACAGACCTCCTATGACAGAGACAGACAATAATGGCAGCCAGTAATTAGACGCTAGGGCCTCTAATGTTGTTGATTCAGGTCACTCACAGACTCTCTTGTGACAAACTGATTCTTTATCAGGTTTTGCCAGACAAGAATGCAGTGTTTCTGTCTTCAAATTCCTGAGTGGTAGCAGCATCCACCCAGAGGCAAAAATCCAGATCTGCCCAAACTGCTCCATGAGAACGCAGGAAGCTTGATGTGCTAAACTATAGAACTGTATGCACTCTCAGCATCTGTAGGTCGATATTCTGTGTCTAGTGATGGTCTGTCAACTTCTTTGGAACAAGCCAGAGGGATATTATAATAGCAGTACAATTTAGAAGGATTAAAAGTCACTCATTTTCGACTCTTCACTGAAGAATTCAGATTCTGTGTTCAGGACAGAAGCTTCAGCTGTAATTCTTCATAGGCACTCATAATATAGCAGCGGTAAAATGAGATAATAGTACCAGTATAGCCCAAACAACCATGGTGTTTGACCCCCTTAGTGAAGTTACAGGATTGGAGGTGAACACGATCTCTTTTTGCATATCTACGGTTGCAGCACAGAGGCAGAATGTTGCACCCAGACCTAAAAACTCTGTATTCGACAGTCTGGATGCTCTTCCTGTAGGCAATACTTTATATAGTTTGTATAAATCATAATTATAATTTCTATGTTGATGAATGCTAGAAAATCCTCTACTAGGAAGATCTGCCTATGCGAGTTGGGTTGTTTTTCCAGACGGTGATCCTGTGATTTATTTCAGTAGAGATTGCCTTTGATTACTATCCTCTATTTCTGTCTGTCTCCTCAGCTGAAGAGGAAACCATTGTGGGGGGGGGGGGGGGGCTTAGCTGCGCACGCTACTTTCACTCTGCAGTTTATAGCAAGTCTTTATTCTTGTAGCCACTAAAGATTTCCTTTATAAACGTGCTTCATAGCACCAATCCTTCATGACAACCTCTGATGTTTTCTGGGACCTAATCCTGCCAAAGATAATGGCCCCACCCTTTCAAGCCCACTAGCTACAACACCTGCCCCACAAAGTACCATTTTAGTGGCTATCTTATCACCTGTGAGTTGCAGAGTGAGGTGGTAGTACAAAGTTGTCCTTCATCTCAAAGTTGTCCTTCATCTCAACCCAGCTAGGGTAAAAATAGCTAGAGTAGAAATAGTTCTCCACAATCTATTTAGATGGAATGAAACCCTCCAGACCGTAGCTTTTTTGTAATCTGTAGGTGTAAAACAGAGAGAGACTTGTGCCACTTTCAGGCACACACACACCCTATGCATATTCTGGCTGCGGGAGGGAATGTGCAGCCAGGATATGTGTGGGGATTGGCCAGTCTAAAAGCCCCCCCACAATGTCTGCCAGCAAAGCCACACAGGGGGGGGACTTTCAGACAGGCTGATCACCGCGCATATCCTGGCTGTGCATTTTCTCCCGCAGCCAGACTATGCATGGGGGGCGGGGGGGAAAGGTCTGAAAGCAGCCACAGTTCCTTTCCAGTAGATCCCTAAGTGGTTAGCTGTACCTTTTAGTGGGAAAGATGCCTCAGTGGGCCTCGAGGCACACAACTAGAGGAGATGCTTCCACTATTGCATGTTTAGTTATATTTATTTATTTATATCATTAAAAGCAATGGGCTTAACTAGGACCTATATTTCTCAGGCCACTTGTCATGGGATTTGGGAGCTCAGTACCCTGCTCTAGGCTGTTGTGACTCAGTTTCCCTGGCTTGAAGCTCTCACTGGATCAGTTCTCTCTCTAGAACTGATTGAGCCTACAAGAGGAAACCTTCTTGTCACCTTTTCTGCCACAGAGTTTTCCAGTACAGTCTCTCTCTCACTCACTCTCTCGCGCTGTTCGTAAACACAGAATTAACGCCAAACTGTGTCTCGCCAATGTTAGGATTAACAATTCCACTGGACCATATGAAGTTCAGTAAAAAGAAGTTTAGTGAATGAATCACGCATAAGCATGCAGTACAAGATTATACTCGAGAGTGCCGAAATCAAGATAACATAACCAATAACGCATTCCTATCTGTACTTGGGTTCTCCTAACTTAGACTTACCCTAATCAAGGTCCAAGGGTGTTTCAGTTGATGTCACAGCCAGCGGTGGAAACTTGGTAGGGTCTCAGTCTTAGAGTTTCCCTTCTCTGGCTGGTAAGATCCCTCTAGATGCAGATGAATCTTACCTTAAATACTAGTGGTGGGACCCCGGGCCCATTACCGGCTACCGGATTTACCGGTTACCGGTTCTACGAAAACTGGATTCCCAGATTAAATCCGGTATGCCGGTACCGGATTTATTTCATTGGTTTCAATGGGGCGCTGTGTCCCCATTGAAACCAATGAAATAAATTAATTCCCTCCCCCTCCC
>QEPC01005877.1:1535303-1552229 GCA_003113815.1 Sphenodon punctatus
GCCGGAGCTCCCAAAGGTAAGCGGCAAGCGCGCTGTAGGGGTGATCCCTGGGGGGGGTGTTAAACACCCCCACCCCCCCAGGGATCGGGTCATACTTACCCGCGGCTGCGGGGACGCCGCGGCCGCTGGTGCTGGGGGGTGGGCTCGCCTTCGCCTTCGCCTCCGGGTCCGGGTCTGACTCTGTTCTTTTTTTAAACAAAAAGCCAGGCTGGGCAGGGTGGGTGGGGGGTGTCCCCCCTTCCACCCGCGCAGCCTGGACTCGGGGAGGTTTTTTTTTTAAAAAAACTGTTTTGCTGGGGCTTTAATTTTTTTGACATTGCAGCCATTTTTAAATGGCTGCAATGTCAAAAAAACCGGTACACTGAAATCCGGTACCGGGTCCGGATTACCGGGTCGAATCCGGTAATGCCGGTACGCCCGATACCGGCATTATCGGATACCGGTAGATCCGGAATTCCCACCCCTAGTAATTAAATAAAAGGGAGGTTAAGGGGCATCCTTGTCTTATTCTTCTTAACCAATTATTTAGGTTCAGTCTTTTCTACATTTCTGCAGATAGGTGCAGTTGGGTATAGATTAGGGGTGGATATTAGATTCAGATTAATCTGTAACTGCACATAATGGGCAGTTACGGATTAACCTGTAAAAGGCTGCAAATGGACACTGGCAGCCCTTTTCCAAGATGGTGGCAGCAGTGTCCCCACTGTTTTGGAAAAGGGCTGCGCATTCATAGAACAGTCTGGTGGCCATTTTGCGCATGCAAAAATGATTATTTTTATTATAGATTTAAATACAGATCTGTAATCTGAATCCATAATTAAATCTGGAAATTATAGACCTGAATCATAGACCTGAATCAGTAATGGATCTGAATCTGTAATTTCATCCAAATGCCCATCCCTAGTATAGATTACTTTAACGTCTGATGCTCCTGAAAGCCATATTGCTCCAGTATTCAGGATAAAAATGGGTGTTCTACTGAATCAAAAGTTTTTTTTAGCATCCATAGTATGTAGGTCTCTTTATTGGTACCATCAGGATGCTGCATTACATGCAATAGTTTCCTTACATTACTTAGAGGGCTTCTTCCTTTTATCAAAAAGACAGTTGGCCTTGGTGTACTAATTTTGGTATTTTTTTCTCTAATCTAGAAGCTAGTATTTTTTCCAAAAGTTACTATCCACCAGATGCTGGATATGATAGATCCTTACTGGGATCCTTAGGTCATGCTGAGTTGAGAGTTAGTCTCCAACGGCATCGCGCTGAGTTGAGAGATCCCTGGGGCCTGTGAGTTAGCCGCACCACTTACCTGTCAGCTGTGCAGAGTCTCCAGGCGGGGGCAGAACCGTTAGCCCTGCAAGAAAGGTAGAAAAGGGGCTCGTTAGCCTCCGGCGGCGCCAGTGGCGCACACAAAAGGGTGCGCGCCCTTTTGCTCGCCCTTCGGCATGACCGGGTGCAGGGGGCCACCTCACCATTCGTTCTGTTTTCGACACTGTGGCTGTCTTTTACTAGTCCCACTGTCTGTCAAGTGGCAAGCCGGCAGGGGTTTTCCGCGTGGATTAGTTGTTTGTTGCCTCTTCCCCCCCTTAATGGTACGGGCTCTATGGCTGCTAAGCGAGGGCGAGGGGAGATAGGGGATACTCCCCCCTCTACGGTCCAAATCACCTAAACAGCAGAGGAGGCTTATTTAAAAAGATCTCAAGCTGATGATACAGGTGAGCTTGCCTCTTCTCCACATATTTTGACTATGGACTACCCTCATCAGGTGAACCAGCCATGTATTAGTACCTGCCCTACGCCTGGACAATTAGGTGAGCCTGTATTTGGGAGCAGTGTACCAAACGCGGGTGCTGTTGCCCCCGAGGGAACATTTGATGGAAGGTCAGGAGTTACCTGTGGGGGAGAGGATGGCAGCCTTTCTTGCTAACCATTACTATCTGCGGACACACTTAAATTTGTGCTAGACCGTATCACTCAGCTGCAGATAGAAACTGACTTGATTAACGCCAGATTATCAAGGGGCAATTATGATAGAAATCCTCAGGCTGCACAGATGCAACAGGAGCTTCCTCCTTTGCAGAATTTTAGCTGTTAGGAGGTGGGGTGTTGACAGCTGTTTGCAGCTGTTAGGAAGTGGGGTGTTGACATCTGCTCCCCAGTGTTCATCGAGACAAGGAGTCCCCACACCCTGGGATAGGGAAGGGGGGAAGGGACAAGGAAAACCACGAGGCAGACGGTTTGTGCTCACCCTAATTCCTCTTACGCAATGATCCTGTATCTTTCACTCACGCAAGCTCTCACCGTTCTCTCACCGTTCACTCCAACACTCTCGCTCTCAGCTTAGGTCCTAGTCGCTTAAACAGTTCACCAGAATCGCAACGGCCAGCTTCACACCTTTGCTGATCGCCGGCACTGAAGAAACTGGGGCTGTCCCTTAAATCCCCTTAGCTCCGCCCCCCCATGCGCCTGCAGGCACGCAGAGCAGAGCAGCATCAGTTCTGGCTCCGCCCCCTTGCTCCGTGACGGTGTCGGGACTACAGCTGGTGCCGGGCCTGAAGTCCCTACGTGGAGGGGGCAGGACCCATCTCCTGCATCCTCTGCATTCCTTCCCTGCTGCCCAGTGGGATGTGCCTTTGACTTGTCTTAGCCTGGGGCCCCTCCTACCCCTTACCCCACGGAAGTACGGGCATGCATGCCCTGTTCGGCGCTGCGTCCTGGCCCTGACAGCTAGGGAGACCNTCGCCGGCACTGAAGAAACTGGGGCTGTCCCTTAAATCCCCTTAGCTCCGCCCCCCCATGCGCCTGCAGGCACGCAGAGCAGAGCAGCATCAGTTCGGGCCCCTCCTACCCCTTACCCCACGGAAGTACGGGCATGCATGCCCTGTTCGGCGCTGCGTCCTGGCCCTGACAGCTAGGGAGACCGGAAGGTTGGATGACTCTTGTCTTTCAGAGACTCCCTCTGGGATCCCATTGGCAATTTCCAGTCCCAATAAGTCTCCATCTGGCAAGCTTCAATTACCTATATCTGGGGAATGACTGGGCAGAGGGACTTTGTCTGGCCTTCTGATAATGTCTTGGAACTTGGCTGGCTGGAGGGCACGATGCGCGAATTTTGAATTTTTGTTTTACCTGAACCATTTTGACATAGTTTTGGTTCAGGAGACATGGTTGGTAAACCCTTGTAATGACTGCTGCCTCAAAGGATTCAGATTGTATGGGATTGAGGCAATGGCCTCTGATCGGGGGGATAGGCCCAGTGGAGGCCTGGCTTTATTAGTTACTGATAATTTGAATATTAAAGTTGGGTTAGTTGGCTCTTATAGGTCTAATTTTGCCCTTCATCATTGCACCTTCCCAGATGGCCTGGAGCTCTTAATTGGAAATGTTATGTGCCTGCATATTCTATCTACTACCCGGATGGGCTATGGTTAGCGAGGTTGGATATAGTTTCTACTGCCCAGATTAAATTTTCAAGGGCAGCTGTGTTTGTTGGAGGTGACTTTAATGCCCGGTTAGGGAATCCCTCCAATCTAGAAGAGGATCAGAGCCTAGATGAAAATGATGGAAATTTCTTTCTCCCTACCCATAGCTCTAAGGACACCCTGGTGGGCGGTTGGCATCGAGACATGGAACAACTGCTCCAAGATTTGGATCTCATTGTGCTTAATGGGAGGACGTTGGGGGATGAGGAGGGGGAATTCACCTTTCATTCCACGGCCGGCTCTAGCGTAATCGACTACTTTTTAACTAGCCATGCAAATTTTGAGCTGGTCAAAAGTTTGGAGGTGGTGCCCAGACCTGAGACCGGTCATTTTCCATTGGTTCTAGAAGTTCAGTACCTGGAGATTGCCAACTGTCCGCTTACTCATGATAAGTCTCAGGAGGGGGGGCTTACAATATGCGTTAAGCGTTCGGAAGATCTTGCAAGAGCATGCAATGACTTTATTAACTCCCTGGAAGTGAAGGAGATTCAGCTTATGCTTCCTCTTCCTGGTAGGGGGACCTTTCTTGGTATAGTAAGCTGATAACTAGGCTAGAGTTAGCAATCACTTTTAGGGCCCCCCGGAGCGGTACCCGTGGAGGACAAAAGAGGGCTCCTTCATGGTTTGATAAGACCTGCAGGGCCAAGAGGAGGAAATTGAGAGCCCTGGCATGGAATCTGAAGGCCCATCCCTCTGGTCCTTCCTGCAGGCTCTTACAGTTACAGCGGAAACACTATCATCTACTCCTGGCTAGGAAGAAAGATCTTTATTGTAAGGCCCAATGGTATGAACTACATCAAGCAGTAATTGGTAAAAATTCTCAAACATTTAGCCCTTCTGCTGTCTTCACTCACCACCTCCAGAAAAATGGGAAAGGAAGAGAAGAAGGGAAAGGAAAAGGAGGTAAAAGCTGGCAGAACTTTACAGGAAAGTTCTCTGGAATCTCTATGGATAGAAATTCCATGCGAGGTTGGAAAGTGTATAGCTAGTGGAAATTAGAAATTATGAAAGAGATTAGACAGGCTACTAAAATCGGTAACAATAATAATGGATTATTTCAATTATCGTAATATAACTGGGTGACTGTCCCCTCCGGGCGTGATATGAAGGTAAAGTTTCTAGATGCCATAAATGACTGCTTTTTGGAGCAGCTGGTCCTGGAGCCAAAGAGAGGGGGAACTACTTTAGATCTAGTCCTAAGTGGAGCGCAGGATCTGGTGCAAGGGTAACAGTAGTGGAGCCGCTTGGCAATAGTGATCATAATATAATCAAATTTGACATAATTACTGGATTGAGAATGGTAAATAAAACTACTGCAGTAACATTTAACTTGAAAAGGGGAGACTATGCTAAAATGAGGAAACGAAGTTAGAAGGAAACTAAAAGGAGCAGTGGCAAGGATTAAATGTCTGGAAGAGGCATGGAGACTATTTAAAAACACCATCTTGGAAGCCCGGATTAAATGTATTCCACAGGTTTAAAAAGGTAACAAGGGGACCATCTAATTTGCCAGTGTGGCTAAATGGTGAGGTGAAGGAGACTATTAGAGCCAAAAAGGCGACCTTTAAAAAATGGAAAGCTAATTCTAATGAGGAAAACAGGAAAGAGCATGAGCACTGGCAAATTAGATGTAAAACGTTAATAATGCAGGCCAAGAGAAAATTTTTGAGAGACTTGCTAAAGATACAAAAACTAATAATAAAAACCTTTTAAAATACATCAGAAGCAAGAGGCCTGCTAGAGAGTCAGTTGGGCCATTAGATATCATGGGGTTAAACGGGGCACTCCGGGAGGATAAGGCCATTGTAGAGAAGCTGAATGAATTATTCGCTTTGGTCTTTATGGCAGAGGAAGTTAAGGAGATACCGACACCAGAACTATTCTTTGTAGGTGATGATTCGAAGAGCTGTCACTGATCAACGTGACTGGAAGAGGTTCTTGAGCAAATTATTTTTTAAAAAAACAAACAACTAAATTCCAAAAAATTCAAACAGGGACAACAAATGTCCCTAATCCAATTTTTTGTTTAACACTTATGAAACCTAAACAACATACATTCAAACACATCCAAAATGACCACCTTTTTGTACAAAGTTCTTAAATACAGTATCCCATTATGGTTATGTTACAGAGGAAGTAAATAAGACACACTACTCTGAAACTGTTTTCTCCCAGGAGATCCTCCTGGATGGCCAGTAAAACTGTAGGGTTAGATCTCTGCCACTACCAGTAGGAGGCAGACTTCCTGATTTTTCTGGAGCATGCTCAGTGGGGATCTAGCCCCTAAGCTCCAGTTGTTTGTCTGCCTCCGCACTAGTAGTAAGCAGGTGAGCTGCCTCCATCGCAGAAAGGATCTACAGGCAGCTTGAAAAATTTCAGACTCTTGGAAAAAAGCCTCCAGGTACCAGGGAGGGAAGAATTCTCTCCCTGTTCACTCCCTTCCTTGGAAGGGCTAGGAGGATTAAGATCTGGGTGCTCCCCTCTCCAGCTGGCATGGGGGCCTCTCAGAGCGGGCTTAGTAGTATCCTAAGGGGTTCTGTCTATCGGTCCCCCGGACCCATTCCCCGCTAGGACCTCGAAGGGCCATGGGGTAAGAGGAGGACTGCTGCGGCACACAGCCTGACAGTGCCGACCCATCAAACCCCAGAGCAGACGCCTCAGTCAAGTTACCAGCCCCTACCACCCAGCAGTCTGCTCAGCGGTCCAGTGACTCAACAGGCCCTTCCCACCAGCCCCGGGAGGGTTCAGCGCCACAGCACTGCAGCTGACAGGTATGGTCGGCTCCAGCCCGTTCCCCTCCCTGCTCCCCGCACAGCAGTGGCTCCAGGGGAGAAACAGAAACCGTTGTCGGCTGCCGCAGCCACTCCCAGCCCAGCACACAGCATCAGACGAGGCCCCGGTTCGCTCCTCCCCTCCCCCCCAAGTCCACTCAAAAAGTGGCTGCGGGGGAAGTCCAGGGGTCTAGGGGCCTTGTGAGGCTTTTTGGACAGGAGAAGCTTGCCTTTGTCAGCACCCTTGTAGGGGCAGGCTTTCTTGGGCTTAAGAGGAGATTTTTTGCGCTTATTGCGCTTCATTCCTAAGAGGATCTCCTTGAGAACCTCTGTATGTGGGTCCAGGGCCAGGGACGGGGCACACGGGGGGCTTACTGTTGCCTTGGGCACCACCTGTGTCCACCGCCATTCTCCTCATAGTTGCCATCTGGCCGCTGCTCCTTTCAGTTTTGTTTTCCCCGCAGCCACTTTTTGAGGTCCTAGCTTGAATTATATCCCGCAATGTAGAAGCCAGCATCTTGGCAAATATTTTAAAATCCACATTTAAGAGGGAGATGGGGTGATAACTTGCTGGCAGGTTATCGAGCAAACTAATAAGTTTAATAGTAGCAAATCCCTGGGATCAGATGGCTTACACCCCAGAGTTCTGAAGAAACTCCAATATGAAATTTCAGACCTACTGCTGGTAATTTGTAACCTATTGCTAAAATCTGCCACTGTACTTGAGAACTGGAGGGTAGCAAATGTCATGCCGATATTTAAAAAGGGCTCCAGAGGTGATCCTGGATGCTACTGACCTGTAAGCATGATGTCTGTGCCAGGCAAAATGGTGGAAACTGTTTTTAATAACAGAATCATGGGATATATTGATAAACATGGCTTAATGGGGAAGAGTCAACATGGATTTAGCAAAGGAAAGTGGTGCCTCAGTAATCTGTTGGAATTTTTGAGGGTGTGAACAAGAGCATGGATAAGGAGGAGCCGGTGGATATAGTGTATCTGGATTTTTTTAAAAGCATTTGAGAAGGTCCCTCATGAGAGACGCTTGAGGAAATTAAAAAGTCATGGGATAGGAGGCGGTAACTGGCTGAAGGATAGGAAGCAAAAAGTAGCACTAGGTTATCAGTTTTCACACAATGGAGAGCAGTAAATAGTGGAGTGCCCCAGTGATCTGTACTGGAACCGGTGTTATTTAATGGATTCATTCATGATCTGGAAAGGGAAGTAAGGAGTGAGGTGAACAAATTTGCAGACAATACTAAGTTATTCAGGGTAGTTAAAACACGAGCGGACTGTGGAGAATTGCAGACAGATCTTGCAAAACTGGGTGACTCGACATCTAAATTGTAGATAAAGTTTAATGTGGACAAGTGCAAAGTGATGCACGTAGGGAAAAACTGTCCAAACGTTATGTACATAATGCTGGGTTCTAAATTAGGAGTATACCATTTAGGAAAAGGACCTTGGAGTCATTCTGGACAATATATTGAAATCCTCAGCTCAGCGTATGGCAGTTGTAAAAAGGAAACAATGTTTGGAATTATTCGTAAAGAGAGAGAGAATAAAACTGAAAATATTATTATTATTATTATTATCAAATGTTTATATAGCGCCAGCAATGTATCTGGCCCTTTACAAAGTTATTGAATAGACACGGTCCCTGCCCTAGGGCTTACAATCTGAGAGACGGGGGTGGGGGGGGAGAGAGACAGAGGGAGAGACAAGGAGTGTAACATTCACGAAGATGCGAGGTCCCAGGTGCACGCGCTTGGCTTGGTTAAGTGAAGAATGATGGCTGGTTGGTCCATGTGGTGAGGATATGAGTACACAGACCTCAGGTAACAGATTGTACTGGATGGAGGGTATCAGCAGGAGTTAGGTGAGGGGAGCGAGGAGTCGGGGAGGGCAGAGCGGAAGAGGTGGGTCTTGAGGAGGGATTTGAAGGTACGAAGGGAGGGGGCAAGGCGGATGTGGGCAGGGAGGGAGTTCCAGGCGTGGGGGGCAGCTAGGGAGAAGGGACGAAGGCAGTTAGGGGAGCAGGGGAGGCGGAGGGTGAGAGAGGGGACAGAGGAGGAGTGGAGTTCACGGACTGGAGTATGGAGGGAAATTAGCACACAGAGGTAGGGGGGAGCAAGGTTGTGAAGAGCTTTATAGGTGAAGACTAGGAGCTTGTGCAGGATTCATTCAGGAAGGGGTAGCCAGTGAAGAGAGGAGAGGAGGGGCTGCACATGGTCGAAGCAACGGGCGAGGTGGATGACCCTGGCAGCAGAGTTTTGGATGAAGATAAGGGGAGAATGGGGGAGGCCAGTGAGAAGGAGGTTACAGTAATTGAGGCGGGAGATGACCAGGGCATGAACAAGAGTTTTGGCAGGAGACAGAGAGAAAAGGGTGAATCTTAGCAATGTTATGGAGGGAGAAGCGACAGGATTTGGCAACAGAGTCAATGTAGGGTTTAAAAGAAAGGGGTGAGTCAAAGATGAAGCTTAAGCTACGGGGTTGGGGGATGGGAAGGATGGTGACCCCATCGATGAGGATCGACAGGGAAGAGGGAGAGGAAGGATGAGAGGGAAAGATAAGAAGTTCAGTTTTAGCCATGTTGAGTTTGAGTTGACGTTGAGACATCCAGGTAGAGATGTCAGAGAGACAGCTGGTGAGGTGAGCTTGAATAGATGGAGAAAGAGAGGGAGTAGAGAGAGAGAGAGTTGAGTGTCATCAGCATAGAGGTGATATTGGAAGCTATGGGAGGCAATGAGTTTGCCTAGGGACAGGGTATAGATAGGAAAGAGGAGAGGGTGATGCTTGTGCGTTTAAGTGGCTGGGTCTCCAGGGGTACAGAGAGATGGACATTCTATAGAGCTTCCACTTTCTGTGTGTGTCTTTGGCCAGGCTGACAACATAATGTCTGCCTTAAAAGCCACGTGCCATTTTCCAGCATGCGTTCTCCATGCTTGGCATGGTTAAGGATTGGGCCTTCTCACTTGATGTTTCCTAGCACTGCATTCTACGGAGCGACATATGGAGGTTTGCTATTGCCGCTACCATGGCTTCCCTCCCACCAGCCATCCAAGATCTATGGAAGTGCTTTTGCCTGCAGCTCTAAAGGGTGTCCACTGTGGTGCGACAGCTGTCCGCTGAACCTGATTCAACTCTGCAAGCTGCTGCAAGCACTCTGAACTGGGGACGCAAGTCCTGCCTCTGTGGGTCTACTCCTGGTGCTACAGGTGAAGTGCCCACCGAGGAACTGTAGCCAGCCACTACTGAGCATGGGATGGTAATCCTAACAATGTATGCCCTCCAAGTGGAGAGCCAAACAACTTTCAGGGAAAATGTATGTGGCAGAATGCTGTTTTATCCACAAACCCCAGCAACTGTCCACAACCTCAGGTACGTCCCTCCTCAGTTGGGGGAGCACAAGAGACGGAATGTGTTCCATGGATGAACGCTTGTTACTTACCAGTGTTCTTGAACTAAGGACTGTGTGGCTCACCCTGAGGGCACTCAGTCACAGGTACGAGGGTACTTGGTCCTCCTCTGTATGGACAATCTGGTGGCCGTGTTCTATGTGAACAGGCAGGGCGGAGCACAATCCTTCCTGATGGAGGAGGCTTGATCCCTGTGGAATTGGTGCCTCCCCAGGGGGTGCTCTGAGGGCAGTGCGTGTGGCTAGTCAAGACAGCGTGAAAGCAGACGGCTTCAGCAGGTCTCTGGTACTCTCCCACAAACAGGCCTTGAACTCTTGGTGTTCTGCTCCTTTGTGTGCAGATGGGATACCCCGGTGGTGGACCTTTGTGCATCAGGGCACAGTACCAAGCTGCCTGTCTCATTTATTTATGTATTTATTTATTTATTTAAATTTTATTCCACCCTTCCCTCAAAAAAAGCTCAGTGCGGCTTAGAAAATAATCAGGGGGCTAACAAAATACTGCTGCTTCTCCTAAGCAGGCAAGGGGCAGAGGTCACACGGAGATGCCCTGGTAGCTGTGTGGCCCGAGGGTTTGCTATACACTTCCTTGCCTTATTATTCCCCTCATTCCCTGACTACTCAGGAATTTCTGGGAGGGCTGCAGAGACTTCGTGCTAATAATCCCAGATTGGCCGAGGCAATGTTAGTATCCGTAGGACAAGCAAATTCCCCACTGGCCACTGCTGGAGGCACTGGATCTGTTGATGCAGCACGAGGGGTGGCTTCGGCACCCAAACCTGGCCTCACTCCATCTGGTGGCATGGAGGCTTTATTGCTAACAGTAGAAGCGCAGGGTTTCTCTAGCCCAGTAAGTGAAATTTTGCTGGCCAGTAGGAAGCTGTCCACAAGAGGTGGTCACTCTGTCAAGTGGGAAAGTTTGCAGCTTGGGTGTATGCCCTGGGGTTCTCCTCAACAGATGCCACAGTGCCAGCAATCCTGAAATATATGGTCTCTTTAATGGAGGCAGAGCCATGGTGGTGCTTAATGCATTCTGGGGCCCAGTCATTAGGGACTCCCTGTTTGAAAGATCCTTGGTGAACCAGTTCCTGAATGGGAGGGGGTTAGGGTCTTTCCCCTGACTTGGGTCCTTTCCCTCATTGGTGCTCCAGGCTCTGATGGGGAAGACTGTTAAAGCTCATGGCTTCCATTCCTATCAACCTACTACTGTTTAAGGCTGCGTTCCTGGTAACTATTACATCTGCTAGGAGGGTAAGTGAATTGCAGGCTCTCTTGCAGACCCCCTTATATCCAGTTTCATAAGGGGAAGGTACTCTTATGGCCACAACTGACCTTCCTGCTGTGAAGGTGCTATCAAGAGTTTCACATAGGCCTTTCCTCCCCCTTGCTCCTCTAGGGGGAAGAGATGCTGCATAGGCATCTGTAGGGCACTGCTCTACTACATTGGCCGCACAAAGCCACAGATGCTCTGTTTGTCTTTTTCAGGCCAGCGCAGCAGAGTTCCCAAGCCTCTAAGCAATCCCGCGCTCTCTGGATTAGGGCATGTTGGTTGCAGCTGTGAAGCTGCTGGGCTTCCAGTTCCTTTGGGTGTGAGCATTCTCAACTAGGGCTATGGTCATGTCATTGGCTGCCCTGGGACATGTCTCTCGAAGAGATTTGTATGGCAGTCTGGAGTTCCCCATCTACCTTTTGTTAAATGCTGTGCTGTAGATTTGGCTGCTCACTCCAATGCCAAGTTTGGCTAGTCTGTTTTGTTTTTTTTTTTTCATTATTTTAATTATACTCCATTATATAAAAAGTTACAAAGTAAAAAGATTATAAGATACAATTTGGCTTTTGGCTGCTTAAAAAATCTCCATACCTGCTTTCTTTTAATTGGAGAATTTAAGCCACACACATTGTGTGACAGTACTGACACTAGCCATAAATAAAATAAAATAAATAAAAATCTAGATTTAATTTCCTATCAAAAAAGGTCACATATTAAGTTGACTAACTCACATGACATTAAGACAATCTCCAAGACCATCTTCCCTGCAGAGAACATTTAAACATAGGCGGAGGGACTGAGCATGTGCGAGGGGATAGGATGTCCAAGGCAGGCTCAGATTAAAAGCCGTCAAAGCAAGAAACATCGCACGGGTAAACCTAAAAAGCATAACAATAGAGCAGGAAGAGCTCAAGCGGAAACTGCACCGCCATTACGGCAGATCACAAATGAAGCCCGAGGCCTCCCCAGCACAAGAAACTACAATGGCAGCGTCAATGCCCAACTCACCAGAGAGAGAGAGAGATGATAATGAGAGCGTGGTTGCACAAACTCTCAAAGAAATCAAAGACCAAATGCTACTGGAACTTGGAAAAATACACTCTATATTGAATGTAGTGAATAAAAATGTAGAAACTCTGGCAAATCGCATAGACAACGCTGAAGATTGAATTGTGCGTATTGAACAAAGAGAACTAGAGACTGACTTTCAGCTCCAGCAACTAAACAAAGGGTGCAAGAATTGGCTGACAAATGCATTGACTTAGAAAATATGAGCCGAAGAAGTAACTTCTGCTTCTTGGGGATTAGAGAAGGCTCAGAAGGTCAAAATATGATTTTATCTAACATTTACTTCAGCAGCTTTCTCCCAGGGAGGTGCATCTCCACAAGGCTGAAATAGAGAAAGCGCATAGATTTATGCGCCTGAGACCAGCAGCCGATGCCTCCCCCCCCCCCCGAGCCATTATACCATAAATCGATAAAAAGTTGAAATAATAAGTAATAGGTGATAAATGTTAAAAAATAATGAAATTAGATAAAATAGCAGGTGCATCCACACCGACTTCCAAACACTAATAATCTTTAAACAATGATTTCTATGTAATAAAATAAGATTTGGAATTTAGACCTCCATTTAAAAGAAAATGAACACAGCCCAAACATCCTCACAATCGTTCTAGTGAGTTAGTTAAATTGATAGATTTCTAAATAGTAATAGAAGGATTTGTATGTAACTAGTTTTAACCCTTATGGACTCGGCATAGTTCACAGATAAATCAGTGTGTTACCGAGTGTTCCTCCTTTTATTAATATCTCTGTGCTATTGAGTACAGTTAGTCAGTACTCGTCACAATTTCCAGTCAGTAAGTAAATTTACACTGTTGTTTTCCTTCCCTTTCCTTCCCCTTAAATAATTTATTTTATTTTATGTTGTTTTATTTAATTTTGCCTCTCTGCACCATAAAGGCATGGGCCATATTTGCCACTTTCTTTATAAACCTTTCTTCGGGGTTTTCAAGCAGGAATGTTATTTTTGTGCGCACATCTCAAGCTGAACTCATTTGCAAAAGCGGTTGAAGATGTTTAGTTCTAACTTCAGAGAGAAGTGAACAACTAAATAGATAATGAGGTAAATCCTCAGGGACATTGGCCCCACATGGACAAAACCACAAATTATGGGGGTTCTTTGCATATCTTCCCTCAAGAACTGCTGTAGCCATCATTTGAAATCTTAAAAGAGTGAGGGCTCTCCTTAATGGGAAATTTTTCACAGTTCGTAAATACTTTCCTTGTAGATACATTTTTTTAATAAATCTATACCAAGGAGCTATCTTGTTTGATCTCATGGCCTCTACATCTTTTTGCCTGTAAAGATCGTCCAGCCATTGTTTACATATCCTCCTATTCTGTTCATTTGAGAAAACTGCTAGGAAGGGGAGCGACAGCCCCATTTTCTCTGTGAAAGATCTTAACTTGGTTTCCCATTTGTAATTACAATCAGATGCCGTCATTTCGAGCCAGCATAATTTGGAGAGTCTCTTCTCTGTCATTTGTGATAAAACGTTTCCAATACATTCATGATCTAATTTTAGCTTGGGGTTCAATATGGAGAGTTCCTGTTTCTGTTCTCAATAAGCAAGCAGGAGTTCCCATCAAGACTCCTAGAATCTTCCTCAAAAACCTGTTCTGCAGAGACTTCAGTTTGCTATCTACCTCCATTCCCCAAATTTCAGTGCTGTATAAGGCCTGTGTTGTTATTTTTTGGCTCAAGATGTTTATAGCAGGTCTGAACAGTCTTCCCCCAAATGTTCTCCAAAACCTAATCATGCCAGTGACAGTACTTGCCAGTTTCAACTCCAAAGAATCTATGTAGTCATGCCAAGTGCCATTCACATTGAATAACAAGACCAGATATCTGTACGACTTCCTTGTTCCAAAGAATGTTTATCAACAAACCACATCTTGCTCTTCCAATGTTTAGCAAACACCATTATTTTGGATTTGTCATAATTAATTTGCAGTTTGTTCCTTTGGCAGTATCTTCCCAGGGTAGCAAGTGATCTGCATAAACCTATTTCAGTCGTAGACACTAAGATCATATCATCTGCGTAAATAAGTATTCCAACCTGCTTCTGTTTGACAACAGCTGGGTGATGCTCTTTTCCCTGTAAGGCTGGAATTATATCATTAATCAGAAAATTAAATGAAAAAGGAGCCATTACACAGCCTTGCTTGACCCCCCTCGTCTTTATGGGGTCTGTGTAGTTGCCAGCAGATGATATCTTGACTCTATATGGGTTTTGTGGTAGAGCCTCTGCACAGGAATCAAAAGTCTTTTATCAATGTTGATTCTGCCCAGTTTGGCCCACAAAAGCCTCCTATTAACCATATCAAAAGCTGCCTTCAAGTCTATGAAGGCTGTGAACAGTTTACCTTTCCTGTGGTGTACATATTTATTTAGCAGAAAGTATAGGGTGAAACAATGGTCTAACGTAGAGTAACTTGCACGGAAACCTGCCTGTTCTTCATGAAACAATCGGGTTTCATGAAGAACAGTCCTCCAGTCTTTCTTAAAGGGTTTTAGCATACAATTTGGCTATGATGTTAATTAGACTAATAGGTCTATAGTTAGATGGTGATCCTTTATCACCCTTTTTGTAAATGGGGATAATAATACTAAGGTTCCAATTCTCTGGGATCAGACCAAAATAATTAATATGATTAAACAACTGGGTTAACATCGGTACCCACCATTCCATGTGCTCCCTCAGGATTTTTCCAGGGATCCCATCTTCACCAGAGGCTTTCCCTATAGGTAACCGTACTATAAGATCCCTGATATCATCCCTCGATAGCGGGTCCCAGACTGGGAGTGTCAGCAAATCAAAATCCCCTGGATCAGAGCAGGGATACACCTACTTCTCTCAACTCATTAAAGATTTCTGAGAAATGTACTTGCCAGGTTAAACCCAGAATCCTCAAATCTATTCTACAACTGTCCTCGTTCTATCCCTTCCCAACAATAGACCAAAATTTAGCGCTGTCTTTTTTCCTAATTGCATCCTCCAAAATTATCCATTGAGAGCGCTAAGTTTACTTTTTAGATCTTATTTAAAGATCTATATTGATGTTTGTTTTCCATCAGATTTCCAACTGAGTATTGTTATATTTTTTAGCTAGTCTGCAAGCCTTATTTAACGCCGCTTTCTTTAGTTTACATTCATAATCAAACCATAACGGTTCCCAGATCCTTTTTTTTCCTGGAGCCTTCATAAGCAAAGTCTCCTTTATATCTTGGAGCGTAGATTGATAATGGGCCAAAATGTCTGACTCTAATATGTCCATTTCTGAGAACAAGCCATGAATTTGAATCCTATCTTCATTTGTGAAGAAACTCAAACTGTCCTGTGCTAATGTTGGACCCCATTTGATTGTACTCAGCCATAAGTACATAATTTGTCCCCTGGGGATCAGTGTCGAAACAAAATAACGGGACAGAATTAGCCAGAAATTCAACTAATAGGGGCTGATGATTGCTCGTTCCCAGGGGCATTACTCGTAAAGTTTCTAAACTGGTTACAATAATTAGCAGGGACACAAATGAAATCTATTACACTAAAGCCTTTTGTAGAAAAAAAGGTCATCTCCCCTTGGATCAAAAGGACCTCGTCCATTTAGGATAGTCCAGTTGATCCTATATAGGAATTTTAACATTTGGGTTCCCTTTGCATTAAGTATATTATCTCTAGAGCTTCTATGAAATGTAAAGAAAGGGTCGTCCAAACCGATACCTGTCACTTCCGCAATCTCCCTGATATCACTACCTGTGCGAGCATTAAAGTCTCCCAGCATAATTATTGGAGTCGTGGGATATTTATCTTCAAGTCTATCTACTAGTTCTTTCAAAGCCAGCCAGAAGCTCATTCGTTCAAGAATTCCAATGGAGGGTGGAAGATATAAAGTAATTATCATCAGCACTGGGTTGTCTTTTGTTTTTATACAAATTGCTAAAGTGTTTTCCGGGGTTTCTGGAATTAGGATAGTTTCTAGTTTTAGTCTAGTGGTTACCAGAATAGCAATTCCCCCTGCAGGTCCCCCATTTGATTCTCTTTTCCTTGCAGGGATTACCCATGCTTTATACCCTGGGAGAAAAATATCTTCCTCGTTTGTTACCCAGGCTTCCTGAACACACACAATGTGTCCTATTTTGATGTCCTGCAATCTAGCCCTCCAGCCTGACACGTTCCAAGAAGCTGTATTTATTTGGTTGGTTAAAGATGTATTTTCCTGCTGGGGGCAATGTGGACACACTCGCCAGCTACCGACCTGTCTCTAATCTTCCCTTTTTAGGGAAGGTTATTGAACGGGCAGCGGCACTGCAGCTCCAGGCGCATTTGGACAACATCAGTTTCCTTGACATTTTTTAATTTGGGTTCCGCCCCGGCTATGGTACTGAGGCGGCGTTGGTGGACTATCTCCTCTGGGAGATGGACGCAGGATATTCAACATTTCTGATCCTGCTAGATCTCCCGGCCGCTTTTGACACCGTGGACCATGGGCTGCTGTTGAGATGGCTGCGAGACCTGGGGGGCCTGGACGGGACTGTCCTTGGGTGGTTCTGCTCATTCCTCTCAGGGAGAAGCCAGCGGGTGGTGTTGGGGGCTGAAACATCAAGCCCCTAGGCCTTATCCTGAGGCGTTCCACAAGGTTCGATCCTGTCTCCACTATTGTTTAATGTGTATATGCAGCCCCTGGGGGAGATCGTGAGAGGGTTCAGGGTGCGATGCCACCAATATGCTGATGATACTCCGCTGTACCTCTCGTTTTTAACTGACCCAGGTCCTGCCGTTTCATTGCTTTCCCAATGTTTGGAGGCCATGGCAGATTGGATGAGGCAGAGCAGACTGAAAGGGAATCCCGATAAGACGGAGGTGATGGTGGTGGGGAGGGCGGGGGAAGTTGTGGTCCCCTTGGGGGGGGGGG
>QEPC01005877.1:1556211-1601330 GCA_003113815.1 Sphenodon punctatus
CCCCCCCCCCCCCAGAGCTTCAGGGGCTGCGCCGGCCGGTCCCGCTGTTGGGGAAACGGGGAACTGGCGCCAGGGGGGTCCTCGTGTGCGGAGCTGGTTCCAAGTCCTGACAGAATCAGCGCAGTGTGACACACATACATGGGGCCGCTGTACACCCAAGGACTAAAACAATGTATTGGATACCCTACAAAGTTCTTTATCATCTTTGAGGGGGGGGTTAAAATTCTTTTTGGAACCATCTCAACTGGATTTTTTTCTGCATTCTGAACCAAGGCTGAAAGATTTGGAACTGCCGTCCCAAGGATGAAAATTAAACAACTACTACAACTGAAACTTTACAAGAGTGTGCAGCTCTTGTTGCACTCTACCATGCACAGAAATAATAAGTTGTTTGACTACAAAGATCTATGACGCTGAGGTCAAGACTGAGTTGTTTTAACTATGCAAAAATATTTGTCTGAAGTGGAAAAAACATGTGTTTGCCTTACTAATTGGGGAATGTTTTCCTTTATAAGTTTATATTGTTTGTAAGTTTTTAATAATGGTTAACTAGTTTTTAAAAAATTAATGTGTATAAGCTCCCTAATAATACTAAGTATGTAGGTAGGGATGGGCAGAAGTGCCCTTAAATAATTTCTGAACCCTCTGAACTCTAATTCTGAGACACATAATATAAAAATACTCACTCTACTTTGCCACCAAAGGGAGCTAGTTACTTAAAAATAGGATGGGTTTGAACTCGAGAGAAGTCAATCCGTTTTTGTTTTTTTACAGTTACAATTGAGTGATGAGACTGACCTTTATTTTTCTGATCTCCTCCTATGAGGGAGGTTGCGGCCTTTAGCTTTCTGAACTTATTTAATTGAGGAGGTTGTGGCCTTTATCTCTCTGAGTCTCCCTGTGAAAGTGATAAGGAGACTGTGGCCTTTATCTTTCTAATCTCATCCTCTGTGGGAGGTTGTGGCCTTTAGCTTTCTGAATCTCCTTATGAAGCGGGAGACTATGGCCTATAGGCCATAGTCTCCCGCTTCATAAGGAGATTCAGAAAGCTAAAGGCCACAACCTCCCACAGAGGATGAGATTAGAAAGATAAAGGCCACAGTCTCCTTATCACTTTCACAGGGAGACTCAGAGAGATAAAGGCCACAACCTCCTCAATTAAATAAGTCATAGATCTCTTTGAGCTCCCCCAAGCTCCTCCCTTCTATTAAACTATGGAGAGACAGTGTATACGGTCTAGCTGTTAGTATGTTATGAGCAATAAAGAATGACCCATACACCATATAACTATTAGAGGGCTATAAACATAAAATAGTTTGTTTGAGGTGGACCCTCCCACCTCCACACAGCACAGCGTTTTTCCATTTTCTTAATAAATGGTTGAGACAAGGTGCTGCAGCTCCCCTCCGAGGTCTTGCTTTCTATTCTTATCTATAGTGGGGCTTAGGTGATAACAAAGAAAGGCAAGTTTCTTACATATAACTATTCTTCTGTGTGTTGTATCCTTTCAAGTCCCAGCTTCCTCTCTCCCTCCCCACTTGAAGTAGCCATGTTATGAACTTATAGGGCTGGTTGGCAGGAGTTATTTATAGCCCAAGAAAAGTAACATCAGGGCATGGGAGGGTGTTTGCTATATTCCAAATAAGGCATTAGATGGTGCCAAATACATATAGGGGGATTGAGAGGATACAACTCAAAGAAATATTGTTAGTTTAACCATAAGAATCCACCCAGTACATCCAGGAAAAGGAGATTGTTAGTTGTTGGTGACTTCTTGCTGAGTAGTTTAGAGGCTGCTATATGCCCGATGTATCTGTCTTCTCGTAAGGTGTGTTGTCACTGTGGCGTTTGAATCCCGGATATGACGGCAAGGTTGTGTTGAGTTTCATCAGGCCCTTGGATTACCCCAGCTGCCCCCAGCTCACCTGCTGCTCCTGTGGCCCCTGCTGGAAGTGCCCTTTACTGGGAAGACTTTCTGCCCTTGACCCCAGGTAACACCATTTCCCCCTCCTCCCTTAGAGAAGGAGAGGGGCGGGGCCAGGGCTCCCCGGCAAAGCTTCTGAGACTGACAGCGGGGAGGGAGTTTAAACGCGGCCTGCTGCCCAGCGGCGCTACATGCCATGCACCTAAGGGCCTCACCAAAAGGTCGTTAGGTGAGGCCTGTAGGGGCTGGGTGGCAGGTGGTGATGGGTTGGTTTTATAGGGAAGGCTTGTGGGGGAGGTTATGTTTTTGGGAGGTGGGAGTGTTACGAAGATTTTTCATATGTTTTGGGAAGTTCTCCTGCCCCAGTGAGAGGAGGATTTGAGAGGGATTGGGTAGGTGGGGGAACTTTCCCTTGGTGTGAGGGGGGGGTGAGGTTTCCAGAGAGGGGGTGTTAAATCCTGCCTGGTGAGAGCGGGGGGATGAGGGACTTGGGGGGTGGGGATCTCCCTTGCTGCCTGGGCAGAACACCAGGGGGAAGGAGGGTCCAGCTGTGTGGGGAGCCACGGCCATTGGGGTCATGATGGGGCGAGGAAGATATGGTCCCTTTGGGAGGGGTGGAGATCTGTGAGGCGGGGCAGGTGCTTGTTGCCTGTCCCCTCTTGCTTCCTCCCCAAAGTGGCTGATGAGACGGTTCATAATCAGGGGATCCCGAGCCTGAATTTGATGCTGTTTAATGCAAGGTCAGTAGTTAACAAATCCACTACTATCCGGGAGCTTATCCTGGACCGTGACGCTGACCTCGTGTGTATCATGGAGACCTGGCTGCACGATGAGTTGGGGCCTATTCTGACTGACGTTGTTCCAGCCAGGTACTCGGTGCAGCTTCAGCCTCGGTTGGAGGGACAGGGGGGCAGTGTAGCTATTGTTTTTAGGGGGTCATGGTCTGTCAGGAGGCATCCAGTGCAGGCTTTTTCAGGTGTTGAGGGCCTCCATCTTGTGTTTGATTTGGCGGGGGACAGATTGGGGGTGCTGCTAGGGCACTCACCTGTATGGCAGAATCCCTACACACTGACTGAGCTGGTGTCAGATGTGGTGTTGCACTCCCCAAAGACATTAGTCTTGAGGGACCTCAACATACACGCTGATGCCAGTCTCGGTGGTGTGGAGCATGAGTTCATGGCAACCATGGCCCGGTCCCAAGTTGTTAATGGTCCAATGCATGATGTGAGACATACCTTGGACCTGATATTTTGCACTAGCCTTGAGGCAGGGATTCCATTGATGAGAGAGGTGACAGCAGAACCCTTGTCATGGACGGATCATTATCTCCTGCAAGCATGTCTGCTGGTGCATGTCTGCCCCCGGAGAGGTGTAGAATCTATTAGGATGGTCCATCCCCAGAGGCTAATGGAACCTGAGAGATTCCAGAATGCTCTTGGGGAGTTACCCTCTGATTCTGATGACTGCCTGCTCGATGACCTTGTGGCTTTATGGAACCACCTTCCTGACAGAGGCCATTGACCGGACGGCTCCGAGGCATTCGCTCCCCCAGCAACGGCTCCTCAGGCCCCCGTGGTTCACAGAAACATGAGGGTGGCACCATTTGCGTGCTGAAGCGGACAGATTGCGACATAGAGCCAGTTTACATACCTATGCCATAGCTGTAAGGACAGCAAAAAAAACCTCCCTCCGCCTGGAACTGGAGTCATCTGTACCCACTGCAAGGGTTTTTTTATTCTTTGTGAATAAAGTCGCTTGAATTCACCACAAGTTTGATGTCACATTTCTCACAATGGGTGAAACAGAGGTTGTGGAAACCCCATCTTGTCAGGTTTTCTGCGATCAGTTTCAGTGGGTATCGCCCGCCGAGGCGGGGGATGTGCTTGGGGCAGTTAGGGCCACTTTTTGTGAACTTGACCCATGCCCATTCTGACTGGTTATGGCCAGCCAGGAGACGTTGGAGCCGCTGCTGGCGGAGGATGGTCAGTGCCTCCCTTTGGGAGGGCAGAGTGCCAGGTTGCCTCAAAGAGGAGGTGCTGTGGCCACTCCTTAAAAAATCCATCACTTGACATTGACACCTTCACCAGTTGTCAGCCAGTCTCTAACTTTCCCTTTTTAAGGAATGTTATTGAGAGGGTAGTGGCTCAGCAGCTGCAGAGGCATCTAGACCGCACCGGTTATCTGGATCGCTCGCAGTCCGGCTTTCGTCTGGGTTATAGCATTGAGACTGCACTTGTGGCTTTGGTCAACGACCAAATTCACGACACCATGAATTAGATCGGGGTTGTTCTACCCTGCTAATTCTGTTAGATCTGTCGGCTGCTTTTGATACCGTTGACCATGAGGTGTTGGTAACTCACTTGTGGGACCGTGCCGGAGTGGACAGGATCGTTCTTGAATGGTCCACTCCTTCCTGGCCGGAAGAACTCAACGTGTACTGCCCGGGGATTGTTCTTCATCCCCATGAGACCTCACGTGTGGTGTACCACAAGGTTCCATTCTGTCCCTTCCCCTATTCAAAGTGTATATACAGCCGCTCGGTGAGGTCGTGAGACGGTTGGGGTGTGGTGTCATCAATATGCTAATGACACTCAAATCTACCGTTCTTTTTCCTCTGACCCAGACGCGGCAGTCTTGGTGCTTACCAAGTCTTGGTGGTTGTGGGGGACTGGATGTGAGGGCAAGCCAACTGAAACCCGATAAATCAGAGGTGGTGATGATGGGTAGGGCAGTGGATGTGGTGGTGCCCATCATTGACAGGATTTGCCCTCCGCTGGTTCCCCAGGTTTGCAGTCTGGGCGTGCTCCTCAACCCACAGCTCCGCATGGATCTCCAGGTGGGGGTGATGGCGAAGAGTGCGTTTTGCCAATTACATCTGGTATGTTGCCTTTGGCCATATGTTTCAGATAGTGACCTGGCCATGATCATCCATGCTTTCATTACCTTGAGATTGGACTATTGTAATGTGCTCTACGTGGGCTACCCATGGTAATGGTTTGGAGACTGCAGGTAGTGCAGAACGCAGCATCCCATCTCATTATAGGGTTGGGCCACCGTGATCACATTACACCAGCTCTGCACTGGCTGCCTATAGTCTTTTGGGCCCAATTCAAGGTGTTGGTGTTGACCTATAAAGCCCTACATGGTCTCAGCCCAACTTACCTGCAGGATTGCCTCACTCCTTATGCCTTGGAGTGACCCTTGCGGTCTGCCAGGAGCATCCTTCTCAAGGTCCCCATATATGGCCTGGGGGACCACTATGGAGAGGTTGTTCTTGGTGCCTGCATCAAGGCTGTGGAACTCCCTCCCAGCGAAGGCCCGAATGGACCCGGACCTCCCTTCCGAGGTATGAGTAAGATGTGGCTGTTACGCCAGACATTTGGCGAGGAAGATGGGGTGAAGAGTGTGGGTTAGGGAGGCGGGGAGGGGTTATTTGTTCAGTGCCTTTTAATGTGTTTTAATTGTGTTTTATGTTTTTTGATTGTTTTGTAAGCTGTCCCAAGCTGCTTGGAGCAGGAGGGGCGGGGTAGAAATGTAATAAAATAAATAACTACCGTTTCCTCCTCGTACACATGGGAACAAATGATACTGCCAGGCATGACCTTGAACATATTGGATATGACTGAGGCTCTATGCAGGAAGGTGAAAACTTGGGGTCAGAGGTGGTGGTCTCACTAGTGCTTCCTGTTGAAAGTAGAGGCCGAAGAACAATTAATCTTGAAAGTGAACACTTGGCTATGTGAATGGTGTCGCTGTGAGAGGTTTTTGTTCTTGGACCATGGCATGAGTTTATGGGATGACAGACTGCTTGGAAGAGATGGTTTACACGTCACAAGGACTGGAAGAAAAAATGTTGGTGACAGACTTGCGAACCTGGTCAGAAAGCCTTTAAAATACCCTTAGGGGGGGTGGAGTTGAAAGTCCACAGGCAAGTACAAAGGTGAATATTAGTAGGTTGGGAACAAGAATGCTTGTGGGAAAGCCCAGTAGAACCCAGAATAAAACAGAGGAAGGGCCCTCCTTGAGACATTCTACCCACAATCTTAGAGGTCTCTAATGATCGGAGTATGGGGAATAAACAGGATGAACTTGAAATTGTACTGCACGAGGTTAACTATAATTTAATAGGCATATTGAGACCTGGTGGGATGAATCTCACAATTGAAATGTAGGGATTGAGGGATACAGCTTGTTTTGAAGGACAGAAAAGATAGAAGGGGAGAGGGAGTAACGTACCATACGTCAAGAATGTGTATGTGTGTACGGAAGCCTATGGGACTGAAAGTAACAATAATAATAAGAAATAATAAATAATTTATTGGGCATCAGCTTTCGCCATAGCCAAGCGAAGTAAAATAAGTAAACAAAGATACAAAAATATACAAAAAGCGTGCCAAATACAGAAGGCAAGCAAACAAATAATACAAAAGAAAATACAGAAAGTCAAACATAGGAAAAAGCACAGATAGGAGGGACAAGAACTTACAAATCCACTCCATCTCAAATCCTAGCTGGCAGAAAGGCAAACCAAGGCAATTGCCTTTATGGTGGCCTCATCATGATTGGATAACAATATTATAATTTTCTGGCAGGTTGGCAAGCATTCCCTCCCCCTCAAAATTGGGGCCAACCACGTCTGTCTTAAATCCTCATTAAGGGAGCGCTCAAAGAGGAGATGATGTAAATCCTCAACTACCCGGTTCTCGCATGAACAAAGGCGGTTTTCCTATGGAACCTTAGAGTATCTTCCCTGAACAACGGCAGAGGTAGACAGTTGGAAACGCAGCAACGTAAGAGCCCTGTGTAGCATAGGCTCGATCAAACTGGCCAAATAGGGTTCAAAACCATGCAAATCCTTGAAATATTGCAAGCATGGTGCCACCTTCCAGGCAGATATAGCCGCCAAGTCATCCTGCCTAGAGATATCGCTTGCCCTAAGTTTAAAGAGACTTTTCTGCCGGGCAACACTTTTTCCCCAGAAGGAGGATACTGATAACCCCAACTGCCTCAAGTAGATAAATATTTGGGAGATCCAAGGATACAAAGGAACTCCCTCAAATTCCAATTCTTCCTTAAGGCACAGAGCGGGTAGCGAGGACTCAGGCTGATTGGACACCTTCACCCAATACTGAAGGGCCGCTTGTCGTACCAAGCAATCAATTGCCAGAATGCCTGTCTCTGCCCTAATAACCGTTGCTGGGACACTCTGGGGAACCCTTAATAACTTCCTCAGGAATTTGTTTTGGGGGACCTTCAAAACCTGGAAATCTGAGCCTGGCATAATCTCAGAGCCAAATACCAATCAAAAAATGACAAAAGGGGAAAACACACAGGATATTATGGTGGGGGTCTGCTTATAAACCACCAAACCAGGCAGAGCAGATCGCAGAGGCCCCAAGAAGGCATGAACTAGTGGTAATGGAAGACTTTAACTACCCTGACATCTGTTGGAAGACAAATTCTGCTATGCAAAGAATGTCTGACAAATTTTTGGATTGCATTGGTGACAACTACTTCGTTTAGAAGGTTTAAGAAGGAACCAGGGGGTCAGCTGGTCTTGAACTTGGTCCTAACCAGTAGGAAAGAATTGGTGAATAATGTGAAGGTAAGGAGAACTTTGCGGAGTGTGAAGACGGGTTGGGGAAAGGGAAGGAATTTCACCCACTCTGGTGTTGCTAGGCGGAAAGAGCGCCTGTTAAAGTCCCTCAGGTCTTATAGAGGCTGGTGGGCGTAACCCTAGCCAAAGATCATCATTGGGAGCAGTACTGGGTGCAGCGCCTTCCCCTACTACACAACAGAACACAATTACCCCCAACTATCGTACCTACACTCACAGGGAGGGGGTGTGACTGTGAGGAAAGGAGGAGATGAGTACCCAGAAACCGGGGCTTGGGATGGGAACACACACGCACACAAGGAGGTCCCAGGAGGTGAGACACCAAATCCCTAGCAGTTGAAAAAGTTTCCCCTTGCTCCCCTACCCACCACCAAACAGTATCACCCACAGCAAACACTCTTCCAGTCGTTCTCTGTCACTCTCACGTTTGCACAAGCACCCACACCACCACACGCTCTACTCACGACACCCCCACACATGATCCAGAACAACGCAATCCACTCCAGGGCCAGTCTCTCCGGTGGAAGCTCTGATTACCGGCAAGGAAGGAAGGGCTATGCTGCCCTTATGTACTCTGAAGATGCCCACACAGGCGCTCCGAGCGCGAGAGTGGAGCCGGCGGCGTGACCCCAACCCTACATGCGGAGACACGCCCCACCAGCCCCAGTGACGGCGCAGCACCGCCCGCGTCCGCTGCTGTGGTAACAGGGCCGTGAGGCCGCACCGGCCATTCGCAGGGAGGCTGCAGGGGCTTCCCCAGAGACCTCATCGGCCCCCTCCTTGGCGCACGCCCCCTATGGGGGCGTGGCAGGTCAGGAAGGGCCAACCGAGTCCTGACAGGGAGAGGTGATTACATGGTGGTAGGAATTCATTATCCTAAAATAAAGACAAGGGACGAAGCCTGATAATGTCCTTGGATTTTAAAAAGGGCGATTTTAATAAGTTCATGAAATGCCACAGATCATCTAAAGGGGACAAGTGTCAAGGCTGGAGCTTTCTAAAAAAATTAAATAAAAATACTGACGACACAAGTGCAAATGATCTCAATTAACAAGAAAAATGGGAGTCATCAAAGAAGCCAATGAGGCTGGCTGCACAAGGAGCTTACTAATGAGCTAAGGATTTTAAAAGGAACCATATAAGAAATGGAAGGAGGAACAAGTTACTGAGGAAAGAGACAGACATGTAGCCCAAACCTGTAGGGATGGTGTCAGGAAAGCTACAGCTCAAAATGAGCTAAAGCTAGCAAGGGATAAAAAAACACAAAAACGAAGGTATGTCAGAATTAAGAGGAAGTATAAGGAAACTAGTGAAGATGGTGAAATGTTAGCAGGAGACAAAGTGAAGGCAGAACTTCTCAACTCTTATTTTGCCTCAGTCTTTACAGAAAAGGAAAACTGTATCCATCTGACAACAGGTGTATGAACAACGAGGGGGAAAGATTGCAGGCCAGAATGCAGGTGGTGAGGGAACTCCTGGGTTCTCTGAATGAATGCAAATCTTCCGGGCTAGATTAATTGCACCCTACAGTACTGAAAGGAGTTGAATATCTTGATTACAGCAAAGCATTTGACAAAGTTTTACATGAGATTCTCATTGAGAAACTTGCACATTGTGGACTGGAAGACACTAGAACAAGGTGGCTTCACATCTTGTAGAGGAACCATACTCAAAGTAATTACAGGGCCACAGTCGTGGCCCTATAGTTAAGGTGGTAGCAAACTCTCATTGAACAGCACCTATGCTATTCAGTGGGAGCCGGTAGAGCAAAGATTTCTGGTTGGTGACCATTTTAGCTTCCCTCCAGCAACACGTGTGTTCTGTGATTACAAACAGTGGAGTACAGGGGTGGGGTAGGGGCTGAAGGATGGGGGGGGGCGTCCCTCACCTTCCTCTGCCTGCTAGTAGTGCTACAGTGGGACACGGGGACACCAATCAGACTGGGAGTTAAAGCTGTTTGTTTACAAACAACTCCTCCCCATGTGAGTAATCAGAATGTTGTTGCCTTGTAAAGAAGGTTCTTCGAGATGACCCCAAACATTCTCACAACTGGGTTGTGCATGCTCACCATATTCAAATAACAGACCACGTGATGGTCTTGAGCTCCTCTAGTGTAAAAAGCATTCTCCCCCTCAGAATGACAGTTCCTTCCAACCCTTTCTAGGAATATAAGAAAATTCCATGTGGGGCTGGAAGGGTGGGTGTTGTGAGAATTTTTCAGAGCCATCTCGATGAACCTTGTTTACAAGGCAGCAACCTTCTTCTCTTCAAGTGGCTCCTCACAGGCTGTTTTTACATGGCTCCACGGGTGGTGGGTGTGCTGGTGCATGGGCGGGGTGTGCATACGTCCACACACGGATCCCCACTCATCCAGGCTCACTGAGCAACCACCATTTCCCCCAGTTCCTCCATGCATGGGGACGAGATGGGGGGTGAGTGGGTATGCATGTTAGGCGGTCGTGTGCATGCACCTCCAGTCACTGTGGGCGCGCATGCCGCATCATTCACACAGGATTCCTCCATCCATGAACATGCAGAAATCTGAGTCTTGGGTAGGAATTTAGAATGTAAAGCAATATCTATTCTGTCTTGGAAAACCTGCAAATATGGTTCTGAGATTATTATGGCTGTATTCGCTCACTCTTTGTGATGAAGTTATTGCTAACAGGAATACGGTCTTTAAATCCCCACCCCATAACCAGTTCATTTGTGCCTCTGCCCCCCATATAATCAATTCACGCTCCCCCCACCCATAACCATTTCATTTGTGCCTCCGGGACAGCGTGAATTAATTATTTGGGGGGGGCGCAAATGAACTGGTTATGGGGTGGGAGCAGCATGAATTGTTTATGGGGGCACAACTGAACTGGTTATATCTCTCTCTTTTCATGGCACAATACGCTTAATAGACTGGCTGCATTTTGGGTGTCGTGTGTTTGATAGCAGCGCCTCCAGGCTCGCTGAGCCAGGCAGCACCCCTAGGCCTGCCAGTGGAACACACAGAGGGGGGCTTATCTTGACTTCTTGGCCAGGGGCCCATTGCACCATAGCTACGCCCCTGGTCTAGTGTGTGTTAGGGGTGGGAAGTTCAGATTATCCGGTATCCGATACTGCCGGTATTTTGCTGTACTGGCAGTATCGGATTAATCCGGATATTGTGGGTACCGATACCAGTTCCCCGTGCCGGATTGTTTTACATTGCGGCCATTGAAATGAATGGCTGCAATGTAAAAAAAACCAAAAAAACCCCAAACCACTTTTCCCTCCCCCGTCCAGGCTGCGCAGGTGGAAGAGGGGACACCCACCCTGCCCAGCCTGGATTTTTTTTAAAATCCAGCGACCCAGAGCGCCGGCAACCCAGAGCCCGCACCAGCAGGTAGGTACTAGGGTGATCCCTGGGGTGGGGGGTGGTTTAACACCCCACCCCACCCCAGGGATGACCCTACCCCCCCACCCAAGGATCGTCTACCTTCCCTGGAAGGCCTAGTAAGCTCTGAAGCTGGCAGCCACAGCCAGCGCTGAAGCCGCCCAGAGTGCCGTGCTGCCGCCGCCCGGAACACCAAGGGTAGGTTGATCCCTGTGATAGGGGGCGTGTTAAACCTCCCCCCACCCCAGGGATCAGTGAGTACCTACCTGCTGGTGTGGGCTCCGGGGGAAAAAAATTTTTTTAAAAAAAAATCCAGGGTGGGTGGGGGGTGTCCCCTCTTCCACCCGCACAGCCTGGGAGGGGGAGGGATTGTTTTTTTCCCCCATTGATTTCAATGGGGACACTGACAGTTCCCCATTGAAATCAATGCAATAGATCCGGCACCGGTAAACCGGTTTTAATCCGGTAAACCGGTTGTAACCAGTAAAACCGGTAGCTGGTTTTTTGCTAGATGTTCCATCCCTAGTGTGTGTGACTGATCAATTTGAATGAGTGTGTGAGGTGAGAGCATGTGTGTGTACTGTGTATGAATGAGTGTGTGTGATCAATTTGAATGAATGTGTGTGTGAGAGGTGAAAGCATGTGTGTGACTGCGTGACACCTCTTTTACATGAAACGCCCCCACACAGTGGCATGGGTGGGTGCGTCTCGTATGAAAGCCGTCACTTACGCACTCCTGTGTGACAGGCACCTCCACCCATCACCCCTGCACAGAGAAACTTGCGAAAAAACAGGTTGCTCCATGTGGGGGATGGGCGAGCACCCGTGTGCACCTGCAGCGTTCTTGTGTCTGGGGCCAGCTTATGCATTAACAAAACTGTTAAGTTTCAAAAGAAGGGCAAATTACCTAGACAAAAAACCTTCGGTTTAAGAAGCTTGTTAAGGTGGCATTACAAATTGTACTCAAACATTAAGATGGCAGTAAATTGTATGTTACGGCAACTTTATTAAATATCAGATCAATCTATACATTTTTCTTATTAATTTAAAAAAAAGATTCCTTCTAACTCTTAGGATTCTTTTTTTTTTTTATGGCACATATAGAAGGTGGCCTATGATGCCTGCACTGCGACCTGCTACCAGTTAACTGCCATGCTGGAGTTGAGTCCCCTTGCTGTGAGAGGCCCTAGCACAGATGCCACCAGAAATGCACGGGAACTCCAGAACTCTCCTTTTGATGTGTTGGAGCTGCCAGAAGTGCAGATGTCTTTCAGCAACATGGATTCATTGGCTCCAGCCTCATGACAGTAACGGGGAGCACAGGAAATGTATGGACTGTGTGGTGGTGCTTAGGTTCACAACCCAGCAAGTCTAAGAAGATGAGAGCCCAGTGTTGGGAGTACATGGAATGTTCAAGAAGAGATGATCTCACTCCATTAAATTTGGGCCTTCAGTGAAGTGTAGTAGCTGTTTGTGCATCCTGGACCTTTCCTTGGTACAGGCTCATCTCACATCTGATGAATGCAAAATCCTTCAACTTGGGGCATGGTGCCTGTAAGAAGTTGGACTCGCACTGATGTTTCCTCTCAGCGTAAGCTCTAACACTCGCTGTGAGAAGCAGCCCTACGTTGTGGGAGGGGGCTGTGGAAAAATGTGGCACACAGACACAGCACACTAGAAAATACAACGCTTCACAGCCACTGAATGCTTTCTTGGAGCACTCTAAACAGGGGTAGAGCCACAGGGGAAGGAAGGGAAGGAAGTGGTAATAACACACGTAGGAACACACAAGGGGTGGGGTCCCGGTTGTGAGAGGAAAGGTAGTGCACAGGGAACTCGCGCACACAATAACCACGCCCACTACTCCACACTAATTGCTCGCTTCCCCCTGTTGTCCAAGCCGCACCTTCATTCACCCGTCATCTTCACACAGTAATTCCTACAATTCTCTCGCTCACACCTCAACCACTCCCGCAATGCTACTCCAAGCCTCTCTTTCTCCTTTTGAGTCCAGATGCAAGGGGCCAGTCTCACAGTAAACTGATCTCTGGCAGTATGTTCGCTGCCAGCCTCCATCTTTATTTGCATCACTCCACCCCCTCTGCGTACGTATGTGCGTGGAGCGACGCAAGCCCCCAGTTGTCCCCGCCTCTTCGCTATCCCTAGATGCTGGTGCAGGCTCAGTGTCTGTGCCCCCAGCAGGGGGCGGGAGTTTCCCTGCTACACTGACGTCAGGTGTGGTATCCCCAGGCTTCCCTACAGCCCCGTGAGGCGCCCTGATCATATTGTCCCAACCACAGCCAAGCTGGCGGAGGTGGTAGCGCTTTCTTATAGTACCCCCAGCTTTGGATAGGATGAGACTTCAAGGGAAAATGGGCATGGAACTGACGAAGGAGCCGGGGAGCGTGGATGGACAACGCAGGTTCCCAGGAGCGGTCCGTGGCATTGTACCCTTTCCTGTCAATAAGATAATATACCTTACCACGCAAACGTTTCGAGTCTGACTGCCTTGACCTCATATTCGGACGCTGAAGCGATGTCAGTCATGCGAGCTGGAGTAAGAGGTTCTGGAATGAAAAGGGGATGATAAGGTTTGAGTAAGTACACATGAAAAACTGGGTGACAACGGACATGAGACGGAAGGTCCACGTGGTACGTGACAGGGTTCACATGCCGCAGAATAGGAAACGGGCCTATGTTTTTGTTGTCAAGTTTCGTGGACGGCTGGGACGAAGGGTAATGGCGGCGGTCAATCCAAACGAGGTCACCGGCCGCAAGGTAGGGGCACGCTCGCTAGTGACGGTCGGAGAACAGTTTATATTGTTGGCGGGCCTTTTGTAACATTACATGGGCTTGTGCGTAATTCTGTTGAAGACATAACATAGCTCCTGTAGCAGGCACCTCAATGGAGGGAAGTTCAGGAAGAAGAAGCCGAGGATGGTAACCATAGGTAATGAAAAAGGGTAGAATTCCCACGGGAGGCGTTGGGGGCATTATTAAATGCAAATTCCGCAAGGGGTAAATAATTGGCCCAATCATTTTGCAAGTAATCCGTATAGCAGCAGAGATATTGTTTTAGCGCCTGATTGGCGCACTCCGCCTGGCCATTGGCTTGTGGGTGGTAAGCGGTTTGGGGGGCGAGACGAACTCCCACAGCGGCGAACAAGGCCCGCCAAAAGCGAGCAATGAACTGTGGTCCTCTATCAGAAACAATTGTTTGCGGAAGACCGTGCAACTTAAAAACATGCTGTATTAGCAGTTGGACGGTACGTGAAGCTGTGGGCAGCCCCTTACAGAGAATGAAGTGCCCCGTTTTAGTAAACTGGTCGATGACTATGAGGATAGCCATGAACCCTTGGGACAGGGGCAACTCAGCTATGAAGTCTAAATTTATCTGCTGCCAGGGCCCCTGTGGTAGGGGGGCAAGTTGTAAGAGCCCTATAGGGGCCCTTCAGGGTGTCTTAGTTCTACTACAAGTCTTGCACTCTTGTACGTAGACCTTTGTACCCTTACCTATCGTAGGCCACCAGAAGTGTTGTCGTAATAGGCGGAGTGTGCGATATTGGCCCGGATGACTGGCTAGCAGAACGTCATGGTGGGCCCATAGGACTTCTTGGCGAGGTGCTTGCGGAACGATAATTGCGTTTTCATGGCATTGTAGCTCTCCAGAGCCAGGGTTGTTCGTTAACCCACGGATGTACCGATCTCGGGTTGCCATTCTTTTAAATTGGGTGACGGTCATTCCGGCAGCGGCGAACACTTTTCGATTTTGCAGTATAGTTGATTGTCGTAAATGGGACAAAATAGTATGCACGTGCTGCACATGCTCTTCTGCGTTTCAGTAAAAAATGTCATCTAGATACGCCACTACGTATATATCCAACACATCTCAAAATATATCGTTTATCAAGTACTGAAAGTCGCCAGTGCATTGGCTAATCCATACAGCATAACTAGATATTCAAACAATCCATACCTGGTACGGAAGGCAGTCTTCCACTCATCCCCTGTTCTAATACGGAGGAGGTTATAGGCGCCATGAAGATCAAGCTTCGTAAAAATGGTAGCTCGTTGAAGTCTGTTCAGTAATTCCGGGATCAGTGGTAAGGGATACATATTTTTGACCGTGATGGTATTTAGACCTCTATAGTCTATGCAAGGCCGAAGCTCACCATCCTTTTTGGGAACAAAAAATAAGGGTGCATTTGCGGGGGAAGATGAACTCCCAATGTACTGTAACCAAGCCAAGAACATGTACCTGAGTTCTCGCATCCTCATGATTGTTGCATCCCTTGTCTCTCCCTCTGTTCCCCCTTTCCTGTCTCCCCTCCCCCTGTCTTTAGATTGTAAGCTCTCGGGCAGGGACCGTGTCTATCTTATTCTCTGTAAAGCACCAGGTACATTGCTGGCACTTTATAAATGCTTATAATAAGGACCGATGAAGCCCTTCTCAAGATTCTTGCCAATATATTCTTTTTAGAGTTCGCAGTTCTGGTTCCGAAAGAGCATAGGTCCTTCCATAGGGGGCATAGTACCTGGTAATAATTCAATGGGTCAATCGTACCTCCAGTGCGGAGGTAACTTCAGAGCTTCTTGGTCTTTAAACACATCACTGAAGTCTGCATACTCCTGAGGCAAGGGCAAATCCAAGGGCATCTGAAGGGTACCGGCAGCTACAGGGGAAGAAGGAACAGAAGGAGCTGGTATGTTATGGGAAGAACACATGGATGAACAAAACGAAATTACCTGGTTTGCCAGTTGATGCTCGGGTTGTGGGATCGTAACCAGGAATGCCAAGGACAAGCGGGAATGCCGCAGTTTACACAACATCGAACTGTAACATCTCTTGATGCCTTCCAATCATGCCTTTCAAGGAGGGAGTGCAGATAATAGGTCCAGAACTCAAGGGGAGCCATCTATTGCAAAAACGGCTTCAGGTTTTCTCTTGGGCTGTACAGTAATGCCTTGCTGCTGCATAAGACAATGTCTATGAAATTTCCGGAGGCCCCCGAGTCTACAAGGGTGAAGGCAATTATGGACCTGGAGGTGGATATTTCTAAGGTAAGGGGAATCCGAAGATGGTCGAGCCCCCTGTTAGTTGTTAGTGCCTCCATGATTACGGGCATAGGGGAGGCTTGTGGTTTTACCAGGACGCCCCCTGTCCGACCCGGTTCCTGTCGTTTCCCCGCAGTCACCTGTCGGGGAAGCTGGGGACAACTTCGCGCATAATGCCCAAGTCTGCCTCAATAGAAGTATAACCGCTCTGCACGGTGCCTCTCCCTTCTCTTGCGTCGTTAATGGACCCCGTGATGCTCCAATCTGCATTGGTTCTGTTTCGTCACCTGGTCGTGCCTCTGCTCTGGTGGGGACTGGAACCAGGGGGGGCGACCTTGCCACGGCCTAGCCCCCTCTTGTCGTCGCTCTCGTTGTCGTTCGCCAAGGCGTTCTTCAATCTGACAAGTCAGATTGACCAGTTCCGCCTATGTAGCTGGAATGGCAGTGAAAGAAAGCTGGTCCTTAAGTTCGTCATTAAGGCCCTTTCGAAAAAGGACTTTGAGCACATTGTCCAGCCAGTCTAGTTCAACAGCCAAATGCTGGAAATGAGTGATGTACTCGAGGAGCGGACCCTTCCCTTGTTTTAAAGCCAAAAGGGCATTCTCCGCATCCTTAATTCTATGTGGGTAGTCAAAAAGAAATTGGAATTCCTGCAGGAATTTTTTATAATCCTTCAACAGAGGGCTATCTTTGACTAACAAGGGTGTCACCCAATCCAGCACGAGGCCCTCCAAGTGCCCAATAATAAATGCCACCTTCGTGGCATTGGCTTAATAAGTGCGTGGTTGTAGCTAGAAGGCCAATTTGCACAATGCCAGAAACCCTTGGAATTGTTTTTTATCCCCATTAAACTTAGTTATGGGAGGATGCCTTGGTTCTTTGTGTACTATGTTATGGCCTTGCACACCTTCTAGCCCTTCTTCGTCCAGAGGTGTGTTGGTTTCTTCAGCCTCCTCAATTCCCCCCACTGCCCCTAATTCCTGTCTTTCCTTCATATCCCTAACCTCCATGGCCAGGGACTGGAGGGCCTGGGTTAATTCGTCTAACCTTTTACCTGGGTCCATGATGCCGGAGATACTGTTTGGGATAGGATGCTCTAAGGGAGGGAAAGGACCCAGGGAATATTCTTGTCTACTCACTAAGACTAATAAGCCACCTATCACCATGGGGGTCTTGTGTGTACGTGCGGAACAACAACCGCTCAGGATCTTATAAAGCCCAATGTTCCCTACTGGGGACGAGGCAAGATCATAATCGGGGGGAGACACCAGTGCCCTGTGCAAGACCCCCACACTCTTATTTCCACCATGCTCTCGCCTGTACCGTGCACCCTCACTGATTCAACTACCGTGACCTGGGAACAGGGAAAAAGGGTGCTGAAATGTGAGGGGTACAGGGGTAGAGCCACAGAAGAAGGAAGTGGTAATAACACAAAAGGGGTGGGGTCCTGGTCGCAAGAGGAAAGGTGGTGCCGGGAACTCGCACACACAATAACCATGCCCATTACTCCACACCAATTGCTCGCTCCCCCCTATTGCCCAAGCCGCACCTTCATTCACCCATCACCTTCACACAGTCATTCCTATAATTTTCTCACTCACACCTCAACCACTCCCGTAATGCTACTCCAAGCCTCTTGTTCTCCTTTCGAGTCCAAATGTAAGGGGCAAACTGATCTCCGGCAGTGTGTTCACTGCCGGCCTTCATCTTTATTTGCGTCGTTCCACCCCCTCTGCTTGCATATGCGTGCGGAGCGACGCAAGCCCCCAGTTGTCCCCGCCTCTTCGCTATCCCTAGAGGCTGGTGCAGGCTCAGTGTCTGTGCCCCCAGCAGGAGGCGGGAGTTTCCCTGCTACGCTGACGTCACAGGCGGTATCCCCAGGCTTCCCTACAGCATAGTGTCCCGACCACAGCCAAGCCGCCGTTGGCGGAGGCAGTAGAGCTTCCTTACACAAACAAAAATGAGAGCGAGAGAAACCCAACCAAAGCAGCTTTTTATCGCAGTACAACTTTAGGCAGTGATGAAACTTTATAAAATATTCATATACACCCTGGAAAAAAATACTATTTAATTACTTCTCTGCTTTTAATGTTGTCTCTCCAGTCCAGCAGGCTGTTCTAGCTAGATGTCAAGGGTAAAAAGTAAATGGTTCCTTTTTTAAAAATAAAGCATCTCCAGTTGCTTGGCATGGCTGCAGGACCAGAGGTAGTGCAAGCCTGCAACTGGCATACAGAGCAGTATGAAGATCGTTGTCATCTCCATTTGTTTGTGGAAGTTGAGTGTTTAGTTTTAGAAACCAGTGAGTGCCTTTCCAGAGAGGTACAGGAATATATATATTTTTACAGGGTAAAAATATTTAAAATAAATTAAAATAAATATTGCATGCAACCACAGGCAAGTGTTCTTTGAGGTGTAAAAGAGAATGGTTTTACTTTCCAAAACAGTCTAATCAGTTGTCTTTGTTTGCAGATTGATGCGTCATGCCTTACGTGGGAAGGACAACAATTTCAGGGGAAAGCTGCTATTGTTGAAAAACTCTCTGTAAGTTAATGCAGTATTTATTTCTTTAAAAAATGTTTTAGGAAGCAGTTCTGAAGATCTAGGGCCTTGATTTTCAGACGTAGTATTCTTCAGGGAAATGATTCCCATTCAGTATGTCTTGTAAACTAGACTGTAGTTTTACTCTTGTCATACCATTCCTTTGCATTTGGACGCTGAAGGTACAAGGTATTAGATTCTTTGAAGCTAACCTCCAAGCCAAGTCGTTCGAATGTGTGCTGCATTGTGTGCCTTAAATACTTGGGAGCTGGTGGCCAAAATATTTGAATGCTAGCTAATGCAACACTAGCTCTCCACTGTAGTCAGGGTGGAATAGCCAATGTGATTGAAATCTCCATTCTGGTAAGGGAAGTGCCTTTCCTCAGTCTGTAGTCAGGCCAAACAGCATTGGGACTCCCAAGTATTGATTTTTTTTGTTTTCCTTGGAGTGACTAGGCCTTAGTCAGGGGGAACAGACTTTGCTTGGTCTGCATGCCGTTAACATAAATCAGGCGTAGGGAATCTCTGCCCATGCCTGTTTTGATTTTGTTTTTTAATTTGGTCCTTTTCAATTCCTGGCACTGACCCATGGATCCATTCCCTACCCTTTAAGCATTGAGTAACTCAGGAAAAAGGAACAGAGATGAGGGCATGGTTTCAAAGACGGGATGGATCCATGGAATAGATCCATGATTCGAACTCTTCCTTCCCCATCCTGAGCAAAACCCCTAAGCACTCCTGCCCTCAGTTACTCTATGACCCATGCAACTTGAACTAAGTTGTGGCCTGCAGGAGGGAAAGGGCTTCCCACCCCTGGTCTACATGTTGGAGCTGTTTCCTATTCCAATTATGATTTAGTGGTTGACTCGTTACCTTGCAACACTTGGATTTCCACTAATGCACATCTCCAGAGATATTTCTGCTTTCTCTGAGAACTCAATTTGGTACTGGTCTCAGGTCTTCAGTGGTTCAGAACTCATATATTTCAGAAAGTAGAACTGCCAGCTCTACTTGTAATGTCGGGTTTTGCAAAATGTCTTACGGAATTAATTTTATTGGAGACAATATCTGTAGTCCACAAATTCCTGTACCTCTTTCTAGGAAATGACTGCTGTAGAAATGTGCTACTTTGCCCCCCTATTTAGAGCCTAAGCTTTCCAAAGAACATTTGGAAAAGATTTCTTCGAAAAATAATCTTTCTATCTTGTGATGATTGGCCTCATTCTCTCCCCTGTCCGCTTCTGAAAAATCTACTCTTCTGTATTTGAGTTAGGGTGGCCATTGGTCCTGTTTTATACAGGACAATCCTGTTTTTGAAGGGTTTGTCCATTGTCCTTCCTTAACGCGTTTTTGCCGTGTATTTTCTACACGTTGCCAGTGCTGTTACTTTCACACACACACACCAGACTTCTGGGCAGAAACAGCAGCATCGGCACCATGTGGACCCTAACACCAGGGGGGAGGGAGAGTTCTAGGATTACCATAGCATCCAGAATTTCCAGGACTTGACAACTTTTTTGATCTGCCCAAACCCATCCATGTTAACTTGACACCTATGGCTGGGATTTTGCCGGTACTGTTGCATCCCTTCCCCACTCCTCACCCAGCACTTGTTGCTCAGCTCTAACTGGGGGAAGGAGCCCTGAGCCAGCAGCGCTCCTCCTTCCACCTATGTTCTGTATTCTCCCCCATGTCCTGTATTCTGGGAATGGATCAGTCACCACCCTAGTTTGAGTGGAAACCTATAGGAACAATAGATACATCTGAAAGTACAGGAAATGTTCAGTGTGGCGAGGCAGAAGCAGAGCAGCTCTTTCATGTTCTGAAAGTTTGTGCACTTGATTTCCTCTGTCAGAGTTCACCTGAACAGGACCTACCTTGTACCATATTTTAGCTAAGAGAATCTGTGTCTGAAGACTTATCCTATCTCAAAGCAGTGGCAATTCAGGGAAGAGATTCTTCCTATGTCTGGGTTTTTGCTTAGTGTTGGTATAAAGAACAGGTGGGAAATCCCAGGCCCCTCAGTCAAATCTGGCCTACAACTGTTTTTTTTAATATTAAATATATTATTATTTGTCCTCTTTCCAATTCTGTATCTGGCCCATGGATCTAGTCCTTACTCTCGAGCGCTGAACCTAGTGAGCTGCGGGGAAGGGAATTGAGATGAGAGTAGGTAGTCAAGGATAGGGAATGGATCCATGGCATAGATGCATGATATGACCCTCTTTTTCCTTCTCCCATCCTGCGCATATCTCCATTCCAACTCCTGTACAACTCTCCCCCTTCCTGCCTCTCTTCCATTGTCCTTCTCTCTGGCTCCCTTGGATAAGATCATCTCCTTCCTGTCTTCATCCAACTCCTCCACCTGGCCCTGGCTTTATCCCCTCTCATCTTCTAACTGCAATTGCCCCCACAACTGCACCCTCTCTGCTGCACATCCTCAATCTTTCCCTCCTTTTCCAATTGCTTTCTAATATGCCACTGTCTCCCCTATCCGTAAGAAGACCATTCTTGACCCCCTCCAATTTTCATGATCCTCCCTTTTGCTTCCAAGTTCCTGGAGTGAGCCATGCCATTTTGACTTCCTTGACTTCCTCTCTTCCAGTTCCTCCCTTGATCTTCAGTCTGCTTTCTGCCCTTCCGCCTGACCGAGACTGCTCATGCCAATATCATCAATGACCTTCTAGCCAAATTGGAGGGCCTCTATTCCATTCTTCTGCTCAATCTCTCTGCTACCTTTGACACGGTTAACCATGGCTGCCTCCTTGGTTCACTTTGCACTCTTGGTTTCTGGGACTCATTTCTCAACTGGTCCTCTTCCTGTCGTTCAAACTGCTCCCTCAGTGTTTCTCTTGCAGGTACCTCCTTTGCATCAAACCCCGTCTCTGTTGGAGTTCCCCAAGCCTTTGTCCTTGGCCTTCTTCGTTTCTCCCTTTACGCTCTATAGGTAAAAACAGATATGACAGTGGGTCGCTGTGGTCCGATCTGGCCAGGACATCACCTGCACATTATTATTATTATTATTATTATTATTATTGATTTATACCCTGCTCTTCTCACCAAAGACACAAAGTAGCATACAAAAATAAAGAAAATGTCATACAATAAAATTACAAAAGCCCAATTAAAGTAAAAACCAGTTAAACTCCAATTTAAAAATTACAATATTTGTGTCTCCCCACCCCAACAGAGGGATAAGACATAGCCCACCCCCATTCCAATCAACACCCCTCCTCCTAGGGGGCCCAGACATTCACCACCCATCTTTCAAACCCTCAATACCCTCCCACGCTTCCTCCCCACCCCTTAAAAGCCAGAACAACAAACAACGTAGTCTCCAGTGCAGCAGACGTGAAAATAAATCTGGCTAACAGCTTGACCACCAGTGAATGGCTGCCTAACGGCTTGCAGCTTCTGTAGCCTTCTAAAGACCAACAGAAATTGGTCCAATAGAAGAAATCTTCTGAACTATTTTGTCTCCTTCTTTTACATACGTGCTGACACGCCAGATGTTGGCCCAGGATTTCCCCGGACCATGTTGGCAGATAGCCTGGGCTCTCACCTCTGAAAACCTCCAAGGTCACAGCCCGGGCTATCACATATGTTTTGGCCTGCCATGGCTGCCCATCATGGGTGTGTGTGTGTGTGCGCTTAGAGTGGTAGAGGGGCCATGTGGGCAGCAGGAACGTATATTCAGTGCCCTGACATGGCCCAGATCATGTCTGCTATGGATTTCTGGCCCGGGCCGAGTCGTGACCGGTGTACCACAGTCGTGTTTTTATCCTATATCTCTGGACAAACTCATTGAATCTCATGGCTTCCTGTATCATCTGTTTGCTGATGACACTTAGCTCCTAGCTCTTTCTTCCCGTGCTTTCCCTCCTCCATTTAGTCTGTATATCATGGAAATTGAATGGATGGATCATTAGTTCCTGCGGGCCAGTTTCCCGGCACATGTTTGCCCCGGAGAGGTGTGGAACCAGTTCGGTTGGTCCATCCCCAGAGACTGATGGAACCAGAGAGGTTCTGGAATGCTCTTGGGGAATTTTCCTCTGATCTTGACGTCCGATCATTTGATGGCCTCGTAGCTTTATGGAACACCTTGCTGACCGAGATCATCGACTGAATGGCTCTGAGGTGTCATGGTTTACTGAGGATCTGTGGCAGCTGAAGAGAGACGGTCAGCAGTTAGAGCGATGGTGGTGCCGTTCGCGTGCTGAAGCCAACAGATTGCATTATAGAGCTAGTTTAAGAGCCTATGCCGTGACTGCACGGGGCAGCAAAGAAGGATTTCTTTGCTCCCCTCATAGCATCTGCAAAATCGCGTCCAGCAGAGCTTTTCCAGATGCTGAGGGTGCTGGTCAGTCCGGCCTCCCTCCTCCTGGAACTGGAGTTTTCCAGTGCCCGCTGTGACATGTTTGTTTGTTTTCTTTGTGGATAAAATCACTCTGAATCACCATGACTTTGACGCTGCACTTATTACAGTAGGAGAACCAGAGGTTATGGAAACCTTGCCTTGTCCGGTTTCGTGGGCTCAGTTTCAGAAGGTGTCGCCAGCTGATGTGGAGGATGTTCTTGGGGTGATCAGAACCACCTTTTGTGAACTGGACCTGTGCCCATCCTGGCTACTGCGCTTGTGGCTTTTGTCAACGATTGCAGATTGGACCAGGGTCGCTCAACCCTGCTGATTTTATTAGGTCTGTCAGCTGCCTTTGATACCACTGATCATGAGATGTTGGTGACTCGCCTGTGGGACTGAGCCGGGGTTAACAGGATTGTTCTCCGTTAGATTGGCAGAGTTTCAGCCGCCAAATGGGTCATCAGCGACCTTAGTTTTAAACTTGTAACCACAGTTACATACTTGGGAGTTGTCTTTACTTCCAGAGGGACTTGGGCATCCCATGTTAAAAATGGGGCTGCTTTGGCACGTACAACTGTGGGTGGTCTCCTGAAGGCTGCCAATATCTCAAGAGGCATTGTCATATCAACTTTTCTGCAAACCTACTGCCTTAAAATCCATCCTATGCTGGTGTATGGACTGGAGCTTATTCACTCCCCGGATATTATTATCTTGGAAAGGATCCAGAATTGTGCCCTTCGCAGATTGCTCAGAGTTGGTAATAGTATCCCAGAGGCAGTGCTCTGGGCAGAAACTGGTATACTGTCTATTGCACATTATGCCCAGATGACTTTAATTAGGTATTGGCTGAGACTAATGACTCAGCAGCAGGATTCGCTCCCAGTTCAGTGTTTAGTGGAGGAGCTTATGCATACTGGGGCTCGTACTTATCCCTGGGTGAATTATTTGGCTGCCCTATTGCGGGGACTGGAATTTTCTTTTGCCTGCTTCCAGGGGAAATCTCTGGTTTGCATAAAAAGAGAAATTGATCTTAGATCTAGCGATATCGCTAAACAAGAAAATATCTCCCTCATTAAGCAGTGGAAAGCTGCGCCTAAATTGGGGGCAACTAAGACACTCTTTATTATGGAACCTTATTTGGATATTTTGACCAATAGGGTTTTAAGGATAAATTATACTCAGCTGTGATTTCAGCTGATTCGATCCGCTGTGTTGGATGGTTGATTTTCAAAAACTCTGTACAATCTACGTTATTGTACTTGCTTTAAGCAGGAGATTGAAACTACAGAGCACCAAATGTTATATTGCCCATATTACCATAACTTGAGGCAGGTATGGCTAACTCCGTTATGGGAAAAATCAAGAAGGATAAAGGTAGAAAGATTGATCCCTTTTTTAGCCACTCGGACAACAGCTGATGATTTGGTTGCAGTTGCTACATTTGTTGGCTTGGTTGAAAAAAGGAGGAAAGTTATACAAGCAGGCCTTATAGGTCCCCTGTAAGCTGTTCTCCCTAATCTGATGAATGAAACAATTCCATCTGTTTTTATTTTGGAGGAATATAACTACTGGTTCATTGACTGCTAATTATCCTTGCTTATTTTGTTCATGGGCTGGAAATCTGTGTATTTGAGTTGAAATTAGGCTATCTTTAATTGATCTATGGGCAAGCTGATACCGGTCATAACTATGTTGAGGAATATATATATAGTTTAGTCATTGTTCCTGGGGGCTGTATGGTCTGAGAAGTTGCTGGTTGGGGTGAAATTTAGTGTTAAGGGAAAGTAATTATTTAGTCATCCAGCACTATGCTATTGATCAGGCCAAGTTTGTCTTATTTCAAACTATCAGGGGCCAAGCTCTGCCGCAGTAATCCCCGCAGAAGAGCATGACCACCTTATTTTAATTCTATGTATGTATTATTTACAGATGCTAGGTGACGACAAGATGAGTACTATGTTTCCAATTTTATATTGCATTTTGTATGCTTATAGTGTTTTGTTTCTTGTAGTTTTGTCTGGGGCTAAGGCAAAAGCTAGCCGAAATAAACTTACTCTTCTTACTTACCTAGTCAGAAGAACTCAGCGAGTGGTGCTTGGGGATTATTTTTCTTCTCCCCGGGACTTCTCGTGTGGAGTGAGGCAGGATTCCATTCTGTCCCCTCTCCTGTTCAACATGTATTTGCAGCCGCTGGGTGAGGTCGTGAGACGGTATGGTGTGCAGTGTCATCAGTATGCTGATGACACCCAACTATACCTCGCTTCTTCATCCGACCCAGACCCAGCAGTCTCAGTACTTACTCAGTGTCTGGCAGCTATGGGGGGCTGGATGAAGGCAAGCCGACTGAGGCTGAATCCTGACAAGATGGAGGTGATAATGGTGAGTAAGGCGGTGGGTCTGACGTCCCCCATCATTGATTGGGTTCATCCCCCTCTGGTCCCCCAGGTTCATAGTCTGGGAGTGCTCCGAAGTTCCCAGCTCCAGGTGGGGGCTGTGGCAAGGAGCACATTCCGCCAGTTACCTGTTGTGTGGCGGCTTCAGCCATATGTCTCAGACTCTGACCTGGCCACCACCATCCATGTTTTCATCACCTCAAGACTGCACTATTGTAACACACTCTACATGGGGCTACCCGTAATAACGATTTGGAAGCTGCAGCTGGTGCAGTTGCGGCAGCCCATCTCCTTTATGGGGATGGGTTGCCGAGAGTACGTTACACCAGTGCTCCGTTCTTTGCACTGCCTGCCTATAGTGTCCCGGGCCTGATTCAAGGTATTGGTGCTTACCTATAAAGCCCTACACGGTCTCGGCCCTACCTATCTGCGGGACCACCTCACTCCCCGCACACTGGATTGGCCCCTGCGGTCCACCAGGAGTACCTCCGAGTTGCTCAGGGAGCAACTACGGAGAGGGCGTTCTTGGTGGCCGCACCGAAGCTGTGGAACTCCCTTCCAGCAGAGACCCGGTGGCCCTGGACCTCTTCTCCTTTCGATGAATGTGTAAGACCTAGCTGTTCTGCCAGGCTTTTGTTGAGGGAGATGGATAAAGTGTGGGAGGGTTTCTGCTTTTTGTTCTACTTCCCCATTATTTATTGTACTTATATTTGTGATGATTTTAGCTGTTTTTATACTGTTGTTTTACTTTATATCTTAGCTGTCCTGAGCTGCCGGAGGCAGGATGGGGAGTGGGGTAGAAATTGTTCAAAATAAATAAATAAAATAATATCACCAACTGTCTCTAACATTTCTGCTTTGCATGTCTCTCCACCAAGACTGAATTCCTCATCTTGACTGAACATCAAGACTGAACTCCTCCAACGTTTCCCTCTCAAATTCCTCTAACCTTTGACTCCTCCCTCTCCTTTACACCTCAGATCTAGCCTATTGCCAAGTTCTGTCGCTTCGCTCTGAATAATAGTGCTAAAATCCTGCCCTTCCTTACTACTTCCAGTGCCAAACCTGTCTCTTGCCTTGACTACTGCTACTTCCTTTGTACTGTCTCCCCTGCTCTGACTTCCATTTAATGCTCTGCTGCCAAAGTCATCCACCTTGCCCTCGATTAGACCATGTTCTGCCTCTCCTTCCCATCCTCCATGGGTCCCTCTACCAGAACGCATTCAGCACAAGCTTGTTGTCTTTACTTTCAAAGCTCTTCATGGCCTTCCTTGCCCCACTCTCTCTCTCCACATTTGTTTCCTACCACATTCCTACCTGGGAACTTTGCTCTTTCTTTGCCACCACCCTTTCCTCCTCACAATTCGCTTGCCCCTCAAAACATATTTGCCCCTTCTCCCTTGTGGACCCCCATGGCTGGAACTTCTTCCCTGAATACATTAATTCTGCTCCTTCCCTCCTAGCCTTCAAATCCCTTATGAAACTCTACCTCTTCAAGTTTCCCTAGTTCCTCATCCCCGCAGACTTGTCACTGATGACTCCTTCCATCCTGAGGAGTCGTCTTCCCTGTAATTAAGTTAAGCACGTGCACTTGTGACTTCTCAACTTCATGAGTTTATCCTTGCGGCCACTGGTCTCTAACAACTGATTGTACAGTGCCAGGTACATTGCTTGTGTTATATAAATAATAATAAAAAAATAATCTGACCTGCAAAGTTTTCCGTTTTTGGAGTGTCTCACTAGAGGAAAAAGCTTTCTCACTTCTGGTGCTGAAATTTCCACATGCCAGCCTACGCCTCTTCCTTCTTATAACTTGATCCTGTGTAACTGTAATTGGTCTTGATAGGCCCTCCGGCATAACATTTTTCAAGTGGTTTTGGAATATACATATTATGAAAGAATAATCATTAAATATTATCATCTGATTAATATTATTCAGACACTAAATATCTGAAGACTGAGAAAGCTGTACATTCCTTCTGTTCTACACAATTCATAGAATCATAGAGCTGGAAGGTACCTCAGAGGTCTAGTTCAGCCCCCTGCTCAGTGCAGGAAATCCTCCGCTATAGCATCCCTGACAGATGACTGTCCAGCCTCTGTTGAAAACCTCCAGTGAAGAAGAACCTGCCAGCTCCTTAGATAATTTGTTCCACTGTCGAACAGCTCGTACTGTTGGGAACTTCTTCTTAATGTTTAACTGAAATCTGCTTTCTTGTAACTTGAGCCCATTATTTCTAGTCTTGCCTTCAGGGGCAAGAGAGAACAACTCTTTGCCATCCTCTCTGTGACAGCCCTTTGGGTAGTGGAAGACTGCTGTCATGTTTCCCCTTAGATGTCTCTTCTCAAGGCTAAACATACCCACCCAGCTCCCTTTAACCTTTCCTCATAGGACTTGGTTTCCAGACCCCTGACCATCTTTGTCTCCCTCTTCTGAACCCATTCCAATTTCTCGATGTTCTCCAGAAATGGACACAGTACTCCAGATAAGGTCTGACCAGCACAGAATACGTTAGAGCTATTACTTCCTGTGACTTGGAAATGATGCTTCTGTTAATGCAGCCTGAAATTGCATTAGCCTTTTTTTGCGGCTGCAGCACACTTCTGACTTGTATTGAGTTTGTGATAACTACAATCCCCTGATCTTTTTCACATGTATTGCTGCCAAGTCAGGTATCCCCCATCCTGTATTTGTACATTTGATTTTTCTTACCTAAATGCAGAACTTTACATTTATCTCTGTTGAATTTCATTTTGTTAGTTTCAGCCCAGTTTTCTAACTTATCAAGATCATTTTTAATTTTATTTCTGTCGGTGTTAGCTATCCCTTCCAGTTTTATGTCATCTGCAGATTTAATAATCATTCCCTCTACTCCCTCATCCAAGTCATTTATAAAGAGGTTGAACAGTATCAGGTCCAGGACAGAGCTCTGCATCACCTCGCTCAACACCTCCCTATTGATGATTAGCCATTAATGTGCATTCTTTGAGTACGGTTCTTTAACCAGCTGTAAATCCACCTAATGGTATTATCATCGAACCTGATTTTACCAACTTGGCAACAGGGATATCATGGGGGACTTCGTCAGATGCGTTGCTGAAATCAAGATTTATTGCATCCATTGCGTTCCCATGATCCACTAAAGTAGTAACTTGATCAAAAAAGGAGATAAGATTAGTTCAGCATGATTTATTCTTGACAAATCCATGCTGGTTTCTAGTAATCACTATATTATTTCTAGATGCTTACAGAATGACTGCTTTATAATCTGTTCTAGTATCTTTCCAGGTATAGATGTCAGGCTGACTAGGCAAAATAGGAGTTGAGTAGGGTTCAGCCTTCTCTTTGTCACCTGTGAAAATTTCACTATCTTGACTGAGTAGTAGACCTACTGTTTTGTTTTTCTTCCTCTTCTAACATACCTGAAAGCCCCCTTTTTGTTGTTCTTGGCATCATCCCTCACTAGCCTCCGTTCATTCTGTGTTTTTGCCTTCCTGACACCATCTCTGCAAGTCTGGGCTACTTGTTTGTATACGTCCTTTGTGACTTGTCCCATCTTCCATTTCTTATAAGTGTCCTTTTTAATTTTCAGCTCATCAAAAAGCTCTTTGTACCGCCACATTGGTTTCTATAGATGTCTCCCATTTTTCTTTCTCATTAGAATTGTTTTTGATTGTGCCTTCAGTACCTTGTTTTTCAGAAACTCCCACCCATGTTGGACTCCTTTTTCCTTTAGTTTATCTAGCAACGGAATCCTGCCTAGCATTTCACGGAGTTCATTAAAATTAGCTTTCCTAAAATCCAAGGTACGTGTTTGACTATGATCACCTTTATTTCTCCCATGTGAGAGGGGGTGGGGCGGGTTATTAAGGGGATAGTGAGGGGTTTCACACATTTGCTGTGAGGTCTAAAGGACCGTGATCATTTCCCTGCAGGTTAAGGGGATAGCGAGGGGTTCTCCACAGTTGTTGTTGAGTCTAAGGGACCGTGATCATCGTCCTGCAGGTTAAAGGATAGCGAGGGGTTGTGCACAGTTGCTGTTGGGTCTAAGGGCCCGTGATCATCATCCTGCAGGTTAAGGGGGTAGTGAAGGGTTTGTGCACAGTTGCTGTTGGTCTAAGCAGGGACCGTGATCTCATCGTCCTGCAGGTTGAGGGGTTGTGCACAGTTGCTGTCAGGCATGAGCAGCACCTCACAGCAACTCCCTGGGTTCCAGGCAGGGAATGGTCCTGGAGCTACTGCCACTCACTTCCCCACTGTGGTGTGGAGGCAGTTTGTTAGCTGAAGAGGGAAACATACTGAGAACTTCCTCCAACTAGTGTCCCTGCCACCATTTTCCTCCTGTGATGGGAAGCCAGGTCGGGGGGTGGGGTGGAAAGTCCCCAGTCTGCTCCCCACTTCTCCGGCTGCTGAGGCCCTCTCCCTGGTGGCAGCAGGAGAAGTACCCAGTCCCAGGGGAGCAGACGGGAGTCTCCCCTTCCACCCCCTGCTAGCTTGGACAGTAGCTAGTGGCCACTTCCTGAGCTGTTGATTCATTTCTCAGAAAAACTCTAGCTGCATGGGCAGGATTTCCCTGTGTTGGTCTCCTGCCCATGTTGCCCACAGACCTGCATCCTGCCAGCAGTCAAGCTGCTTCATCCTTCTGGGCAAGTTTCCCAACACATAAATTGGGATTGACAATGGATCATCTGCCCAATGGGATGGCCTGTGAGAGCTGATGGGCGACATCAAGCAGGCCAGAGGAGGGAGTAGCTGGAGGGGGTGCTGTAAGCAGGGCGAGTGGAGGGAACCTTGATCTGGAGAATGGAGGCTGGGAAGCCAGGATGGTCTATTCACCAACGCAGAATGGATTACGGGCAGGGATCTGGAATCATGGCATTGGGAAAATGCAGTGAACATGAGTCCCTGCAAAAGCAGACAGAACAAGAAGTACAGGTGACTTGAGTTACCCTCCTATTGACTGGGTAAATGTCACCTCAGGACATTTGCAGAGACAAAATTTCTGGACATCAAGATGACTGCATCTTGAAGGCTCCATGAACACACAAGAGAAGTGACATTGGATCTAGACCTAAGTGGAGCACAGGATCTGGTGCAGGGGGTAACAGTAGTGGAGCCACTTGGAAAATGACCATAATATAATTAATGATTATTTATTCATTCCTAGCCCGCCCCTCCTGCCACAGGCAGATTTAAATTCAATATACTTATAGATAGAAAACTGCCAAGTAAGAGCACGATCCAGATCCCATTGAAGTCAATGGCTAAACTCCCATTGACTTGTATGGAGCTGGATTGCGCTTTAAATCTACCCTGCTAGCCTTCAACTTCAAGAAGGGGAACTACACAAAAACGAGGAAGCTTATCAGGAGGAAACTTAAAGCAGCATCTGTGGGGATCAAATGTCTGCAGAAGGCATAGAGACTGTTTAAAAACACCATCTTAAGAGGCCCAGATTAAATGCATATGCTGCAAATCAAAGGAAGCAAGAGGGTCAAACAGTACTTGCCAGCGTGGTTAAATGGTAAACTAAAGGGAGCTATCGGAGCCAAAAGAAAGTCTGTTATAAAATGGAAAGGCTTGTCCAAGTGATGAAAATGGGAAGGAGCACCAGTACTGGCAAGCAAAGTAGAAATCCATAACCCGACAGGCCAAGAAGGATTTAGAAGAGCAACTTGATAAAAGTGCTAAATTGAATAGAAAAATTTCTTCAAGTACATTCAAAGTAAGAAACCTGCTAGAGTGTCAATTGGGCCACTAGATGATCAGGGTGTAAAGAGGCACTAGAGAAGGATAAGGAAAATACAGAGAGGCTCAACGAATACTTTGCATCGGTCTTCACTACAGAGGAGGATGTTGGGAAGAAATCTACACTGGAAATATTCTTTATAGGTGAGTAATCTGAAGGAGTGTCATAAATCCAAGACTGTCGTAACTTGGATTTTCAGAGGGCCTTTGACAGGGTCTCCCACCAGAAACTAATGAAAAAACTGAGCAGTCCTAGGATAAAGGGTAGAGTTCTGTTGTGAATCCATAATTTTTTGTAAAGCTCCAGGTACATCGCTGGCGCTATATAAATGCTTATAATAATTATAATTTAATAATAAGTTAAAAGATAGGAAACAAAAGGTAGGGATAAATGGTCACTTTTCAAAATGGAGATTAGTAAATAGTATGCGGGGGGAGGGGGAGTGCCCCAGAGGTCTGTACTCCGACCAGTGGTGTTTAACGTAGTCATTAATGACTTGGAAAAGGCATGAAGAGTAGGTGGCCAAATTTGAAAATGACGGTTATTCAATAGTGAAGACCAAGACGGACTGTGAAGAGCTGCAAAGGGATCTAGCACAGTTAGGAGAATGAGCAACAAAATGGCAGATGAAATTCGGTGTTGACAAACGTTAAGTGATGCACCTAGGGACAAATATCCCTAACCTGTACATACACAATGCTGGACTCTAACTGGGTGTCAGGGGGTAGGGGACCGTGAAGTGTCTATGGACGGTAGGTACAGCTGAAAGGGGCACCTATTTGGTACCTGCCGGTAATACCTGCATTTTCAAGGAACCTGTTGGGGATTCAGGTGCCTGGATACCACCAAAACTGGTAATTTCCGGTCCTGATTTTTTTATTTTTCCGGTTATTGATCAGTAAATTTTGGATGGAAAAGCAAAATATCAGGACCAGAAGTTGATAGTCCTGGTCTGGAAGCTGACATTCTGGGACGTCGGGTACTGGTTCGTACCCAAAATTCTTCAGTCGATTTAGCTGCCAGAAATACAGGGATACCCATTTTTTTGGGTACTTGTTTCAGCTCCAAATGTAGGCATCCATGCTTCAACCATAAATAAGGCTGGCATCTAGACCTACCTCTAGCATGGACGGAGCGTTGGCTCAAGGTGCAGCAGTGGTGAGCTAGGGATAATTTTGAACAGGATAGAAAATAAAATGGAAAATATCCTAATGCTACTCTATAAATATGTTGTTTGACCACACCTGGAAAACTGTCCAGTTCGGGTTCCCTTGCTAGACAGCAGTACTATGTCTCACACATTGTCCTGCTCCCGGGACCCTCGGCGTTTCTTCTCCACCTTTGACTCCCTTCTCAAACCACCCTGTCCTCCTCCTCCCTCTTCTCTCTCCGTTCAGGATCTTGCTCTCTTTTTCACCTCTAAGATCGACAAGATCCGCCTAGAAATCGTGTCCAAGTCCTCTCCCCCTACTATTCCCCCCTCTCCTTCTTCCCCCCACCTCTCTCCTGTCCTCCTTCCCTCCCACCTCCCTTGAGGAAATCTCCCTGCTCTCCTCCTCCAACCCTCCACTTGTCCCCTGGAACCCATTCCTTCCTGCCTCCTGACCTCCATTGCTTCTACCATTGCCCTATCCCTCCTGCACATCATCAACCTCTCCCTTTCTACTGGCTCCTTCCCCTCTGCCTTTAAACACGCCACTGTCTCCCCCATCCTCAAAAAGTCCACTCTGGATCCCTCTGAACCCTCTAATTACCATCCTGTCTTGCTCTTCCCTTCTGCTTCCAAACNTGACCGCTCCTTCAGTGTATCTCTTCCTAACTCCGCCCCCTTCACTCCACTGAAACCGCTCTTGCTAAGATCACCAACGATCTTCTTGTGGCTAAATCCAACCGCCTTTACTCTTTTCTTGTCTTCCTTGATCTCTCTGCTGCCTTCGACACTGTTGACCACTCACTCCTGCTTGAATCGCTTCACTCCCTTGGATTCCGGGACTCTATCCTCAACTGGTTCTCCTCCTACCTTTCTGACCGCTCCTTCAATGTGTATCTTCCTAACTCCTCCCCCTACTCCTCCCTACCCCTCTCAGCCGGGGTTCCCCAAGGCTCTGTCCTTGGCCCTCTCCTCTTCTCTATCTGCATCCAATCCCTAGGCAAACTCATTGCTTCCCACGGTTTCCCATACCACCTATACGCTGATGACACTCAACTCTATCTCTCCGCTCCTTCCCTCTCCCCCTCTGTTCAAGCTCGTCTCACCAACTGTCTCTCCGATATCTCCGCCTGGATGTCTCAACGCCAGCTCAAACTGAACATGGCGAAAACTGAACTCCTGATCTTCCCTCCCAATCCTTCCTCTCCCTCTTCCCTGTCAACTGCCATTGACAGGGCCTCCATTCTTCCTGACTCCCAAGCCTACAGCTTGGGCTTCATCTTCGACTCGCACCTTACCTTCAAACCCTATATTGACTCCGTTGTCAAATCCTGCCACTTCTTCCTCCTCAACATTGCCAAGATCCAGCCTTTTCTGTCTGTCTCCACTGCCAAAACTCTCATCCACACCCTTGTCATCTCACACCTCGACTATTGTAACGACCTCCTTGCTGGCCTTCCCCACTCTCACCTTTTTTCCCTCTTTGTTCAAAACTCTGCTGCCAGGATCATCCACCTAGCCCGTCGCATTGACCATGTGCAGCCTCTACTCTCCCCTCTCCACTGGCTCCCTCTTCCCTCAGGAATTCTGCACAAGCTCCTTGTCCTCACTTACAAAGCCCTTCACAACCTCGCTCCCCCCAACTCTCTGCCCTGATCTCCTTCCGAACCCCTGTTCGAGCACTCCGCTTCTCTTCCATCCCCTCCCTCACCCTCCCACGCCTCCCCTGCTCCCCCAACCACCTTCATCCCTTCTCCCTTGCTGCCCCGCATGCCTGGAACTTCCTCCCTGCCCTCGTCTGCCTTGCCCCCACCCTCCACACCTTCAAGTCCCTCCTCAAAACCCACCTCTTCCGCTCCGCCCTTCCTAACTCCTGCTAATCATCCCCACCCAGGATTATTGCCCACCTGTTAGCTGTAAACTCCCAATTTACTGTAACCAAGCCAAGAACGTGTACCTGAGTTCTCGCATACTCATGAATTTCGCTTCCCTTGTCCCTCACTCTGTTCCCCCTTCCCTGTCTCCCCTCCCACTGTCTTTAGATTGTAAGCTCTTGGGCAGGGACCGTGTCGATCTTATTTTTTGTAAAGTGCCAGGTACATCGCTGGCACTACATAAATGATGATAATAATAATATTAATGGAGAGTTTGGGGGTGGGGTGGGGATAGGGTGTCTTTCTCCCTTATGGTCCAGGCAGGACAGCCACCAGTGGAGGGGAGGGGGGCAGCCCAGAGGGGTGTTCTGCAGCTATTGGGGTCGAAATGGGCAGTGTGGCCAGAGACAGATTAGGGCTGCTGCTGATTTACTGCACACATACCTGTACAGCAGCATCCCTACATGCTCTAGCTGAATTGGTGTCGAAGGTGGTCTTGCGATCTCCAAGGGCTATAGTTCTGTGGGATTTCAATATCCACACTGACTCCAATCTTGGAGGAGCAGAACATGAGTTCATGGCCGTCATGACAACCATGGGACTGTTGCAGAGGATTGTTGACCCGATACATGATGGAGGACATTCCTTCGATCTGATAATCTCCACTGGCCTTGAGGCAGGAAATCCGGTGGCAGGGGACGTGTCAGCTGTGCCCTTGTCATGGCCGATCAGTATCTCCTCCAGGCCAGTCTCCTGGTGCATGTCTGCCCCCCGGAGGGGTGTTGAACCAGTTCAGTTGGTTCTCCCCCAGACACTTATGGAACCAGAGAAGTTACGGAATGCTCTAGGGGAATTACCTTCCAATCCCGATGGTCAGTCGCTCAATGACCTCATAGCTCTTTGGACCGAGGCCATCGATAGAACTGCTCCTAGGCATCTGCTTCCTGGATGTCGACGACACAGGTACTCATGATTTACAGAGGATCTGCGACGGATGAATCAGGAAGGGCAGCAGTTAGAGCGACGGTGGCACCGTACTCACACTGAAACTGACTAATTGCAGCATAGAGCTAGTTTGAAAGCATATGATGTAGCTGTGTGGGCAAAAGTCAACAACAGCTACACCCGAATGCAAGTAAAGGTCATCCCCTGGATCTTACTCCTTTGTATTATAAGTCTAACATAGTACAATCAAAGTTAAACATATTACAATAAAGATTTCAACAGTAAATGTATGTACAAAGCTGATGCATACCATATATGTAATAAGATACACAATACTAGGCTAAACAGTATTTCAGATTTCATGAGACTAGGTTAAACAGAGAAAAATTCATATACGTTCAGAATGCTTAATGAGACTCAAATATATAAATAAAACAAAGGAACAGGATTCCAATACAGCAGGGTTCCAGACTCTAATGGGAGGGAAAAATTCCCAAAAGCTGCTGATAAATGTCCAACGTTTCGCTTAGAAAGCTTCTTCAAAGGTATTTATTGCCAATCCTGTGATGTCTCAGATTAGTCTCAACAATGATTCCAGATATCCAGTGCCTTTCAATCCCACGGATGTAGACTTAAAGGGAACCCAAAACCTCTCCACTCCAAGGGGTAGGTTTAGACTCCGCTCCTCCTTTCTGCTGGGAGCTTGGGTTTAGAGTGCTGGTAATTCCTAAGCCTGCTTTGCGCCAGCAACTCCTGTCTGGTAGGGCATTTTGAAGCCCTACATCATCGCAACTTTGACGCCGCACTTACAGCAGTAGGTGAACCCAAGGCTGTGGAGTGAACCCGAGACCTGCCTTGTCTAATTTCATGGGATCAATTTCAGTGGGTGTCGCCCGCTGATGCGACAGATTTCCTTGGGACGGTTAGAGCCACCTGCTGTGAATTGGATCCATATCCGTCCTGGCTGGTCAAGGCCTGCCGGGAGACGTTAGGACCATTGCTTGCGTAGGTTGTCAATGCCTCCTTTAGGGAGGGCAGAATGCTGGGCCACCTTAAAGAGGCAGTGGTGCGACTTCTGTTCAAGAAACCATCTCTTGACGTTGGCTCCCCTGCCAGCTATCGGCCGGCCTCTAACCTTTCCTTTTTAGGGAAGGTTACTTGAATGGGTGGTGGCTCAGCAGCTTCAGGGGCATCCGGATCAGGTCAGTTTTCTGGATCCCTCGCAGTCCAATTTCCGCCCTGGGTTTGGCACTGAGACTGTACTTGTGGCCTTGGTCAACGACCTGCGCCGTGAATTAGATCAGGGCAGATCATCTCTTTTGATTTTATTAGGTTTGTCAGTAGCATTTGCTATCATTGACCATGAGATGTTGGTGGCTTGCCTGTGGGACCAGGCTGGGGTGGGAGGAATTGTTCTTGAATGGCTCTGCTCATTCCTGGCCGGGAGAACTCAACAGTTGGTTCTCGGAGTGTTCATCATCTCCCCGGGACCTCACGTGTGGAGTCCCACTGGGTTCTATTCTGTCCCCCCGCCTATTCAACATGTATATGCAGTCTTTGGGCGAGGTTGTGAGAGAGTTTGGCATATGATTTCATCAGTACGCTGATGATGCACAGCTTTACCTCTCCTTTCCTGCAGACCCGGCAGTCTCAGTGCTTACCTGGTGTTTGGGGGCTGTGGGGGATTGGATGAGGGCGAGCCGTCTGAAGTTGAATCTCGACATGATGGAGGTGATGGTGCTAGGGCTGAGGGGGTGGTGGCGGCTCCTGTCATTGATGGGGTTTGCCCCCCTTTAGCCACCCAGGTCCATAGTCTGGGGGTGTTTCTTGATTCACAGCTCCGCCTGGATTCCCAGGTGGCAGCTGTGGCGAGGAGCACTTTTCACCAGTTTCATCTGGAGCGACGGCTACAGCCATATGTCTCTGACTCGGACCTGGCCACCATCATCCGTGCTATCGTTACCTCTAGATTGGACTACTGCAACGCACTCTACGTGGGACTACCCTTGGTGACAGTCTGGAGGCTGCAGCTGGTGCAGAATGAGGTGGCCCGTCTCCTGACGGGGACGGTTTGTCACGAGCACGTTACACCAGTATTCCGTTCTCTGCACTGGCTGCCTATTGTCTTCCAAGCTAGATTCGAGGTGTTAATGACCTATAAAGCCCTAAATGGCCTGGGTCCTGCTTACCTGCAGGACCACCTCATGCCCCGGGCCGTGCAGCGGGCCTTGCGGTCAGCTGGGGATGCCCGACTTGAGGTCACCCGGGTTTCCCGGGTGGTGACGATGGGGAGGGCATTCTCATTGGCTGCACCTAGGCTGTGGAATTCCCTCCCAATGGAGGCCCGCTTGACCCCGGACCTCCCCTCTTTCCGAAGATAATGTAAGACCCAGCTGTTCCGCCAAGCTGTTGGAGAGGGGGACAGGTAGGAGAGTAGGGGAAGGGTTTTGGTCTGCTTTTTAGCAATTTTATGTTTTTAAATATTTAGTTGTAATTCTAATTATTGATTTTATTGTGATTTTTAAAATGTTGTGAACCACCCCAAGCTCCTGTTGTGCAGGAGGGTGCAGCATAAAATGCTACGAAACAAATAAGATCATGAATTCCAAAGTTTCATGAACACTTCCCCCAAATTTCCCAGTACTTTCACATCATCGTACAAGTCTTCCCTGTTGGTTAGGATGGCAAAACTCTCTCTCACAATCTCTCTCTCACTCACAATTCAAAACATGATTGCCCCCTATCACCTGGTGGGGGAAAGAATTGATCTTTCTGTTCTTTCAGTCCAGCAATAGTGCTGCTGAGGGGACTTTCAAAGTAGTGCTAGATAGTTGTTAGACAGGAGGAACAGAAAAATCGATTTTCCTCTCACCCACCAGGTGATGGGGGGCAGTCTTTCCCAGTGCCACTTTCCCATGTTACTACAGCCATTTTTAAACAGACCTAACACGACAGGGGATGGATGTGCACTGGGTGTGTGCTCGCACCCACGCACCGCCTATTCATGACCCCTCACAGAGCAACAGGGAAAAGCCTCGGTTGCTCCATGCAGGAAGTGGGTGTGAATAGGTGGAGGTGCATGGTTTGTGGGAGCGCACACCCACCTACCACCACTTTTAGATGAGCGTTTGCACACGTGTCCACTGCATGGACATGCATTCTAGCATCTCATCTAAGAATGGTCTAAATGCACACCATTAGCTTCCACGAGAAACTGCAAGAGGTAAATGCTGCGCAGCTCTTGTCACATGGGAAAGTAAAGCCACGTGGCTTTGACGCCGATCATGCAGAGGCTCTGCTGCATCTTTCCCACATGACAAAAGCTGTGCAGCATTTATCTCTCACAGTTTTATAATCATAAACCTGAGCCAGATGGGTGGTGGTTATTGCAGTGGTTCCCAAGCAGGGTGCCAGGGTACTCAGATGTGCCTCATCATAGTGTCAAACGTACCCTGAAAATTTAGACCGTTATAGTTGCTCAGTGAACCATGACCCTTCAAGGCCACACTGCAGCTGTTATAATGGATTTTAAACTAAAAAGCGGCCTGCAACCCAGCCCTAGAGGAGGTGTGTCCGCTGTCACCTATTGCTGCTGCCACCGCTGCCATTCCCGGGGACAGACTCGGCCTGACCAGGGGCTGTGCCAGGGGTTTGTTCCCCCCCCCTCCCCAGGACTTGTGCCACTGCCCAGCCCCAGGTACCATCTACCCCCTCCCCCTGTTGGAGGGGGTAGGGTGCACGGATGGATTTCTGGGCCCGGCGCAGCCAAAAGCGGCCTGCTGCCCAGCAGTGCCACAGGCAATGCACCTAAGGACTAGATTGGCCTATGGGCCCTTAGGCATGACCCTTAGTAGTACCGGGAGGGCAGAGAGGCTATTAACACAGGTGGGAGGTATATTTGTGTTAGGGAAATGAGGGGGGGCTGTTTTGTGTGGGAGGGGGACAAGGGGACTGGGTTAGGGAGGGAAGGGCTGATCCCCTTGGTGTGAGGGAGGGGTGCAGCCCTTTAGAGAGGGGGGTTTACCCTCCTGTAGTAGAGGAGAGCAGGGGGTGTATGGGGGGTGGGGGACTAGGTTAGGGAGGGGACGGGCTGACCCCCTTGGTGTGAGGGAGAGTTTGACCTGTAAGACAGGACATGTATACCTGTCCCGCTCACTGGCCCCTAGGCTGCTGGTGAAGTGATTGGGATGCAGAGGGCCCCTGGCCTCGTTTTGCTGCTGGTAAACGCGAAGTCGATGGCCAGTAAGTCAGCTATGGTCCGGGAGATGATCCTGGGCCAGGCAGCCGACCTCGCATGTATTACAGAGACCTGGCTGGACACTGAGTCGGGGCCTATATTGACTGAACTTAGGATACATTGTCTGTGCGGAGACTTCCTGTGCAATCTGTCATGGGTATAGAGGACCTCCATCTGGTGTTGGATTTGTCTGGAGACAGAATGGGGATACTGCTGATATACCGGGCACACACCTGTACAGCAGTTTCCCTGGCTGCACTGACTGAGCTGGTGTCAGAGGTGGTCTTGCGGTCCCTGAGGGACTTCAACATCCATGCCGACGCCAGTCTTGGAGGGGCAGAGCGTGAGTTCATGGCAACCATGGGCCTGTCTCAGAGAAATGATGGGCCCCACACATGTTGGGGGACATACCCTGGACATGATATTTTGCATAGGCCTTGAGGCGGGGGATCCGTTAGTGTGGGAGGTGTCATCAGTGCCCTTGTCATGGATGGATCATTATCTCTTCCAGGCCGGTATCCTGGTGTATATCGGCCCCCGGGAGGGTGTAGAACCAGTTAGGTTGGTTCGCCCCTGAAGGCTTATGGAACCAGGAAGGTTCCAGACTGCTCTAGGGAATGTTTCCTCTGATCTCGATGGTCGCTCACTTGATGACCTCGTGACCATGTGGAATTCCGTGTTGGTGGAGGTCATCAACCATGTGGCTTCTAGGCGTCTGCTCCCGAATCACCGACAATGCAGGTCCCCGTGGTATACGGAGGACCTGCAGCAGATGAAGCAGGAAGGGCAGTGGTTAGAGCAACAATAGTGTCACTCGCGTACTGAAGTTGACCAATTGCGGCATGGAGTCTGGTTACGTACCTATGCTGTTGCAGTGCGGGCAGCAAAGAAGGTTTTCTTTGTTGCCCTTATTGTGTTTGCTAAGTCCCTCCTGGCGGAGCTTTTCCAGGTGGTGAGGGGGCTGGTCAGTCCAGTCTCCCTCCCCCTGGATTTAGTGTCATCAAACGCTCGCTCTGATTTGTTTGTGGACCTTTTTGCAGATAAAATTGCTCAAATCCACCACAGTTTTGACACAACTCTTTTAGCAGTAGGTGAGCCAGAGGCAGTAGAAGCCCCTTCTTGTCCTGTTTTGTGGGATGGATTTCAGGATGTGTTGCCCTCAGATGTGGGGGATGCTCTTGGGACTGTTCGATCCACTTACTGCGAATTAGATCCCTGCCCATCTTAACTGGTTAAGACTAGCCGGGAGACACTAGGGCCGTTGCTGGTGGGGATTGTCAGTGCCTCCCTTGGGGAGGGCAGGGTGCCGGATTGTCTCAAGGAGGCTGTGATGTGGCCCGTGTTCAAGAAACCATAATTGGACGTTGGCATCCTGGCCAGCTATTGGCTGTTCTCTAACCTTCCCTTTTTAGGGAAAGTTATTGAACGGGTTATTTATTTATTTATTTATTTAAAAAAATTATACCCCGCCCCTCCTGCCAGGCAGCCCGGGGCGGCTAACAAATCTGGCTCGACAGTTGCAGGAGCATTACTTTCTTGATCTCTCGCAGTCTGGCTTTCGTCCAGGTTATGGCACGGAGACTGTGCTTGTGGCCTTGGTTGGCAACCTCTTCCATGAGTTGGACCAGGGTCATTTGACCCTGTTGATTCTGTTAGATCTCTCGGCTGCATTTGATACTGTTGATCACGAGTTGTTGGTGACTCGGCTGTGGGACTGGGCACGAATTAGTGGGACCGTTCTTGAATGGTTCCTCTCTTTCCTGGCTGGGAGAACCCCATGTGTGGTCCTGGGTGATTCTTCATCCTCTCCCCGGGGTCTCACGTGTGGCTGTGGAGCAAGGATCAGCATTAATTTTCGAAAGGCCAGCTCTGAGGGAGTGTTCCCTGACTGAGACTGGTCACTGACTCTCCAGTTGCCCCAATACCCCCTGGAAAAAAGACAAGTACTTTATTTACTGAAAGTTGAGGTCAGGGAGGGGGCATTCCTCCTCCTGGGTCTAGTCTATGCTATGTTTTAAAACCATTAACTGTAACTATCTTATCCCCTCTCTTGTTCAATGTGTATATGCAGCTTTTGGGGGAGGTTGTCAGGGAGTTTGGTGTACGGTGTCGTCAATACGCTGTCATACCCAGCTATACCTCTCATTTTCATCAAACCCATGTCCAGCAGTCTCGGTGCTTACCCAGTGTTTGGCAGCTGTGGAGGGTTGGAAGAAGGTGAGCCACCTGAAATTAAATCCTGACAAGACGGAGGTGATGGTTATGGGGAAAGCTGGGGGAGTGATGACCCCCATCAATGATGGGGTCCGTCCTCCCATGGTATCTCAGGTCCGGAGCCTGGGGGTGTTCCTGGATCTGCAGCTTTGCCTGGATGTCCAGGCGGCGACTGTGGCAAAGGGGGCATTCTGCCAGTTACATCTGGTACGTCAGCTTTGGCCGTATGTCTTGGGCTCGGATCTGGCCACAATCATCCATGCTTTTATTACTTCGATACTGGACTACTATAAGGCACTCTACATGGGGCTACCCTTGGTGCTGGTTCGGAGACGGCAGCTGGTGCAGAATGCGACAGCCCATCTCCTAACGGGGACGGGTTGACGCGAGCACATTACACGAGTCCTTCGCTCTCTGCACTGGCTGCTGATAGTCTTCTGGGCCCAATTTGAGGTGCTGGTGTTGACCTTTAAAGCCCTAAACAGCATGGGCCCCACCTACCTGTAGAACCGCCTCACCCTCCGGGTCCTGGATTGGCCCCTGCGGTTGGCCGGGGGCACCCTCCTCAACCTCCCCAGGGTTTTCTGGGTGTAGACCTTCCAAACCAAACCAAATTTATTTTAATTGAATTGGCCACATGGCCTTCTCAATACAATTACATGATGATATAATATAAACGATAGAATATTATTCCTATATAATTTCATTCATATTGCACCTAATTTTAAAACCTTGGCCATTACATTTAACTTCAATTAGTATATTTTAATCCACCCTAAGCTTTCATTCTTTATCCACAACTCTATCCAACAAACGTTTATCCTTGAAAGTGCTACCAAAATAATCTCCCACCAGCTATATCTGTAAATATCTACTACGAAGTTTGGCTGCTCTTATCGCAAATGGTGTCGACCTTGAGGAGAGCGTTTTCTGTGGCTGTGCCGCAACTGTGGAACTTCCTCCCTTTGGAGGTCCGCTTGACCACCGACCTCCCCTCTTTCCGTAGACAATGCAAGACCTGAATGTTCTGCCGTGCCTTTGCTGTGGGAGATGGGGTTGGTTGGGTTAGCGAGGGTTTGGGTTTGAATGTTTTAACTGGGGGATTTTAGGTTGTGTTAATTGTATTTTGATGTTTATTTTAATCTGTGTTTTAAAATGTTGTTAGCTGCCCCAAGATGCTTTTAGCAGGAGGGGGCAACATACACATTTTATTTATTAATAAATAAATAAATAAATAATATTTAGGAGTAATGGATAACTTAATTATAATGCTCCATTTTGTCTTTGGTTATATGCAAGGAGTTGTCGGTGTTAACTTCAGTTTAAGTACATGGTTATATGGTAAATATTGATGTTTAAGCATGAGTATGCCATGAAGGTGTTGCTAATCTTAAAAGGTTGAGAGCTACTTACTTATTACCAGCTCTCCAGCGGAGCCGTATTTACACTTTGAGCTCACTGATTGACTGGGGTCTATGTTGAGGCTGAAAATGAAGAGCTCAACTCGCATTCTTTCTGAGCGTAGTGGGTAGGCAGAAGGATTTGTGTTATGTTTGAATTTCCAATGTTGCCTCGGTGTTTGTAGGGTCAGTTGTGCCTAATGTTGCCAAGGGGGAAATGTGGCTAATTATTCCTCCCTAGGCTTGCTATAGTGCATACCTGTCATGCTGGCTTTTGCAAGGTAAGTAGACAGACTAGTCTTGTTTCAGCCTTCAGTTGGAAGCATCAATCTATGTACAAAAACATAACCTCTCTTCTTGGGAGAGACATATACAGCAATTCTAGGACCAAAAAACATTCGGCTTGAGAGGAGTTAAGACTCTTACAAATTGTCGTGCTTGAAAAAGCATGGAAGTTGTAAGTTAAGGCTCCTGCCTTAACTTGTGCACCATGTAAGCAGTAAAGACGTTGAACAGTCTAGCATACTGTTCTTGCTTACAACTTTGGCTCCATGTACCCACATTTTGCCTTAGTCTTTCAGCCCTGAAGCTGGGAACAGCAGTATATCATACATTGGAGTACTATACCATATTGAAAAGGGATTTGGCTGTCCGTGGGTTGTGGCTCCTGACTGAGGATTGGTTGTCATACACTTCCCTCACTGCCTGTCTGCTCCCAGCCTTGTCTTCCTGTGCACATCCTGCATCCATCAACCTTCTTCTATATCACCACCATCCCCGTACAGCCTCCTAGTACTCAACCGTTCTCCCCAACCCACATGAAAGCATATACGGAAAGCAGGGAGTCAGGGCAGTAGACTGTTGGTGTGATCCCCTGTTGTTCCCAACTTCAGTGTTGCCCCCAACCTGCAGAGGAAGAGGATTGGGGCTGAAAGACCAAGGCAAAGTGTGAGTGCATGGAGCATAATATGCGAGACTGCACAAGATCTTTACTGCTTACATGGCATGCGAGTTAAGGCAGGAGCCTGAATATGGTTCCTATGCTTTTTGAAGCATGGTTGAATTTGCAAGAGCCTTAACTCCTCTCTTAAACGGAAGGCTTTTTTATCCTAGAGTTTTCCTGTTTCTTGAAAGGGAAATACACTAAATTCCCCCTCCTACAACACTACCAACCTTTGGCCTCACTCCAGCTAAACATACCACCAGCAAACAGGTGGTGGTCCAGATCAAGTGCTGGCTTCTACCCCATGCTGCCAGGTTGGGGGTGGAATGCTGATGATCAGAACCCAGTGCTGATGAGGAAAATCCTTTCTTTCCTTCCTACCATTGGCCATGCCTCCTGTGCCAGGAAGTGTGTGATTTGGAGTGAAACACCTACCCATCAAGAGCCCCCCACAGGGATGCCAGGGCAACCCAATGTGCCACAGTGCCTCCATCATGGAACTGACACACGCACACACCCCAGACCCAGGCCCCCAATGTTACTTTCATTGCCGGAACAGTCCCTTCAGCTGGTCAGAGCAGACGTGGGGCTTCACAACAGGCAACTGGTACCTGAGATTTTTGTGGGTCTAGGGGTCATGTCCAGGAAAAGACAACGTTCAGTTCCCCTAACTATTCTCACACTCTTCCCCACTCCTGATTACACTCCTACCCTGTTTCTCCATCTGGGGAGAAGATACAGCAACCCAGCAGAAGTAGCATGCTTATGTACATATCTCCTTTCAGTATCCAGTTCCAGAGCTCCCTAAGCCCAGGCTGCTGCTCTGCAAACCCTGAAAAAGGGCAACTAATTAATCAGATTGTCACTGTCCTGTGACACAGCACAGAGAAGGGGCAAAAGCACTGTGCACAGGGCAGTGGAGAACTGATTGATTAGTTGCCCTTTTCAGAGTTTGGCAGAGCAGCTACCCAGGCAGCACCAGCACATACGACTTTTCTTCAGCTGCTCCAGAAACATCAGGGGCGGCTGGTGGGTTTTGAGGCTGGAGGGGCAGTAAGGCGGGCCGGCGAGCTTAGGGGCGGAGCCAGGCCAACGGTAGGCGGAGCCAGGCCAACGGTAAGCGGCATAACCTAGCAGCAAGGAGTTCCCAGGGTTAACATACAAAACACAGTTAACATGCACATCAAGCTTAAAATAAATAATTTATAAACCCAAAACACAGGCACTCATCCTTGTAAAGCACCCCAGTCACAGCCTGAGTCCAGTAGTTCATGATACTGAGGAGGACTGACAATGCCATGCATTCTACATAACCATGCAAGATTATCATTGGTCCCATTTAAAACCACAGA
>QEPC01005877.1:1602065-1633823 GCA_003113815.1 Sphenodon punctatus
CCCCCACCATGTGCCCACCCGCTCCCCACATCCTGGGCCCCGCAATTTGCTCACCATGCGCCGGGCCGGCTCCTCTCCTCAGCGCCGCCGATCCTCGCTGCGTCGTGCTCCTGATGGCTGCCGTACAGCTGGCTCCCCCTCCCTCCCAGGCTCCCTCTCAGAGTTGAGTCAAAGTTTGACTCGACAGGGAGGGAGGGGGAGGCAGCTGTACGGCAGCCATCAGGAGCAGGACGCAGCGAGGATCGGCGGCGCTGAGGAGAGGAGCTGGCCCGGCGCATGGTGAGCAAATTGCGGGGCCCAGGATGTGGGGAGCGGGTGGGCACATGGTGGGGGCGAGTGGGGGCACACGGGGGGAGGGGGCGGGGAGGCAAAAGGTTGGGGAGTTTGAAATGTGGTTTTTGTTCACTTGTTCACGTTTTTGACGTGGTGGTGGTGGTGATAAATAATTATAAATGTTGATGGCCTTCTGCCATTCATCATGGAGCACTGAAGTGCTGACTCAACTGTCTTATTCTTAAGACGCTTTGTCTGTCTTTAGGGAGAAAACATAGCGAGGGGTTCTCATCTAGCAAAGTTTTCACTCCACTAGCAAGTGATTCATATTGGAACATAAGTACCACCATACTGGGTCAGAACAATGGTCCATCAAGCCCAGCATCCTGTCTCCATCTCTAGTCATTCTCAGTTGCTTGGGAGACATACTCAACAGGTCACAATGGGGTGATCCATTTCCTGTTGCCCCCAACACTGAGTTACACCTACTTGGTTAATAGCCGTTACCAGACCTACTCTACATTTTATCTTACCCTCCAAGAATTTATCCAATCCTTTTTAAAATTCCACTATAACACTGACTTATTTGAGAGGGTAAATAACCACTCCGTATTAACTCATTCCACACCACTTGTGATTTTATGAACGTCTATCATATTCCCTCTCAATAGTCTTGTCTCCTTCAAGCTGAAGCTCTTCGTATGGAAGCCATTCTGTACCTACCCTTTATAATTTTTGCTGCCCTTCTCTTTAACTTTTCCAGTTCTAGATCTTTTTTTGAGATAGGGTAACTAGAATGGCACACAATATTCAAGGTACGATCACGCAATAGATTTATATAGATGCATTATGTTTTTTATTTTATTCTCTATACCTTTCTGAATAATTCCTAACGTTCTATTGGCATTTTTGACTGGTACTGCATGCTGAACTGAGGATTTCAATGTATTGTCCACAGTGACTGTAGGAGTTGCCACTCAGGAGAATGATCTTAATTTAGAACCCAGCATTCTGTACACATAGTTTGGATTATTTTTCCCTGTGTGCATCAGTTTGCACGTGTCAACATTACATTTTATCTGCCATTCAGATGCCCAGACATCGAGTCTCACAAGATTTTTCTGCACGTTTTCACAGTCCGCTCTGGTTTTAACTACCTTGAATAACTTTGTCATCTGCATATTTGATCACCTCTCTTTATTCCCTTTCCCAGGTCATTAATGAATATATTAAACACTGGTCCCAGTACAGATCCCTGGGGTACTCCACTATTAAACTCTCTCCATTGTGAAAACTGACCAGTTAGTCTTACTCTTTGTTCCCTATCCTTTAACGAGTTACCAGTCTAGGACACTGCCTCCCATCCCATGCCTCTTTAATTTCCTCAAGAATCTCTCATGCTTATCAAATCCAAATACATGATGTCGACAAGTTAAACTTGAGTTGTTTATTTTAGTAATTGGAAGACCATAAGGCAAAAGAAATTACTGTCCTTTCTATAAACTGGTGTAAATGCCAATGTATTTGTAGCTGTTACGATTAGAAAAATGGCTTTACTATTAGGGAGACATTAAACTTGTTTTTCATAATACTTTGGAGAATTAATATAGTTTGTTAAAACTTACAAAAATTATTCTGTATTGTCAAAGATCAGCAGGCCCCCTAGGCCCGGGCCTTGGGCGACATTTTCTGGGGGCAGCAATCCTAGCGCTGGCTGTGCCCTGCTTCGTTTTTCTTTTTCTTCCTGCACAGCCGAGGCTGCTGCCCGCAGCCAAAGCCTGCTGCCTGGGTCCCCATCCCTCACCTGCCTCTGCCGTCTGCCTGCTAGTAGTGCTGCAGCAGCTGTTTGTTTACAAACAACTCCTCCCCACGTGAGTGATCAGAAGGTTGTTGCCTTGTAAAGAAGGTTCTTTGAGATAGCTCCCAACGTTCTCACAACTGGGTTGTGCATGCTCACCCTATTCAAATAATAGACCACATGATGGTCTCGAGCTCCTCTACTATAAAAAGTACTCTCCCTCCTCAGAATAACAGTTCCTTCCAACCCTTTCTAAGAATATAAGAAAAAAATTCCATGCAGGGCTGGAAGGGTGGGTGTTATGAGAATGTTGGGAGCCATCTCAAAGAACCTTGTTTACAAGGCAGCAACCTTCTGTTCTTCTTCGAGTGTCTCCTCACATGCCTTTTTTACATGGCTCCGCCAGGTGGGGAAGTCTGTAGGCACTCTGGTGCGTGGGTGGGGCATGCACACAGCCGCACACACATCCCCACTCACCCCCCGCTCATCCACATCCACGGAGCAACCTCCATTTTCCTTGGTTGCTCCGTGCGTGGGGACAAGCAGCGGGTGAGTGGGTTGCGTATTAAGGCAGGCGTGTTCACGCAGCCGCCGGGTCATTGACACGGAGCTCCCCCACCCATGAACATGCAGCTTGTGGGCGGGGCTTGGCTTGGGGGCAGCAGCCTGAGAAGGGCCTAGGGGCGCAAAATTCGTAAGTCCGGCCCTGAAGATTAGTTAGGAGTTCCATTAACATGGATATGCTATGTGCATTAATAATATTAAACACACCATTCCTCCCCTCCCTTCCTCCCCACCCCCCCTCAAGAAACAGACTTTTCTGGATGGCATATAAATAATGCATTTATAAGAGCACTTTCCCATTCCACCCCTTGCTCTCTGGTCATTCTTTATTGTAAAGTAGCAGAGGCCTTGTCTGGAAAAGCCATGCACACCAATTGTGCCCATGTAAGCATAGCTTGTCCGGTAAGTAGATGCTAATGTTTACTACTAATGGTATGGAGTAGTGGTCACTTCTGAATTAACGTTAAATGGAGCTTTCTGTTTAAGAATGAACAGTGCCAGTCTGTGGGGATTTGGCATTAAGCAGAGGTGGGCAAGTAGTGGCCCAGGAACCACATGTAGCTCTTGGGCACCTGTGCTATGGCTCTTGCCAGAAGTGGCTGCCTGTCAGAGGTGTAACCAAAGGGGAGCCTGTGCTCCCCATTCACTTCACTCAGGACCGGCCCCAGGCATGTGCCACATATGCGGCCGCACATGGCCCTGCGGCTAGCTGGGGCCCCACACTTGCATTGCTGGGCAGCAGGCTGCAGCCAGCTTCTCCCCCAATAAGTTCTTCTGCCTCCCCTCCCTGGCTCCAGTCCCCATCCCTCACCTGCCTCTGCCTTCTAGTAGTGCTCCAGCAGCAACGGGGACTGGACTGGGAGATAAAGCTGTTTGTTTACAAACAACTCCTCCCCATGTGCTGATCAGAAGGTTTGGCACCCCCCATGCTTGTCTATGGCCACTCGGCTGAGCGCCAGGTAAGGCAGCCAAGGGGTGCCAAACCGGGGAGGCGGGGGGAGAAGCATGGGGAGGCCATGGTTGCTCGGAGGGGTGGAGAATGGGAATCCTTCCTGTCCAGGGGGAGTAAATTTTATTTAAATGTACACATTTGCATAACCAGGTGGGGCCTAATTATGCAAATTAGGCCCTGCACCAAGACTTCGCACATGGCCTCACAAACCTTTGGGCTGGCCCTGACTTCACTTCTCTTCTCTCTTTGTTTATTGGCCTCCTCCTAGTTTGTGCCCTCTCAATAAAGGAAAGTGCCCCCCAATCTGAGACACATTGGTTTCACCACTGTTGCCTGGGCGTGTGCCCATGCAGTTCCTTCACAAGCAAGGGAAGTGGACCCACCATCTTTTACTTCTGTCACCATTGTGTCCTGAAGGCTGTGGTAACAGGAGGTGCATGACCTGAGCCCTGTTCCTGCGATCGGGGGGAGGGGAGTCATGTAGCACCATAGCCAATTGGCACCTTCCCCTTGGTTTCTGAGTCCTGCACTGGAAGGTAGTTGCAGAAGTAAAATTTGCTTCAGTTCCAGCAGAACTTCTGATCTCTTTGGAAAGAATTTAAACTAGGGGTGAGAGAGCTGGACCATTATTTAAGCCTTAGTCTGTTTCATGTTTACTGCCTTTCATTCATGCAACTCAAACTCATGGACTTTTTAAATTAGGGATTCCATGTTCACTAAACTAATATTTATTATGTATTTATTCCAATTTGAAAAATATTAAATGTTTTGAATTGAAAGATCACTGTCTTTAGCTTATATAAGTCTGTCAAACATTTATTTCACTTATTAAAATTTGTGGGTTACATATGTCAATATTAACTGACTTGTGGCTCTCGGTGATATGAAAATATTGATGTGCAGCTCTTGGATGTGGGAACTTTGCCCACCCCTAGCACAGAAGCTCAGAAGATACAGCCCCCTAACGTCACTACCTTTTTAACTTCTACACTGCTTAAACCTTTCTACTCTGATCTTGAGGAATATCTAAGCAGGCTCCAGCCTGGAACTTTTTTTTTGCTCTTCCCAGCTGAGGGGCACCAAAGCCAGCTGTTGCATCAGGGTGTGTTAAAGTCAGCAAACAGAAAACTTGCCTTTAAATCCTGGTTTTAATTGTTGTCTGCTTGTACTTACTTTCCCAAAGACTTTTTCATGGCTTGTATAACCATTAAAGCAAGGGTGGCAAACCTTTTCTCTCCCAGGGGCCATTTTGAAAATTCGTACAAGCTCCAAGGGCCAAATAGAAGTTGGGTATGGGGGTGCCTAAGGGAAGTGCTCAGGAAGAGGAGGGTCCAGATCATGGATCCCTAATATGCATCCATCCCCTATCCATGTATGTGTGTCCCCACCTCTGCACACATCTCCTAAGCTCAGTCTTTCAGTGCTTGAGAGTAGAAACTGGATTCTGTTAGGACTGTCACCCCCAGGGGCATTCTCCAGCCCAGCACATCCCCCCTCCCAAGTGGTGCTCATTGGGGCACCTGACACGTCTACGCTGCTTCCCCTACTCACAAGAGGAAGGCTTCTCACCACATAAGCATGGAAAGGGTTAATTCCTAGTTCAGTGGGATACAGAATACCTGGGTTGTGGCCTCGCCCCCTAGCCTACATAGGAGCTCAGATGCTGTCTTTCTGTGCTGGTTATCTGCCTCCCTGACAGCTGTAATCTTGTCACTTGCTTTCAGCAAGTGCCTACCTGCGTGGTTACCTTCGTCGTCCTCCGTGAGTGTATCGTTGTCTGCCTTGTTGGCTAGCATTGTCTCTGCTTCTTCTGTCTGTTAACTTCCCTGTTGTAGTTCCTGGTTAGTGTGTTCTCGGCCCCTCCCCTCACTCTCTGTTGCATCCTCCTCAAGTTCTCCTTACCCTGTAATGTGAGTGTCTCCCATCTGCTCCGGTGCTCTGGGTTTTCCCTTTCTCTCATTCCCCGTTCCCTCACTTAGGGCTGCCCCCTTCTTGTTGTTGTTCTTGTTATTATTATTATTATTATAAACATTTATATAGCGCTAGCCATGTGGCTGGCGCTGTACAGAACATAGAAATAGATGCAGTCCCTGCCTGTGGCTTACAATCTAAAAGACAAGGAGAGGGGACAGTAGGAGAGACAGAGGAGAAGACAAAAACATTCAGGCAGATGCAAAATCTCAGATGCGTGTGCTTGGCTTGGTTACAATCAGGTTGGTTGCAGCAGTCTGCGGAGGAGGGCAGACAGTAAGTATATGGGGAATTACTAGCAGTCATTGGGAAAGGCGGCGAGGAAAAAGTGGGTCTTGAGGAGGGATTTGAAGGAGCGGAGGGAGGGGGCAAGGCGGATGTGGGTAGGGAGGGAGTTCCAGGCATGGGGGGCAGCGAGGGAGAAGGGTCGAAGGCGGTTAGGTGAGCAGGAGAAACGAGGGAGAGTGAGGGAGGGGACAGAGGAAGAGCGGAGAGCGCGTGCAGGAGTGCGTAGGGAGATTAGGTCCGAGAGGTAAGGGGGAGCTTGGTTGTGGAGTGTTTTGAACATGAAGTTTAAACAGGATACGTTCAGGAAGGAGGAGCCAGTGAAGAGAGAAGAGGAGAGGCTGCACATGGTCGAAGCGACGGGCAGAGTGAATGACCTTGGTAGCAGAGTTTTGGACTGCGATAAGGGGTGGGGGGGACAGGTGAGAGCGAGGGAGGCCAGCAAGGAGGAGGTTGCAGTAATCGACGCGAGAGATAACCATGGCATGAGCAAGGGTTTTGGCCGAGGAGGTAGAGAGAAAGGGGCGGATCCGAGCGATGTTGTGGAGGGCGAATCGGCAGGATTTGGCAACAGAATCAATGTAAGGTTTTAAAAGGGAGGTGCGTCTCAAAGATGAAGCCCAAGCTACGGGCTTGGAGAACAGGATGGATGGTGACTCCATTGATGCAGATGGGCAGGTTAGAGGACGAGGAAGAGGAGGGAGGAAAAATGAGGAGTTCGGTCTTGGCTATGTTGAGCTTGAGTTGACGTTGGGACTTCCAGGCAGAGATATCAGAGAGGCAGTTGAAGAGAGTTGAGGGGAGAGGTGTTGAGAGCGGAGATGGCAGAGTCAGAGGAGGAGAAAACTGAGGGGAGGTGGGGGGATAGAGAGGAGGCAAACTCCATGGGGGTAATGGCCTGCATATTGTGGAAGGGACGCGGGAGGAGGAGGAGGAGGGGGGTTGGTGGGAGAGGCTGAAGGAGGCGAGGAAGCGATGACAATTATGGCAGGGATCAAAGGAGAGGTCAGCAAGAGAGCAATTTCGTGAGAAGATGAGGTCGAGGGAGTGGCCGTCGGTATGGGTGGGGGAATTGATCCAGAGTCGGAAATCAAAGGAGGCGGTCAGGGAGAGAAAGCGGGAGATAGAGGGTGTGGAAGGTGTGTCGACGTGAATGTTGAAATCACCAAGAATAAGAGCGGGGGTGTCATCAGAGAGGAAGAAGGTGAGCCAGGATTCAAAGTCTGGGAGAAAAGAGGAGAGGGAACCCGGTGGGTGGTAGATGACAGCAACACGAAGGTGTAGTGGGGAGTATAAACGCACAGAATGGGCCTCAAAGGAAGGGAAGAAGAGGGAGGGAGGAGGGGAAATGGTTTGGAATTGACAGGGATTCCCTTTCTGGCTTCGCCTTTCCTGTTTCCCCCTCTGTGTGCCCCAGGCAGCCCAGCTTAATATACCAGTCTCCTGTGATGAAACGGGTCTGTGCTCCAACTGAAGCTTTCCACCCACTAACAACTCTCTGAGGAGATAAGTTTATCACAAAATGCTGCTCTGCCCTAGGGCTACGCACTCCCTTATTTCTAGACCTTTAGCTCCCCCTGCTGACCACTGATGGTTATCACTCCCTGCATCCTGAGGAATCCCTGGACAACTGTGAGCCAGCCAATCAGCATTAATATTAAACAGACCAAACCCAACCCACTTGGAAAGGGGTCAGATAAGAACTAGCTGCAGGCTTAATTTGGCCCCTGGGCCTGAGGTTCCCCTCCCCTGCCTTATCAGAGAATCATAACATTTTAGGGTTGGAAGGTACCACAAGGATCATGTAGTCCAATCCTCTGCTCCATGGCAGGATATGGGGTGACAGGATAGCAGTTTTCAAATACCTAAAGGGCTCCCACCAAGAAGATGGGCAGGAACTGTTCTGTATTGCTACAAAGGGCAGGTCTAGAAATAATGGGCTCAGGATACAGGAAGGTAGATTTTGGTTGAACATCAGGAAATGTTTCCTAACAGTAAAGCTGTGCGGCGATGGAACAAGCTGCCTAGGGATGTTGTGGGCTCTCCATCACTGGAGGTTTTTAAAAAGAGGCTGGACAGCCATCTGTTGAAATTGGAACTGTAGTCCTGCATCCAAATTGGACTAGATGACCATCAAAGGCCCCTTCCAACTCTAAGATTCTGTGATTCTGTTTCCCTGTATATAGCATTGCAGATGGATGCTTGCCCAGATGAGTTTTGAAACCTCCAAGACAGGAGATTCCACAACCTCGTTGGGCAGCTTATTATTCCATTGCCTGACAGTTCTCACAATTAATGTTTTTCCTAATATTTAACTCAAAAGTATAGTGCTGCAATTTAAGCCCATTCCCTCTTTGTTCTGCCTTCTGTGACAGTGGTCAACAAATGTTCACAATTTTCATTGTCATTTCCTTAGATATTTGAAAACTATCGTCTCTTCCCCTCCCTTAGCTGTATCTTCTTGAAGTTGAACACACCCAATTCTTTCGGCCTTTCCTCATATGGTTCGTCCTCCAGCCCCTTTATTATCTTAGTTGCTCTCCTCTTAATATTTTCCTGTTTGTCTACATCCTTCTTGAAATGTGGTGCCCAAAACTAGACACGGTACTCCAGGTGAGGTTTTGCCAACACTGAATAATGTGGAACCACCACCTTGTGCATCTTGGATATGATGCATTATTTGTGCATCCTTGCGCTACAGATAACGCCATCCCACCCACTCCTACCCCCCTGCCCACTCATTCCCACACAGATCATCCCACATCTCTCATTCTCATGTATGCCTGCACTTATCGGTGCCGAGTGTCCCTCCTTCTCCCCATGCTGCCTCCTTCACCTGAGATCACCTCCCAACTCCATCTACCTTACACTGCCTGCCTCCTCAGCACACTTTCCTCCTCCCAGGTTTCCAATTCTGGTTCTCCAACTTGGTAAGACTTTTTGGATTTTTTTATCAGTGTTCGTAGTTTTTCCTAAAACTTTGTCTCATTGCAAATGTCACAATGGAAGGTACCACAAGGATCATGTAGTCCAATCCTCTGCTCCATGGCAGGATATGGGGTGACAGGATAGCAGTTTTCAAATACCTAAAGGGCTCCCACCAAGAAGATGGGCAGGAACTGTTCTGTATTGCTACAAAGGGCAGGTCTATGCTCTTCCTTCATCCAAGTCACTTATAAAACTGTTGAACAGCACCAGACCTGTGGAACCCTGCTTAAGACTGACACTGATTTAGTAGTGTAGAGAACATAAGGTTGCCGTGTTGGTCCCAAGTATAGGCAATAGAGGCAAAGTAATATAGTGATATCTTTTACTGGACCAACTACAGTTGGTGGAGGTATGCAAGCTTTCGAACCTCACAGGGTCCTTTGTCAGGCAAGTCAGGAATTAGAACTGATTTGTCTGACGAAGGACCCTGTGAGGTCTGAAAACTTGCATACCTCCACCAACTGTAGTTGATCCAATAAAAGATACCACTAATACTACTTTGTCTCTATTGATATAGTAGTTATTACTTGCCTCTTTGCTTGCAATCATTCAGCCTGATGCATTTCCACCTTATGGTAGTTCCATCTAGACCAGCTGGAACTACTAAATTGTAGCTGTTGCCAATTTAAATCAACATCTTGTGCCACCATCCAATTTCTTATTTGTAATATGGATTGCAAGTAAAATTCTTCAAGGGAACAAATTTGCATGCTTATTCTGTTTTCTTTTTTTTTTTCAGAGCCTTCCTTTTCAAAAAATACAACATAGCATCACAGCACAAGACCATCAGCCCACACCTGACAGTTGTATACTCAGTATGGTAGTAGGACAGCTTAAAGTAAGTTCTCATCATTTTTAACTTTATTTTTATTTTATTTTTTGACCAGGAGCAAAACATTCCTGTCTTGACTACTTTTCCAGGAAGCTTAACAGTTGTAGGTAATGCAGTTTGGCACCTGTTGCCAAACATTAAGGGCCTTGTGCTTCTAGCATAGGAGAGTTATCAGGGAAAAAAAAGGTGTTTTTTGTTCCAAATAATGTATTTGTAAAAATCTATGCATCTTTGCAATGATCTACCTCTAGATGAAGTAAAGTATCTCTCTCTCAGTATGGCCCTTGTGGATGTGTTCTTTCTCAAACCACATAGTTTCAAAGGGGCACACATTCCCTTGATGTCAGGAGGACTTTATCTTTCTGCTTGGTCCTTATTAAGTCTGTTAGGACCACATAAGAATAAATGAACATGCCGACGTTCTTCATTTTAAGTTCACCTTTTCTTCCCTCGTCTCTGCCATTTTCCTTGTCAAACAGCACTTGCATTACAAACGTACATCTCTTCTCTTCAACTTCCTAATCAAGACCCCCTCTTCTCCCCCACCCTTTTCTCTTTGCACAGGTTCTTTCCTTATTTTTCAATGACAAGATTGAAAAAATCTGACTTAATATCACATCTCGCGCCTCCCCCTCCCATTTCCTTCCTCTTTCTCCTTCTCACCAGCTTCCCTTATTGAGATCACCTCCCTACTCTCCACATCCAATGCCTCTGTCTGCCCCCTTGACCTTATCCCTTCTTGCCTCCTGACCTCTACCCCCGCCCCCCATCTCACCCTTTCTATGGCACATCATCAACCTCTTCTCCCTGCTGGCTCCTTTCATGCTTCAAAGCATGCCAGTGTCTCCCATATGCTTTAAAGGAGCCCACACTTGATCTCTCCAGCCCCTCCCAACTACTGCCCTATCTCTTTCCTTCACTTCTAAGTTTCTCTACACCTGTTGTCTTGACTTCTCCTCCTCCAACTCCTCCATTGACCACCTTCAATCTTGATCCCGTTGTCGTCTCCTCTTGACTGAAATTGTGCTAAAATCACCAATGATCTTTTTAGCCACATCCAATGGGTTCTACTCCATTCTTGTCTTGCTTGATCTCTGTGCTTCCTTTGACACAGTTGACCGTGACACCCTCCTCCTTGACTCACTTGCTCCCTTGGTTTCCCAGTTCTCGACTGGTTCTCTTCCTATCTCTCTAACTATTCCTTCAAGGTGTATCTTGTTTGTCTTCCTCCAAATCACTTCCCCTCCGTCAGAGTTCCCCAAGATGCTGTCGTTGGCCCTCTTCTCTTCTCTTTATGCTCTGGGAAAACTCATTGAATCCCATGGCTTCAAGTACCACCTGTATGCTGGTAACACTCAACTCCTATCTCGCCATCCCACCTCTCTCTTCCCTCATCCAGTCTTGCATTACAAACTCTCTCTCTGCTATCTCTGCGTGGATGTCTTGCCATCAGTTCAATACGTCCAAAACTGAACTCCTTATCCACCACCCAAAAAACCCCTTCTTCTCTCCCTTCTCAATTTCCATTGAGCAACATCGCCCTTCAGGCACGTAGCCTGGTGTTCATCTTTGACTCCTCCCTCTCCTTTAAACCTCAGATTCAATATATTGCTAAGTCCTGTCACATCTCACTGCACAACATTGCTAAAATCTGGCCTGCCCTTACTGTCTCCGCTGCCAAGACTGTAGTCCATTCCCTAGCCATCTCTCGCCTTGACTGTTGCAACCTCCTCCTTACCAACCTTTCCCACTCTCGTCTTGTCCCCCTCACTTCTGTTCAAAATTCCACTGCCAGGGTCATCCACTTCACCCTCTACTTTGATTATGATCAATCCCTCCTCTCATCCCTTCACTGGCTTCCTCTGCCTGAACACATTCAGTCCAAGCTCCTTGTCTTTATCTTCAAGACCCTTCGTAGCCTTGCCACCTCCTGTCTCTCTACACTTGTTTCTTGCTACATTCCCATCTTGAAACTTTGCTCCTCCTTTGCCAACACCTGTTGCCTGCTCATGACTCCCTTGTTCCTCAAAGCATACTCACCACTTCTCTCTTGCTGTCCCCCATTCCTGGAACTCTCTCCTTGAATACATTTGTTCTGCTCCCTTTTCCCAACTTTCAGATCTGTCCTGATAACCTTCCTCTTTCATCAGGCTTTCCCTCATCCCCTTAGTCTGCTCTCTGATTTACTCAGGGTCCCCATCTCCCCTATAACTAAGGCAAGCATGTGCACCTGCAGTTTCTCAACTTCATGAATGTATTTCTCTCTCTCCCTCTGTCCCCCTTCCCTTGTCTCCCTTCCATTGTCCCTCCTAGATTATAACCCTGCTGGGCAGGAACCTGTCTCTCATTAACTATTGTAAAGTGCTAGGTTACATTGCTGGCACTATATAAATACATATTACTACTAATATGTACCATACTGGGTCAGACCAATAATCCATCAAGCCCAGCATCTTGTCTCCAACAGTGGCCATTCTCGGTCGCTTCAGAGAAGTACCGAACAGGTCATAATGGAGTAATTCATTCCCTGCTGTTCACTGCCTGATTTCAACAGTCGGAGGTTACATTAGCCTATTAGCCTACTTGACTAATAGCCCTTAATGGAGCAATCCTTTAAGAACTTCTCCAGTTCTTCTTAAAACCCAGCTATGCTACTGGCCTTGTCCAGTTCCACAAGTTCTTTGTGTGTTGAGTGAAAAACGATGCCCTTTTTGTTTTTTGCACTTAAGTGCTTGAGTCACAAGGTGTCCAAACAGACCTTTTCCAGATCCATTGTATGAATGCAGTTCCCTACTCAATCTGTTATGTAATGGGGAGTGTTAGGGCCCAAGAGTGTTAGGGCCCATTCTTCTTCAAGATCTTCTCAACAAGTCCTATTATAGGTATTGATATTTTCCACTATTTTCTGCCGTTTTTGGTAATTTCCAGTAGTTTCCAATAACTTCCATTATTATCAATAGTACCGGAAATTACCAAAAAACCTCACAATAATACCGGAAATTACCATAAATTACCAAAGTAGCAGAGACACACAAAAAAGTTTGAAAATGCGGGTAGATTTCATACTCGCGCTAGTGAAGGCAAACAAGCTGTTTCTGTTGGAAACAGCACTTGCGGAGATTTTTTGTTTCAGCTCTACTCTCTATCATGATGTCACCTCCCAGCATGTATAAATACCCCTTTCATAGCAATGCTGTCAGTTCTCTCTCCTGTGCTGTGGGACTCGGCACCACTGTTGTATGGCTTTAGCTCATGGTTTTCAGTGTTGCAGCTAAAATTCTGGATTCTGACGCACATGCCCAGTACCTATTCTGTTTAGAACCAGGATACAACACCTTTGTGTGCATCATTTGTAAAGGGTTTAAAAACCCCAGGTGACGAAAGCTCAAGCCCGCCGGCTGGTGGAACACCTTGCAGTATGGGCTATGTCAGTGTCATTGCAGGTCCTGTTGCCTCAAGACTCAGAGATTGGTGTGACTCACCTTGTCACTCTCCCACCAAAGATCATGCCCCCATGGAGGAAACTCCAAGGAATGGTACCGTCTCAGGCCTACGTCATCACCATCTCCTTCGCACTTAAAGAGGAAGCTGTCTCCGGAGCTGGAGGGGTGCAATAAGAAGACTCCCTACCTACCTTTCCATCAGTGATTAATAGTAGTAAATTTTAGTAAATTTATTTGTTTGGCCGTAGGCCGTAACAAAATTAAACAAATACAACTTGCATAAAATAGAACTCAAAAAGTGATACAGGGTGTCCAAAATATACAAGGAAGATAAAATTAAGATTAGTAGTTATATTACATAGCCTTACCCTTCCCGGGGCTTATGGCGGCAGCATTTGACCCCTGCTATGGCATCTTCCAACGTTATGCCTTCCTCTACACAGGGCTTAACAATGATACTTAACCTCTACGTGAGCTACTATCATTCGCAGTCATAGGGACTGTTAACAGAGTGTGTCATTAAACAATACAATATTCAACAAGGTAATAATTGTCGATTTTGCTATTTACAGGGTCAAAAAATCAGGCAAAGGATATCCGCGCACTTCTGGTATAAACTCAGGGGGCCTAAATATGACCTTGTGTTGGCCCCTAGGAAGGCACCAGCCTTTTAATGAGCACTCAGTAAAATTGGGCAGACGGAAATACCAAAAGACCCCAAGGGGCCCTTTGCATATAAACACACTTAGTAGAGGAAAAATTTAGAGTGTAATAATAGTAAATGCCGTTGGGGTGCCTGTCTGTTGATTACGCAGCTTCTCTCCCGGGTCCACCCCATCTGAGAGGATGGCCCAGTAGTAGAATTGTGACCAGCCCTTATCTAACCTACAAATGAGATTAAATAATCAGGGAGAGGATTGGAGCTGAGGCCTGTCAGTTGAGGTCTTGAAATTCAAAATTTTTTGCCTTAATTGTACTGCCTGACCTATATAGGATGCCAGGTTTTTGATCGTCTGAAGCGAACTACTGGATAGCATTGGTGTTAAAAGTCGATCATCTGATACGTCCAGATGGTCCTGGATGAATGGTGAGAAGTATTTCTTCTGTATTCTGTCGTATAGGTGACAGGAGAAAAGTAGATGAGCCACCGTGTCTACTGCCGAGCTGTCGACTGGACATAGTCTGTCTAGAAAGGGAACTCCTTGAATACGCCCCTCCAGAACTTTGGAAGGAAGGAAGTTCACCTGGGCTCTAAAGATGAGCCTCTTGGCCCGTATTTCTATTGGAGAACCTAAGTAAACAGGAATCTGACCTTGCTCAGGCAGCCACGACAGATATGATCTCACATGCTGAGAAGAATTAACGGCACCTAACTCCGTTTGCCTATCAATGTCTCTGACCCATGTCATGATCTCTTGGCGTATTGACCCTACGGGTTTATGGTTCAGATAGTCAGTTGACAGCCCTATAGAACTCAAGTATGAGTAGATGTCTTGCATCCTAGGTCTTGCCCAGGGGTCCCTATCCATTTCTCGGATCAGCTCCGAAGAGCAGCAGAAACGTGATTTCCACCAAAACCTTAGGGCAACTTCCAAGGCCTTACGGGACCATCTTTCCTGGCCTGTTTCTAATCTAATGATAGCATGGGGCGTACCTGGTGGGTTGTCAAGTAAGTTAGATAGGAATTTAGCCTGAATTACATCCAGTCTATGACCTTCTGAAAGAACCCACAGTTGTCCCCCAATCTTGCTATTAAATGCCTGGAGGGCAGAAGCAATTGAGTCCCTGCCCTGCCTCATGAAGAAGGAGAGTAAAGCATGTATCGGGCCCCTTGCTGCCTCTATGACCCCTGTCACATGCTCCCTCCATCTACCCAACTTATGAAATAGAACTCCCAAGTAGCGGTAGGAGGCTACTTGCTGTATGGTGTGCCCTTCTATCTTCCAGCTATATCATTTCCTTCTCTTGGTAAAAACCAAAACTTTGGATTTGGAATGGTTGATGGACAGGTTGTTTGTGTTGCAGAAGTCTGCAAAAACTGTCAACTGCCTTTGCAGGCCGACTTGGGTCTGGGACATAAGCACGACATCGTCAGCATACAAAAGGCACCCAACCGGTCTGTCTTCAATCTTCGGAGGGAAAAACCAGGTTTCGGACATTTTCGGAATGATTAATATGATAGGTGCCAATAAGCAAATTGAGCCAGGCACCTTTGACTAATGTTACCCAGTGCCGACATAGGAGGAGACTAGAGGGACTTTTGGGCCTCTGGAATTCCTGCTGAGCCCCATCATTGAGAGATGGATGTTGAGGGTGCTCAGCTCACACTTATTGTCTCCCTCGGTACCATTGTTCCCATGAGGGAATGGCCCTGCTCTGCAGCAGCCCTCAGCACCGCTACCATCGGCGCCAGTAGAGGCGCCACCTACCAACACCATCAGTGGCACCTGTCCTGCTCTGTCGATGTTGATCCATAGATCTGTGCGTAAGCCAATACAAAAGTACATATGGCAGCCCTGAGACCAGGAGCAGCCTATTGAATTCTCTGTCAGAGGATATTGGGATAGTACCATCAGTACTTACTGGCCTGGTAGATACCCTCTTAGACCAGGATTGGCTGGGCCCACAGGACCAGGTTGTGGGTGAATCCCCTGCCCAAGGAAGTGGGCTACTCATCTCTTTCACCTCCTAATGACTAGTAGGGCTCTTTAAGAGCTATTCACAAATATGTCCGCTACAGAAAGTGTTCTCTGGGCAATCCAGATATGAAGAAACCTTATAATTTATTTGACATCTGGTCAGCCAACCCTACAGAGCATATTGTCATTCCCTTGACTAAGGGAATAACCATGTCTGGAATCAGCCTGCCACTGTTCCCCCAGTGTGCCCAAAGATACTGAGAATGTATCCTGTTCCAGGGTTGGGACATGATTTTCTTTTGAACCACCCTGTCCCCAACTTCCTCATAGTTACCAAGTGGTCTGGGGGGGCAAGCCTTCTTTCCAACCCCAAGATAGGGAAGGAAAACGTATTGATTCCTTGGGGAGGAGCGTGTGTTCTGCTGCCTCCCTGGATATGAGAGCAGGCAATTATTTAGCCCTTTATGGCATGCTTTAGTTTTACCCTCTGGGATATGGTCCAGTAGGGATATGGTCCCTCTCTGCCGGAGACAATTAGAGCTCAATTGAAGCATGCAGCAAATATTATCGGGGAATTATCCAGGCATCTTACCAGGGTATCATATGATATAGCTGTTTCAGGAGCTAGGGGTATGGCATCAGGCATTACTATTAGGAGACATGCCTGGCTTGGTTCCTCTGGATTGTCTCCGGACGGCCAATATGTGGTGGAAAACCTGCCCATTGACAAACAGGGACTTTTCACTGCTTCTTCCAACCAAGAGTTAAAGCATCTTAAGACAGATTGCAACACAGCCTAATCTATCGGGCTGAAGATGACTCCTACCCCTTCCATGTCCCAGGGCTGCTAATACAGCATCCTTTCCTGAGTATACCTGTCAGACTCTCCTGTTTACGTCCCCAGGGCAGTCTAGGTCCTACAGCCCATGTTTCCTGTCTGCTCAGGTGAACTTTCCTCACTCTCTGCAGGGTACCCATTTTAGGGAAAAGGCTCAGATGATGTTCTCCTCTATGCAGGGCCCCTCACTTACTAACAAAGGTTTTTAGCAGTGCACTCAATCATCTGGTGGATAACCATGCAGTCCCTTCCTTTAGGGATAGGCTGAAGCCCTTTCAGGAGGTTTTGGAGGTCTGTAACCTTGGACCAATGGGTCCTTCAGACTGTCTTGGAAGGGTACGCTATCCAGTTCACCTTTAGGCCAAGGACCAGGATGGTCCACACGTCAATCCCAGAGGATGATGACGCATGTGCAGTTTTGTGCTCTGAAAATTCCCAGTTACTCCTTAAAAGAAGCAATTAAGCCAGTTCCTTTTGATTCCCAGGGCTCAGGGTCTACGCCTGTTACTTTGTGGTTCCTAAAAATTCAAAGGATTTTCAACCACTTTAGATTCTTACGCTTCTGTTTTAAGGGTGTCCATTATCAATTTGCCGTTCTTCCCTGGCCCCTAGGATCTTCACTAAATGTTTAGCCCTAATGGAAACAGACCTCCATAAAAGGGGCTTGTCCCCAGCCAGTTGGTCAAATTTATTGGAGTAATGTTCAATACATTTATATTAATTTATATTATTCAGGAGTTTTATTTTCTTTCAGCAGCCACTTGGCGGGTGTTGCTTTGTAATGCTGGACTCTGCTAGAGCAGCTGTACTTACCCCAGAGGACAGGTTTAGTAATCACAGCACTGTGTTGCACCACTTACTGTCTCCTATCAGCAATATGTTCTATTTTCCAGGATTCTAGGACTTGTGGTCTCTACTACCTATACAACAACCTGCGTAGGGCTCAGGCTTCGGTCTTTGCAATGATGGCTCAGCCCCTGGCTTTTCAAGGGGACTCTTCATCCTCATATGACTCTTACCATGCCAGAGCTTGTCCTTCACAGCCTTCGCTGGTGGACCTCTATAAACAGTTTGCAAGAGGTTCCTCTTTTGCCTTAATCCTCCTTTGGTGACAGTTACTACAAACACTTTTGTGGGGACAGGGGGCCTTATGCCCAAAATCTCTCAAGAAATTGACATTGGTCTTTTGCAAGAGTGCTCACTTCACATCAACGTACTGGAACTTCGAGCAGTAAGGCTTTCCCTAAGAGTATTTGAGCCTTTAATACTGTCAAGGTTCCCTTGTTCCCAGAAACCAGACACGTGTCTGCCCATTCAGAGGTTCCTATTCTCCTATTAAAACAGGACCGCAGCAGAGAAACAATAACTGCGCTGCTCCCTTCAACTCCAGAATGGGGCAGCCTCACAAGTGACTAGTTTGGGGAGCAGGCTACTCCTCAGCACAAGTCAGTAGAAGTCCTAGATCTGGAAAAGGAAGACATTGACCCCTGCCTCACTGGAGACGTGGTCCTATGGGATCCTATTGGGCCACACCCCTTCCCTCTGGTTATTTTATCTCCCTGCAGCTGCACATGATATGATTAACGCACCTGGCTCCACTACTCCCATAAGCTATAAAGACCATCAACCCAGAACACTCTGGGATGGTTATCTGCAGTTCCAGCTCTGGATCCAGCCCGCTCTTTTATCTTCCCTGAGTCTAGTTTGGTAATCCTCCCTCTGCTATTCTTATTGCTCAGCCTTTAGTTCTGTTACTGTCTTATACCTACTCCGCATGTTCTGTATCTAATGTTCCTCTTGTCCAATTCACTTCCTTCATTTACATGCTTCTTTGCCCTTGCACCCAGTGGTGTTAATCCCCTTTTCCTCCCCTTCACCTATTCTCCCCTATTCCAGTTCTGTTACTGTCTTATACCTACTCCGCATGTTCTGTATCTAATGTTCCTCTTGTCCAATTCACTTCCTTTATTTACATGCTTCTTTGCCCTTGCATGCAGTGGTGTTAATCCTCTTTTCCTCCCCTTCACCTATCCCATGTCTATAGGTTGTAATCCTCCTATCTGTTCTTTCCTTCCCAAAACTCCTCGTTGCAAGCACCCCCTCTTCCTATCACTACCTTTCCCGGTCTCTATGATCATCTGCATTTCCGTGGGTCAGAGGACTGGAGTTCTTCTGTCTAGACGGCAGCTTGAGAGGTCATCTTCCTTCCTCTTCCCTGACAAATACTAGGATGTTCAGTTCTCTGCACAAACAATGTTAGCTGTGCGTTACATAAACTAGCAGGGAAGGAATTGGTCTTGTCCCTTGATGGAAGGCATGGAGGCATGGCACCTGTGGGAATGGTGCATACCTTGTGCGATAGTCCCTATTGCCTTCCACATAATGGGGGTGGACAACAAGGAAGCAAATACTCTGAGCAGATCCCATTCAGTATCCCACAAGTGGTGCCTCAAGCACTCTGTCTTCCTTTCTCCTTCTGTCCCCTGTCAGTGCTCCGCACGGGTAGCTCTGCGCATGGCTGACAGGAGGCAGGAGAAGAATTTCTGTTGTGCGCATGTGTAGCTGCCCTCCTCCTCAGTCGAATCTTCTGCCTTCGGCTGTCAGGAGCTCTCCGAGCAAAAGAAAAAAAAAGAAAGAAAACAACGAAAAAGACGACGAAGAAGAGAATGGAGCATAGACTGCACTTGGCGGCGAGGGTGCCGGGTAGAGCCGGACCCGTAGAAGGCTGCCGTGCAAAGCGCCCGGGAGCTGGAGAGTTGGGGCTGGAGCAAAGTCCAACCCCACCCCCCCAATACACCGCCGACATTCCCGGTCCCGACATTCGGGACCGGGAAGGCCACCCCAGGTTGCCGCGCAAAGCACCCAGGAACCTAAGCACAGGGATCGGGGGAGCCGGTTGCCCCTTCCCCCCCCCCCCCCGGCACACAGCAACTGCGCAGGATTCGGAACTGGACCCAGCTGTGGTGCCGTGCCCGCCCCGAGACCAGGGTCTCACTGTGAGTAGGCCCAGCGGGGCGCATTGTTCCAAACGTACAGCCCCGTTTGTTTTTCCCCCTTTCCTTTGCCTGACACCAAGCAGGGGCGATGGAAGGAGCTATTGATACAGATGTGCCTCAGACAGCTCCAGGGCAGGGGAGCTCAACCATGGATATCCCGTCTCTGGCAGCATCCATGGAGAAAATTCAAAAATCGCTAAACCGCGTATGGGAATTGCAAGGCAAGGGCCCTGACATCCCCTCCCCCTCTGCCACAAGCCCCCAAAAGGCAGGAAAATCAGCAGTCAAGGCGGCAAAGAGGGGCAAGCGACCACCAGGGGGCTCTCTTCCAAAACTCCTCAGATCTCCTCAACACTCTGCTGATGAGAGTGAGACTGAAGTGCAGGCCAAAAGGCCTAGAGAGCAGAATCAGTCAGGTCTGGGACTTTAATCAGATTGCGAGTCTGACCAGGAGTGGGAGGATCTGGATGACCAGATCTCAGTGGAATATCAGGATCCCAGGGATAAAGAAAGACAATTTCTCCTCCCATGCAGGGACGAATTTATGGCCCAAGTAGTTAAAACTCTCCAACTGATTGAGAAACCACCAAAGGAGGCCTCGTCAGACTCCCAGGAGGAGGATGATCGAGTCTATATTTCCTCCGTCCATGGCAGGGACTCGTGGGGCCCCGTTAGACAAGGCCTTCGAGAAGTTAATACTGGAGGAATGGAAACAGCCCGACAAGACTAAGAGGATGAATAAGATTCAATCCTCTTTATATTCCATCTCCAGAAAGAAGGAACCACTGCTAAAAAATCCGAAGGTGGATGCAGCAGCGGTGTCAGTGGCCAAACAAACTGTCTTCCCCACAGAGGGTGACTGTTACCCCAAGGATGCCACAGACAGGGGCATAGAAGCTTCCTTGCGAAGGGGTTTAGACTGTTCCTCCACAGCTATGAGGGTTAATGTCATATCCTCATATGTGGCTAGAGCGCTGTTAGCGTGGACCCAGGAAGCCCAGGGTTCGAATGTCTCTGACAGAAGGGCCCAGGTCCTGTCTGCTCGAATTAATTTGGCAACAGCGTTCCTTGCAGATGCTACAGTGGACACCATGTCATGGTCTGCAAGGGCAGTGGCAACTGCTGTAGCTAGAAGGCGTAAATTATGGCTTAGGACCTGGCAGGGGGATCCTACTGCCAAAAACCTACTCTCAGCTTCTCCTTATAAGGGGTTTAAGTTATTTGGCATCTGTCTGGATAGTGTTCTGGCAGACGCCAATGATAAATCGAAGCAGAGGAACCTACAACAAATGTTGGCAAAAAAGACGCCTTTTCGTGCCCCTTACCTTAGGAACAGAGGAGGCTACAGTTCAGGGTATGACCTTTTTCATAGGCAGGGACAGTATAGATTCGATCAACCAAATCGATTCAGCCCCCGCAGAGGCTCAACAGGCCAAGGACCCAGATACGACAAACAGCGTTCAAGGCCCTTCCCTCAGGCAAGAAAAGCTGATGCATGACTGTCTGGGGACAATGCAGGTGGGGGGCAGGCTTCAACATTTTTCCAATTGTTGGGCAAAGTCAATATCAGACGCCTGAGTTCTGGACTGTGTAAATCATGGTTACAGCATCGAACTAAGAGGCACACCCCGTCACGGCTTTATTGCATCCCCAAAGTCAGCAAAGCCCCCAAGACATCGAGCAATTCTTCTGGAGATAGAGACTCCTGGCAATAGGGGCAGTAGACCAGGTGCCCCTGACCCAGCGGGACCTGGGACTGTACTCCATCCTTTTTCTAGTGCCCAAAAAGACAGGGGTCTGGAGAGCGGTGCTAGACCTGAAATCGCTGAACCAAGACCGTATGATATCAGCAGTTCAAGATGGAGACAGTCTCGTCTATTTGCCAGGTCATCAGGATCGGAGTTTGGTTAGCGTCCCTGGACCTCAAGGACGCGTATCTCCATATTCCAATAGCGCAGCCACATCGCCAGTGTCTACGTTTCTTCTATCAAGGGGATCATTACCAGTTCAGAGCCCTTCCATTTGGCCTTTCGTCAGCCCCAAGAACCTTTACCAAAGTCTTGATTCCCCTGATAGCGAACCTGCGGAAGGAAGGAGTCCACATCTACCCCTACCTGGACGACCTTCTCATCAGGGCCCACTCCAGGGAAAGAAGCATAGCGGATGTGGCCAAGACATTAAGTTATCTCGAGCTCCATGGCTTCTTGGTCAACAAGGAAAAGCCATTTGGTACCGACTCGCAAGCTACAACACCTAGGCGTGCTGATCGATACTTCCTTAGGCACCGCACGCATACCACTGGACAGAGAGCACCACATTAGGTTAATGGTAACCCAGCTGAGCTACCAATCCCGGGCAAGACTAAAATGCCTAGCACAGCTGCTTGGCCTACTGGTATCCTGCACCAAGCAAGTGCAGTGGGCGCGTTTCCATCTTCGCCCCTTGCAACAGCTGCTGAGGCCTATGCAAGTAGAGCTCACGAAAGGTCTCAATCCATGGGTGCAAATACCAAGAGGTTTTCGAAGGTCAATGTCCTGGTGGTTAGGGGACGAGACGTTCACCGTTGGAATCCCTCTGTTGGATCCCAGTCGTACGGTCATAACAACGGACGCCAGCCTGATGGACTGGGGAGCCCAGATGGGATCCTCATCGGTACAGGGGCTGTGGTCCCCCTTGGAACGTACTCACCATATCAACTTCCTGGAACTCAGAGCGATTCGCCTGACCCTACAGCAGTTAGCGCCCAGCATAAGGGATTCGCATATTCTGATCTACGCGGACAACACAGCTGCAAAAGCTTATATCAATCATCAGGGGGATCCAGGACTCCAGCGGGAAGCTGTAAGATTGTTCTCGTGGGCGCAACGCAATCTGAAGTCAATAAAAGCGCTTCACATAAAGGGAACAGACAACACACAAGCGGATTGGTTGAGTCGGCAATCGCTGGACCCGCACGAATGGCATCTCCACCCGGAAGTGTTCCAGGCCTTGGCGAGGCGATTCGGACAACCGGTGATGGACCTATTTGCAAACAAACACTCCAAGCAAGTACGGAGGTACATGGCAAAATTCACAGACGGAGAAGCGAAGGCGATAGACGCACTCAATCAACAATGGCCAAAGGGACTACTTTATGCCTTCCCTCTGATTCCATTAATATCCAGAATGGTAGTCAAAATCTTCAGATAGCAAGCCCGGGTGATCCTGATTGTCCCCTACTGGCCAAGGAGACCATGGTTCTCCGATCTAGTGGAACTGAGCTTGGATCGCCCACTACATCTCCCACTATGACCAGACCTATCGTCCCAGGGTCCTCTCTGGTGCGACAACATTGCCATATTGAAGCTGACAGCATGGCACTTGAGCGCACAGCATTGAGGGTGCAGGGCTACTCTGAGGCCATTCTGGGCACGTTGCAGCAGACTAGATGCCAGCCACCAAGAAGGCCTATAGTTCTTTCTGGAAAACCTTTGCTCATTGGGCAGGGAACAAGGGTGTGAACCCTACTCAGGCTGGGGTGCATATTATTCTACAATTTCTCCAGGAAGGGTTAGAAAAGGGACTGAGACCAAACACATTGGCCCGCCAGGGGGCCGCCATTGCGTTGGTCTTACAGTCAATCTCTCATAAAAAGATTCTTCCCCATAGGCATGTTAGGCAGTTTCTATGTGCTGCACGTAACATCTGTCCTCCAGTAGCGCACAGGTGCCCTTCGTGAAACCTGAGTTTAGTGCTAGATGCCCTCACAAGAGCTCCTTTTGAGCCTCTGCGACATGTATCGTTATACATGTTGACCCTTAAGGTCATGTTTCTGGTGGCAGTTACATCCGCCCGAAGGGTATCTGAACTAGGGGCTTTGTCTATGGAAGACAATTATTGCTCTTTTAAGGAACAGTCTGTCATCCTTAGAGTAGATGAGGCATTCATCCCTAAGGTAAACTCTACTTTCCATAGGGCCCAGGAGTTAGTTTTGCCTTCCTTTTATCCCAAGCCCTCTCACCCTAAGGAAAAGGTTTGGCACACCTTGGATGTGAAGAGGGCGCTTAAGATCTACATTAAAAGTACTCAGGGAATCAGATCTACATCTGCCCTATTTGTTAACATCAGACCGAGTTATGGTGGCAAGAAGGCCTCTAAAGTGTTAATTTCCAAGTGGGTAAAGCGGCCTATAATAGAGGCCTATAAGGCAAAAAATAAGGTTCCCCCTCTGCAGATCTGGGCTCGCTCAGTCAGGGGCTCTGCCACCTCTTACGCTTTTAAGGCCAGGGCATCCTATGATGAGATGTGCAGGGCAGCAACGTGGTCCTCCCCGCATACCTTCGTCAAACATTATAAGTTAGACTTATTTAGATCCGCGGATGCGGCTTCTGGCAGGAGGGTCGTGCAGGCGGTTCTGGAAGTTCCCAGGACTGTTTGCTCCCACCCATAGTTCCGGGCTCGGGTACATCCCGTGCGGAGCACTGACAGGGGACAGAAGGAGAAACAAAAATTGGTCACCTACCTCGGTGAATTTGTTTCTGTTCTGTCATCCTGTCAGTGCTGCAGCCCTCCCTGTCAAACAGCGCCTATCTAGATGGGAGGGCATCCAAGGATACCCAATTAGCAGTTCAATTTGGTTAAGGTTAATAATAAGCATATGTTTACGTTGCCCACTAGTTTAAGGGTAGTTAAACAATTATTCCTACACTGTTCAAGTCCCCAGTAGGGGTCACTGCTGCTAATGAGTTGCATATGAGATTTTTGCAGACTAATGGAGACAATCCTCGACTAATGGAGACTATCCTCGACTGAGGAGGAGGGCAGCTACACATGCGCACAGCAGAAATTCTTCTTCTGCCTCCTGTCGGCCATGCGCAGAGCTACCTGTGCGGAGCACTGACAGGATGACAGAACAGAAATAAATTCACCAAGGTAGGTGACCAATTTTTGTTTACATTACTTGGCTTTGGGGAGGTCTGGTGATGGATCTGTTTGCTTCAGAATACAATGCCAACACAGAGAGAGTGTGGTCGCCATGTTGGTCCCAGACAAAGTGGTTCGAATGATATCTTTTATTGGACCAACTGTTAGCGGAAATAAGCAAACCTTCAGGCCACACAGGGCCCTTCCTCAGCTTGCTTATTTCCACCAACAACAGTTAGTCCAGTAAAAGATACCATTTGAACCACTTTATCTCCCAATACAATGCCAAGACAGCAGTGTTCTTCTTCAGGCCAGGCAGAGACCAGGGTTTAAGCGGAGATGCCCTCGCAGCCCACGAGCTGAGTGGCCTTCTATATACTTCCCACCACTCATTCCTCTGGTCCTTGGGTACTCAGAAGATTCAAGCTGGTGGGAGGGGACATGATCCCGATAGCCCCAGACTGGCCCAGACAGTAGTGGTATACAGAACTGTCAGAGATGGCCATAGGCCACAGAAGACTATCCCAGGTGCCAGATCTCCTGTCCCAGAACGAGGGACACCTCTGGCACACGAACTTGCCTCCTTACAACTCTGTTTGGAGGCTTCATTTCTAACAGAGGCTGAGCGTGCATGTTCTCCTGCAGTTCAACGCCTACCATTGGCTAGCAGAAGCTAATCCACAAGGAAGTGCTACAGTGCTAAGTGGAAAAGATTTTTCTCTTGGGTGTATGAAAGGGATTACTCTCCTATGCATGCCCCTATTCCCTTGATTTTGGAATATCTATATTCCCTCTTGAGTTCTGGACTGACTGCTTCATCAGCAGTAATCCATCTTGCAGCATTTCACACACTCCCTCTGGTAAGGAGACTGTGGCCTTAGCTTCTGGATTCAGGTCTGACCACAATCATCCAGGCTTTCATCACGTCGACACTAGATTACTGCAATGCACTCTATGTGGGGCTGCCCTTGATGACTGTTGAGAAGCTGCAGATGGTGCAAAATGTGGCGGCTTGGCTCCTTTTTGGGGACGAGGCGCAGGAGGACATTACGCTGGTGCACTGAAGTCTGCACTGGCTGCCTATGTTTTTCCGGGCACAATTCAAGGTGCTGGTTTTGACCTTTAAAGTCCTAAAAGGTCTGAGCCCCACATATCTGAAAGACTGCCTGTACTTTCATTCCCCATTGCAGCCCCAGCGATCGGCCGAGAGTGCCTTTCTGTGGCTACCATTTGTAAGCCTTGTTCATGTGACAGGGGCTCACAGGAAGATGTTATCAGTTGTTTACCCCAAACTTCCTTCCCCTGGAGGTTCAGTAGAGCCCAAGCCTGTGCATATTCCGGAGGCAATGTAAGACTTACATACACACACACACACACACACACAAGTTGTATATATTTTTATTATCTATGAGCCACCCTGAACCTTTGAGTAGGGCGGCATATAAATTTAAATAAATAAATAAGAACTTAGGACTAAGCCTGACTGTATCTGGGCTGACCTGAGCCTAGTCTTGACACAGCTGGGCTCTTGCATACCCAGGCCCTTGCTATGACAGCACAGTACTCCAGGGAGGTGGGGGAATATCAGGAAACAGGCAGGGTAAATGCATTCCACTGCCTTTTCCTGAGGTACCTCCGTCTCCCATGAACCACTCTGATGCATGATGCTCCAGGGAAGAGGGCAGGCTTGAAGGTATTCCCTGTTTCTGTTGTGATTGTGCCACTGTGGAGCAGAAGGACATCATGGTGCTCAGGGGTTGGTGGGAAGGAAGGCAGGGTCTATCACCCCAGGGAGACTGACCTAGCAGAGTCTCAGGGGCTTGGGTGCGAGGGCTCCTATATCAAGCCTGATGGGGCTATTACAGTCCTGTCAGGTTTGGTTCAGCATGGGGGACTCTAATGGTTGCTACTTGGAGTTCAATCCATATATTTACAGTCTTTTTCCCCCTATTTGGTTAATGAACTCCTGCCCAACTCCTTTTACCCACTTGTTAATCTTCTAGTTGTGAGTATATGTAGAGACCCTACTTGCTTGTAACATTTTGTTTTTGAAAGATTGGCCTCAACATATTCACACATCTTGCCCTTTCTCCACTTGATGAGGTTCTTAGCTTCTCTTTCTTGAGAAAAAGGACCTGGGCTTGGTGCAGAGCAGGGGGATATTTATACAGAGCTGTAATGTTATCTTCCTGCTCCCCATCTAGGAGCTGCTAGGTTAGTCGTGTTTGGGCTCGATACCTGGGGGGTGCCATTACCAGTTGAGTGAATACGTACAGGCCACTCTTTCAAAGAACAAATGTTATACGTAACTTTTCATATATGAACATGCCCTACAAATAAATACAAAGCTTTGGAGCCCTGATTGACATAAATGAGAGAGTTCATATCTCTGATCCATTTTTTCAGGCACGGTGGACAGACACTGCGTTGTCACTTTCTCAAGGTAGTCTTCACTACCAAAAGAGCTAAAAACATGTTTGAAAAAACCCCTCATGTGGCTGTAGCATCAACAAAGCCTGGCCTAGACTCTTCTGGAAGAATGGGCTTTGTTAACTGTTAAGAGTTTCTGTGCTGAGCTGAGCCACATCGGGAGGTCCCTGGATTCTTGGTATTCATTAGATCACTCTGCTGTAAATCCTTTTCTCCTTTGTCTGTGGATGCCTTGATTTGCCAACATTGATGAAATGGGTCCTGTGACAGGTATGTCTGCTGAGGAGCAATGTCAGCTCAATTGCGGGTTAGCACAGAGGAAACGAAGGAACGTCTGCCTTAAATTAGGATTATTTTTACCTTTTTGAGGTTAAACACCACATGCATTTTCCGTATTTGTAGTGAAAAGCCTGCAACCATTGCTCTTCCCTGCAAACCACCATATATGATACTTCATAGAGATACAGTGATGCTCAGAACAAACCATATTTGGTTGGGTACAGGAGACAGACTAATAGGGTGTTTTTAAACAAGCAAGTCTTGAGGAAGGGTCTCTGGCTGCTGAGTGGCACAGCTGCGGAGCATTCACACACGTGGAGTGAGTGAAGAGTGATTCTAATAGGCAGCCTCCATGCATTCCATCCACCATGGACCAGCCCTACAAACAACTCATACAGGTGGCCGATCTTCCTCCCCCGTCCCCCCCCCCCACTAACTCCCCACCCCCCCGGCAACAACCTTCACTCCACGCCCTGTCCAACTGCCCGTTCTCTACCATGACACATGGTCCATGGAAACACCATGGAAACAGCTGCAGCAGCCAGTGACCCCTTCCTGCCCATGATCACAGAAGCTGGTGCAGCCACTGACAGTCCCGACCAACAATGGAGCTGCATATTAAGCAGGGAACACAAGACGCTGCTGTCCTCCATGGGGTTGGCCCTTCTCTCATGCGTCACAAAAGGGGTTTGTTGTGCTTTGAGCGAACGTGGTGGTATATTTTGCATGTGTGTCCTTTAAGAGCTCCTGGTAAGACTGTAGGTGTGACTGGGAAGGCAAGTGGGCCATGGAATTGTCTGCTGGTGTGGACATGCACCCTGGTTCGTACAGGCAGGGGATGCATGGGTGCCTGTCCCCATGCACTTTTTTGGTTTCCCTTGCATGGGGCACTCCAGATTTTTCAGCAGTGGTCCATGCATGGCCATGAGTGGGTGCTGCGTTGGTCACAGGAGTGCACATCCCCCAGCACCATCTGCAGACAGGCATTCAGAGGAGTGGTTGATGGGTGGCCATGTGGTAGCTTCTCATTTAAAAACACCCATAGACATATCTCCAAGCTTGGGCTCTAAAGTTAAAGGTATACAATTCAGCACTTAGGAACTCTGACACTTAAGCACTCAGATACTGCAAGTAGACTCGATCTAGAATGGACACACTGCCTTTGCCCCCTGGTTTGAGCGTACCCGTGCCTCTCCATGGTGATTTTACGGGTCTCTTTGTTGTGGAAAAAAATAAATCTGCACCTGCTTTGTGATGCCAAATCCCAGTAAACACAGAGCCTCATTGCAATGCTGTTGTTCAGAGTAGCAAGCATTGTGTTGGACTTTCCATGGAAAAAGCGGCACATGGAATGTAGGCCACAGATGTGCCATGATACCTACCCCAGATTTCATGCAGTAACTGAGCATCCAACTTGCATCTGCCTGGGCAAAGTGGAGCTATTCTTGGACCTTAAAAAAACAGAACAGTAAAAACTGGAATAGGGTATAAAATGAGGAGTTTCTATAACTGTACAGGTCTCAAATAGTCTTTTATTTCTAAAATAATATTTATTTCCTATGTGGGACTTCTTCATGTATATCAAAGCACTTTCGGAAGCAGAGTATTATTGCTGTTTTAGAGCTTAAATTGACCAGAAGATAAAATGAGGTTCACATCACCAGGAAAGAGAACCTGGTTCTTCCAACTCCTACTGCTGTAACCCTCTTCACACCCCCGGAATGGTACGTACTTAAAAGCACCAGTCAAACTAGGACGTACGTTTCTAAACCCTTACCTGCATTTTTAAACACACCATTACTTTGTAGGGATCTAGGCAACAAGCTTTCCCAGGTTTGTGGTGGCTTTAAGTGGTAATTTTTGCCCGTTAACATCTGAAATATTAGGAAGGGAGGCAAGGAAGAGGTTTGGTACATGCTAACTGATCATCCAAACATTGAGTGATCTGTCACACCAGTATGTCCAAAATTTGCGGGGGGATTTGCAGCTACTGGTGGTAAAATTATGGTCCCTTTAGGAGGCAGATGAAATCTGAGAGTGGAGATACGTGTTTAGTGCTGATTTCCCTCACTGACCTCTAGGCAGGTGGTGCAGTGATCAAGAATGGGAGGGCCCCTGGTTTGAGGCGGCTGCTGATTAACGCTAGGTCGGTGGTGAATAAGTCTACAACTATCAGAGAGATAATCCTGGATCAGTTAGCCGACTTTGTGCATATTACAGAGACCTGGCTGGGTGGTCAGTCAGGGCCAATTTTGGCTGACCTTGTTCCAGCCGGGTACTCTGTACAACATCAGCCTCGACCAGGGCGACGCGGGGGCGGTGTAGCCATTATTTTTAGGGATACCTGGTCTGTGAGGAGGTATACAGTACAGACTATTTTGGGTATTGAGGGCATCCATCTAGTGTTTGTTTTGGCTGGAGATAGATTAGGGCTGCTGGTGGTATACCATGCACCTACCTATATGGCAGCATCCCTACACGCTCTAGAGGATTCGGTGTCGGATGTTGTCTTGCGGTCTCGAAGGATGTTAGTCCTGGGGGGACTTTAATATCCACGCCAATGCTGATCTTGGGGGAGTGGAGTGTGAGTTTGTGGCCATCATGGCAACCATGGGACTGTCTCAGAGAGTTGTTGGCCCGACACATACCCTGGACTTAATATTCTGCACTGGCCTTGAGGCGGGGGATCCAGTAGTGTGGGAAGTGTCAGCGGTGCCCTTGTCATGGTTGGATCATTATGCACTGGGAGACTAGCCTGCAGGAGTCTGCCCCTGGAAAGGTCAAAAACCAGTTTGGTTGGTTCGCCCCCCCCCCCCCCCCGGAGACTTATGGAATCAGAAAGGTTCCAGAACGCTCTTGGGGAAATACCTCCCAATCTTAATGGTCGCTCACTCGATGACCTCATAGCCCTGTGGAATGTCATGCTAACCGAGACCATCGATCGAACGGCTCCAAGGCATCCACTTCCGGAAGGCCGACAGCACAGGACTCCCTGGTTTACGGAAGACCTGCGATGGATGAAGCAGGTGGAATGGCGGTTGGAGGAACGGTGGCGTCGCGCTTGAGCTGAAGCCGACCAATTGCAGCATAGAGTCAGTTTAAAGACCTATGCAGTGGATGTGCGGACAGCAAAGAACACAGCATCTACGAAGTCACATCCAGCTGAGCTTTTCCGGGTGGTGCAGAGGCTGGTCAGTCCAGCCTCTTTCCGCCTGGAACTGGAATCTTCTAGTGCTCGCTGTGGCATGTTTGTCGACTTTTTCGTGGATAAAATCTCTCTGATTCACCACAATTTGGATGCCGCACTTATAGCAGTGGGAGAACCAGAGGTAATGAATGCCCCGCCCTGTCCGGTTTCATGGGATCAGTTTCAGTGGGTGTCACCCGCTGATGCAGCAGATGTTCTTGGGTCGGCCAGAGCCACCTGTTGTGAATTAGATCCTTGCCCGTCCTGACTAATTAAAGCTTGCAGTGAGACATTTGGACTGTTGCTGGCTGGGGTTGTCAATGCCTCCCTTAGGGGAGGGCCCTTGAGGCAGCCCATAGTCCTGGGCCGCCTCAAGAAGGCGGTGATGCGGCCTCTGCTCAAGAAAGCATCGCTTGACATTGACACCCTGCCAGCTATCAACCAGTTTCTAACCTTCATTGATTTTATGAGTTTTAACGAGTTTTAATTTTATAATTGTTTTAATTTATTGATGATGTAAGCTGCCCCGAGCTGCCGTTTGGAGCAGGAGGGTGTGGGATATAAGTGTATATAAATAAATAAATAAATAAAATAATGGGCTAATGATAATGGATTCAATTCTTTTGGTCGCACCACTACTTCTTGCTGCTTTCTCTTCCCTAAATGCTCAACAGGACCTGCCATCCATTTACCTGCCTGCCAGCGCTGTGTTCCATCTGGTGCTGGCGAGGAGGGGGTTTGCTGTCATTCCTGCTGCTTGACTCCGCTCTGCTGCTCCACTCTGCTGCTGCACCTGTGGGGGAAGAAAAAAGACCTGCGTGAGTGCCGGGGGTGGGGGGAACGAAGAAGCCGGTTGTGAGAGCCGGCTTGTACCCTCCCCCACCCGGAAGTAGCCGGGGGCTATAAAGCCCAGCGGCTCCCGTCAGGACCTGCCATTCATTTACCTGTCTGCCAGCTCTGTGTTCCATCTGGTGGTGGCGAGGAAGGGGTTTGCTGTCATTCCTGCTGCTTGGCTCCGCTCTGCTGCCCCGCTCTGCTGCTGCACCTGTGGAGGAAGAAAAAAGACCTGCGTGAGTGCTGGGGGTGGGGGGAACGAAGAAGCCGGTTGTGAGAGCTGACTTGTCCCCTCCCCCACCCGGAAGTAGCCGGGGCTATAAAGCCCAGCGGCTTCCGCCGCAGGCCACAAGCCGAAAGGCTGTGACCAAAGGGCACGGCACTTTGGGGCGGCAGGGGACGTTTTGGTTGGGTTTTTCTGTTCAGGGCTAGGGAGGAAGGGTGGGGGTGTAGGAGGGGTGGTTAGAGGGAGGGGGGAGGGTATCCCGGTGACTGACCCTGGTGGCAGCAGGGGGAGCATTGGGAGGGTTATTGGTGGGGAGGGGGG